>CP054672.1:29106222-29228866 GCA_013348765.1 Carpinus viminea | reverse complement strand
TCTCCCCTCTCTCTCTATTTTTGTCTGTTTACAAAATGAACAAAAAGATAACACTAACTAAAAATTTGACTTTCCCTAAAAACAATAAGGCATTTTTAGTAAAGAACTCCTAGAGTAATCTTTTTGAAGGCTTTCAAATTACCATAGCGGTAAATTTTCATATTTGATAATTTAGGCATGGGTTACATGTGTCCCACCGTCCCCCAAACACCCATAAAACATTTAAAATTACTTTCATTTTATGTTACATCATAAAACATTCAAGACAATTTGTATACAAGAGTTATGAGCTATTTGATTCCACAAATAAAACGAGAAACTATTTTATTCAATAAAAAAAAAAAAACATATATGAACAAGTATTATTTGGTTGTAGACGAAAAAAAAAATCAATCAAATAGTATAGATAATTTTATATATTGAAAAATGAAAGAAAAACTATGGTTGGTATATAGTTTATTTTCTATGTCATTTTGCTTAATTTTTAAATAATTTTATTAAAAACAACTTGATGCATTTGAAGAGAAAAAATATAAAGATATTTTGGGAAGAGTAAAAACAATTCATATAGAAATTGCCAGGAGTAAAAAAAAAAGGGAAAATGTTAGGGGTTCTCCCTGTAATTTCTCTTGGCGTTCTCCCAGTGCTACATAAAACATGATTTAAGAAAAAATAAAATTGCAGTGGCCTCCATCACCGATTTTTTTAGGCATTAACACCAAATTTGAGGCATTAGCACCACATTTGTAAGGCATTAGCATCAAATTTAGGATGATCAAATGCATTTTTGGTGATATAATCCCTAAAGGATTAACTTTCCATCCTTAGGTTTTAGTTTTGAATCCAAAAACAAGTTTTAAAGTATTAGAACCTAACTATTAATTCATAAAAATTAATCTGTTAGCAAAAAAACGGTATTACAAATTTATTTTTTCTTAAATCATGTTTTACGTAAGACTAGAAGAACGTCAGAAGAACACTACGGGAAGAACACCTAGCAAACCCAAAAAAAAAAAGTTAGAGAATCTCTTACATTCCCAAAATTACATTCCTACAAACATGGATGGCAATTGCCAAACATAAAATGTTGGATTATGTTAACCAAACCTACCAACATTTAAGGGTAAATTTGGACAAAATTAGCAACATGCTGATTTGTAATTAATTTATACAAACCAATCAATCTAATAAAGTGACATGTGTCTCTTAACATGTGAGAAACATATATTTTTTAATAGATATGTGACATATGTCACTTTATTATAAATTTTTGTCCATAAATTTTACTTACCCAAAAAGCATTTATGGGTAAAAAAAGAATTATGGGAGTGGTCTACTTAAGACTTTCAAATTATAGATAGAAGTAAATTTATAAATTTGATGATTCACTGCATATTCACATTTGTTTTTACTGTTTTTCCAACCAAATGAACAAAAGATAATGAAGTCTGACAAGATTTCTGTAATGTAAAAGATTTATGCTAAATCAGGCAAAATTCCCGTTAAAAGAAATCATGGGTAAAATTATATAAATAAATTAGAGCATTCACAATGGATGAACTACTTTTTTATGTAAAATAGCTCATCAAAACTCAATTTATCTAGTTTAGCTAATAACTTTTTAAGGACCTCCTACATCCGATTAGTTATATTTTATCTATATTATTTAATTTTAATTATTTTATATTTTTATAATGATTTTATTTTTCTTAATATCTTATTTTTCAACTTTTGAGAAAAAAGTGATGTGGAGAGAGAAATAATAGGAGAAAATTTTGGAAAAATGAGATGTGAAAGAGAAATAGTATGAAAATTTTGAAAAAACAGAAAATAGGTGAGAAACAATAAAAAAAACGTGGAAGAAAATTTTGTGAGAGATAGTGGGAGAAAAAAAAACAGGCGTAGAAAATGTAGGAAAATACTCTTCAATATTACGCTACATGTAGCTTTTTTTAACTCATTTAACAAAAAATTTATTCTACATTTTTTTACTTATCCAACGCAGATGGTATTTTATCAATTTAAAGAGCCTATTTTAGATAAAACGACATTTAAAATTTCTTCCATCGTGAATCTTCTTATGGGTAAAAAAGAGTATATATTTTTATTTGTTTAGAGGGTTTGAAATGATGGACAGCGGTAAATGTGGAACATTGTTTTACTATTTGTGAACTTCACCCACCTTTCCCTTTTCAGTCATATTCTTTTCCTTGTTGCTTCAGTCTTCACCCCATTTTCTCTCTATCTACTCTCAGACAACCAAGACAAAAAGCCACCATTTCTCTCTCTCTCTAGAATTCAATTCCCTTCACTTTCTCTCTCTAGATTTCCAGTTCCTCATCTTCAATGTCAGTCTCAGCAGCCCTGGTGATATGCTCTGAAACTGCAAAATGGTGTTCAAGGGCGCTTCTTCTCCTCCTCCAAGAAATCCGACTCCTCCAGCCCCGACGGATCCAACTCCAACTCCCCGATCCCTCGCCTCCAACTCCCGCTCCGATCCGACAAGAAGAAGCCCAAATCCTCCTCCAAGGACGACAAACTCTCTACTTTCCGCCAGACGCAAGCGAAAGATGGACTCAAGAGGAAAGATTCTAAGGACAAACAAACTATAACGCCAACTCAAACCCCGTCAAAACCCACTAAAACTTTCGGGTCGGGTTCTGGGTCCAAGGAGAAGAAGGAGGCTACACCGGCGGAGCCCCTCTCGCAGGTGTCGCCGATACTGGCGTCGTCGCTGGGATTGAATAGGATAAAGACGCGATCAGGGCCGTTGCCGCAGGAGAGCTTCTTTGGGTTTAGAGGCGGCAGCGGCGGCGACAAGGGCTCCGCGCTGGGCGCCAGTAATTTGTCCAGGCCCGGAAACGCCGATGCCGGCTCCGGTTCGGGTTTCGGGAGTGGGGGGAAGAAGAAGGAGGTGGCGGGGCCGAGTAGTAGGATGTTGGGGTTCCAAGAGCATTGGGTGGATAATGCGAGCAATTCGGATAGTATGTCCACTGGGAGTGCGCAGTCCAGGGACCAGAGCCCCATTGTGGTGGGGCGCTCGAGGTTACAGAATGGGGAGTCCTCCTCTCAAGCTGGTATGGATTTTTGTTCTCTTTGATCTCTAATTGTTTGAGCAATCAGGCGGTACTCGCTGGTTATGCACGAGTGCGAGCTTGTTCTTCGTTTGATCGATTGTATTGCCATGGTTTTTCCATGTGTACGTTTTGTATCTGTTTGTTCTTTCATTAAGTTTGTATTTGTGGGATTTTGCAAATGAGTTCGTGCAGGGTAGAATGTCCAATGTTTAACCGAGATTTTAGCGTTTTGGTAGTTGAAGAATGTTCAGGTAGATTTTGTTTTTAATTTGAGAGTTTAACATTTTGGTAGTGTGAGAAGTTGAGTAACGGAGCTCTTGAAAACGGCCTATATGTGCGCCCATTTTGTAGAATTGAGCATCGGTTCCAACATTGTATTTATAGACATGGTAGGATATTCTCGGGAGGGATTTCATGGGTGGGTTCTGTTAGATGCTACCAAAGCCATTCCTACGTGGCTTACTTTTTAAACTCATGGTTTAATCTTAGCAGCCCCCTTGTCTTCTCCTATTCCTTCTTTCTCTCCCTGTCAACCTTCGTTACTGGGGCCTGGTTGGTTTGTGGGACATTTAAATCATGAGAGTTACACATTATTTAGAGTTTGTACTGATAAAATTTAAAATTCCTATGATAGGGCATTATTGTTGTTTGGATATGGTTGCAAACAACAGTATCCAATCCATATCCTAAAAAAAATGGTGAGGACTTGTATTTGTTGGTGTTTTAAATACATCAATATTTAGATAAAAGATCTCAAACTAGAAAATGTCCCTGAGCATTGACTGACATAATTTTTGGTAAAATATAAATACTTATTCTTAAAGTAAAAAGTTTGATTTAGGTGTCATATTAGTACATTATTATTGTGCTTGATCTAACCTACACATGGTGTGATGAAGGAATAATGGAGTGGGTTGGATTACAAATATTCTCAGAAACTATACTTGTTATATTTCTGTGTCATCCATTCGTTGAGGATTTTAACAGAATAGTATAAGGGCTGGATACTGGGATATTGAAAGAATTTAAATTTGGGCATTTCACAAAAACGAAAACATTAAGTCTTGAAATTGTCTCAACTTGCTAAGTGTTTTCTGCAGTGCCATTTTCTTACACTTATATGAGCAGACTACTAAGGTATCGATGTATAGGTGTCAAGCTAAATATCTTAATCCATTGTTCTTATGGTCTTTGAACAAGAGGAAAAAATCATGAAACTCTTAAAATGAAGCAATGAAATTGTAACAGAAGTTATCCATGACAAGAGTGACTAGGTCCATGTAGAATAGATGTTGGAAATGCTATGAGAGAAAATGTAATATTGAACTAGATATAGATATGTGGAATTTTATCTTATCTTAGTTTCTTATTTATTTATTTATTTAATTTGGTGTATGGCTCACTTATAAATGTGATTTGTGAATGTTCTAGGGGATGTATACTTGTATTGCAACAATTGGAAAAGTTCTAGGTGGTTTGTGCTTTCCAGGTGTTTTTTTCCCCAACCATCATAAGAAAACAAACTTTGTTAGAGGAATGGTGATGAGTAGGATATTTGGATGGAAACTAATGGAAGATAGCAACGCAAATGATGAGAGCCTGAAAATGTGGTAATATATGACTTGTAGTGCACATTTACTAATACTCAAAAAATTCTTACTCTTCTCTCTCTTGTTTGAAGAGAGAGAAGCTCCAGAAAACCTTTGTGGTTTTCTTTCTCTGTCTCCTTGTGAGGTTGTTTTTCTCCTCTATGACTGGATCTCCCTTTCTTTTCCCCCCTTTCTCCTCCCTCGGTGTTTTATTTTTATTTTTTTAGTTTCTCTCTCTCTCTCTCTCTCTCTCTCTCTCTCTTGTTTTCTTGGGTTTTCATCTGCAATACCATCGAATCTACAGGGTTTTGTTCTCTTTCTTAGCACACACCTCTTTTCTTCACCAGTCTCCTCCATTCCAGCTGACACCATCCACTTCTGTCGTGCACTCCATGCGCCTCCTTGGCTTGCATGTGCTGCACATAGAACTGTAAATCTACTAGGTTGTTCCACAACCTGCTCGGTTTAGCTCGACCTAAACTCAAGCTTGATATTTTACAAACCCACTCGTTGCTACCCACTCAATTAGTAAATGATATATACCTGACTCTCTTGAGAAAACTCGATAAGGGCTCGCGAGCTCAGCTTGTTTAAATCTTGACCAGCTCGTTTTTTTTAAAAAAAAAAAAAAATCTTGACCGGATCATATGCATTCGTTAGCTTGTTCATATATCTTGTATATATATGCAAATATATATTCATATATTACTAAAACATAGTTATAGAAATTTAAGTATGCATATTAGTAATTAAGTAATATATGATTTATACAACATTAGAGGCACTTTGCGCTTTTTTTGATTTATACAACATTACTTATCAAAAAAAAAAAAGTAATATATGTTATATAGGTTACTTAATATTTATATGTATGTTAACATGCTATCAAGTTAGTTCATAAACTAACATATTATCTAGTTACTTAATATTTAATAGCCTAGCTCGAGCTCAAGTTGAGCTCGACGCAGCTCGAATAGCATTCTCAATGAGCTCAAGGTTGAGCTTGAGCTCTCCCGAGCTTCCAATCTTGAATATACATTTCATAGCTCGGCTCGAACAAGCTTTTTTGTAAACGAGCTAGTCTTGAAATCCTAAAGCTCGACTCGGCTTGGCTCATTACAGCCCTAGCTGCATGTGCTGCCCCCATCTCTGCTTTGACTGGTGCTACGCGTTTGCTCAACGTCTTCCTGGGTGCTTATGTAATGGTTTTCCATAATTGGATCTTTTTTTTGAGATATGAAGATTTGCGGATCTTGTTGCAGATTATTTTGAGGTGTTTCTCGGAATCTGAGCTGGTTCCTCACGTGCATGGCATTGATTCAACCTTTTTCAGTGCTATCTTTGTTGTTGAGGAATTTCTTCCGGTGTATTGCCGCAATGTTTTTATTGTGAAGGTTTGGGTTGGGTTGAGGGGCCTTCTGAGGTTCATGCCCCTTCCCATAACTCAAACCACCTTAACTGGCAGCCAATTTTCTTGGCGTTTGTGCCAAGAATTCATAGGGTTGTGTCATTCATTTGGCAAATTTTTCTCTTTATTTAGTTGTTACTGCACTGACTTGGTTATATTGGGCTTATTGTTACGTTGCCTAGCCCTTTTCTGGGTTTTGGTTTGATGTATTCTTCCCCTTTTCCCTTCCCCTGTATTTTGCTCGGGGAAAAAAAAAAAAAAAAGACATGTAGCACAATTTCAGGTGCAATTGCTACATGTTTCTTGGTAGTTTGCATTTTTGCTTTACAAATCTTCCCTGTTTATTGTGTTTTCCTTTTAAATGGAATTGAGATGTTTAGGAAATGGAAATGATTTTCCAGGGTATGGTTTTTTTCTTCCTATTACAAGCTCAATTAGTCCCATTAATTAACATGGTACTCATGGTACACTGCTTTTGAGCATAACTTGTCCCACTTATTCTGTTGCACATCTGTTATAGTATCAAATAACAATTTTAAAGAAAAGTGGTTGACATGCTGCTGACCTGAAAATACACATTTCCAGAAGTTGCTATGAACCTTCTCTTGCGGGCCTAGGCATTTGCTTTTGCATTCAAATATTTTGCTGAAAATCTTCTTTCTTCTTCTTTGCCTCACTTTTTTTCCTAATAAAATATACTGCTTTAATTTAGGGTGTATGCAAGATTAGAACTTTTGCATCATTTTAAACTTTGGTTATTCTAGGATAGATTCAATTAGTGAAACGATTCAGTTGTGGTTTCATTTCTTCTAAGTAACTGGCATATTTGTTATGTGTTTCTCAAAAGTTGCTTTTGATATTTTGAATCACCTACCAGGGCGCTATGAATCATCATGGGGTCAGTCTGGAGGGTTAATCAGTCCAGATGTTTGTACACCTGAGGTACTGGTGAAAATATATTTTCTATTGATGATAACCATGCAATTGTTTTATCTGATTTAGTGATTACATTTTCTATTCATTATTTACTTTTCACAATATAGTTGATGGCTTGAATATTTGCTTCCAGACTGCATATGACTGTGACAATCCAAAGGAGTCTGAGTCTCCCCGTTTTCAAGCCATACTACGTGTTACAAGTGCACCTAGAAAGAGGTTTCCTGCTGATATCAAAAGTTTTTCTCATGAACTAAATTCCAAGGGTGTTCGTCCTTTCCCATTTTGGAAACCTCGAGGCTTAAATAACTTGGAGGTACTTAAGTTTATCTTTTGCATTAAATTTTCTTGCAAATGATAAATACACCTAGGGAAGATTCATTTATTTTTTTATATCACTGCTGTTCTATGCAGGAAATATTGGTTGTCATACGGGCAAAATTCGACAAAGCAAAGGAAGAAGTAAACAATGATCTGGCTATTTTTGCAGCAGATCTGGTTGGAATTCTTGAAAAAAATGCAGATAGTCATCCTGACTGGCAGGAAACTATTGAGGACTTGCTGGTTTTGGCTCGGAGCTGTGCTATGACATCTCCTGGCGAGTTTTGGCTTCAGTGTGAAAGCATAGTTCAGGAATTGGATGATAGGCGTCAAGAACTTCCGCCAGGTATGCTGAAGCAGCTTCATACCCGAATGCTTTTCATTCTCACAAGGTGTACCAGATTGTTGCAGTTCCACAAAGAAAGTTTGGCCGAGGATGAACATGTTATTCACTTTCGTAAATCTAGCATCCTGCATCCTGTGGAAAAACGAATTCCTCCCAGCATGGGAAGGGAGTCCAAGACTTCTAGTGCTACAAAGGTCTCAAAGGCTCTTTCAGCTAGGAAATCTTACAGTCAGGAGCAGCATGGCTTGGATTGGAAGAGAGACCATGTCACACAGCCAGAAAAGTTTCTCTTACCTCCTGCAGATGACATTTCAAAGAACTTGGAGTCTCCCTCAGGCAGGAACCGGATTGCTTCGTGGAAGAAACTCCCATCTCCAGCAGGAAAAAGCACAAAAGAAGCCGCTCAGTTGAAGGAGCAGAATGAGGGTAAAAGTGAATCTTTCAAGACATTAACCAACAGGAGGGGGATTTCTGACACAGATTTAGCTCCTGCTAAGCCTCCCGAGCTTCCTTCTGCGAAAGATTCTCTTGAACATACTTCAAAGCACCAGCACAAAGTTTCTTGGGGTTACTGGGGAGATCAGCAAAATATTTCTGTGAAAGTTCAATAATATGTCGCATTTGCGAGGAGGAGGTCCCTACTTCAAATGTGGAAGACCATTCAAGAATTTGTGCCATTGCTGATGGATGTGATAAGAAGGGTAGTGTCAATGAGCGTCTTGTCAGAATTTCCGAAACTCTTGAGAAGATGATGGAATCATTTGCACTGAAGGATATTACACATGTAGGAAGTCCAGATGTTGCAAAAGTATCAAATTCGAGCGTGACAGAAGAATCTGATATTCTCTCTCCAAAACTCAGTGATTGGTCCCGTAGAGGCTCAGAGGACATGCTTGATTGTTTTCCTGAAACTGATAATTCTGTGTTTATGGATGACATGAAAGGTTTACCTTCAATGACATGTAAAACTCGTTTTGGCCCAAAATCTGATCAAGGAATGACAACGTCATCTGCTGGTAGCATGACACCTAGGTCTCCGTTGTTGACACCAAGGACCAGTCATATTGACTTGCTCTTGGCAGGAAAAGGTGCCTACTCTGAGCATGATGATGTTCCACAGGTATTTACCTTGTCTTATTTGGTTCTTTGTTTGGGGAGTTGCAGTACCACTCATTACTATAAGTGGTGAAATGTGTGATTTCCTGGTTTCTCATTTGCCAATAGCCTTGGGGCCTAATGGCATTTAATCTCCATAAGCATCTTCTGGTGGTCAAGGCTGCAGTTTACATCCCATCAGGTGCCTAAGTTAATTACCAAGCTGGAAAAAAACAGAGAGCTGGTATCTCAATTAAGTTTTAATTATAACTTTCAAACTTCAACCTTTTAGTTTGTGGATTTCACATTTAATGGAAGAAATGAAGAAAGAACATCTCTAATATTGTCAAGAGACAGCTCAAATAACGTTTAACTGCTCTTTTATCCTAAAGGGGCTTAGAAAACTCTTAACATAACAGAGCGAATGTTTCTCATCAGTGCGGATCAACAACATTTAAGTAGTCCTAAAGCTCATTTGTAAGAGAGAGCTGTTAGTTAAAATTAGAAAGCTCTATAAAATCGACATGTCTAGTCGTCATCCCAGAGAAGGAGGGCAAGCCTATTGCATTGTAGCGTTCCGGTCGAGGGTGTGTTGAGGGCTGTTGAGGGTTTGTTTGGGTCCCTGTTGGGTGGGTTTGTTGGGTGAGCTTTTGCTCCCCTTTTGTATTTTTAGGGCTTTTTTTTCCTTAATAAAACTCCTTATTACTTATCAAAAAAAAAAAAAAAAAAGAGCTTTGATATCAAGGACATGCCTCAATAAATCCAGACATTTTCTCCGAACAAATATTCTTTGTACGTACGCATGTGGCCGTGTGTAATATTAGTAGATAGATAAAATGTAAACAAATAATACAACAGAAAATGGTGTCCAGAATTAGATTTAAGAACTGAATTTGGATTTGATTATCGATGATATGCAATAAAGCAATGTCCGACACAAAGCCAATAACCAGCCTGATTTAAAAGGTTTGGTTTTGATACTGGATTTGACTGATTTGTACCAATCATTTTTTTAATTTATTTTTTGGTATAGAGGCTTGGTTTAGGACATTGATGGTGTTGATTACCATGGGATATTTGGGTTTTTTTCTACGTAGAAGGAAAGGTGTTTGAGATTCGGTCAAAGATTTAGGACATTGGTTTCTTTTATTTCTCAAACTGGCTAAAGGTTAGTTTTGCATGATGTGTGGTGTGGGGATAGTCCGTTGAAAATCTCTTATCTGGATATGTTTAGTATTACTCGGAGAAAACATGTGTGGGTTCTTGGATAGCATGCAGGTTCAAGAGGGATTATTTAGTGAAATGTAATTTTTGCTAGACCAGTTTAGGATTGGGAGTGGAGGTGGTGGTATCTTTTTTTTTTTTTTTTTTTGATAAGTAATGTGAATATTATAAATAAAGCGCAGAGGGGCGCAACCTATATGCAAAGAATATACAAATGAAACCCCTACGAAATATACAAAGAGCACATATTCAAGAACTCTTCTAAAGTCGAGACTTCAATTCGTTGATGGGCCAACGCCCACAAGTGTAGCATAGAAATCATGTTCTTCCTCATCCCATCCATCGAACACTCCTTATCCTCAAAGGTTCGAGCATTCCTCTCCCGCCAAATACACCATGTGACACATAATGGAGGTGGTGGTATCTTTCTTTGAGAGGCTGTATTCTTTTAAACTAAGACAAGGAGAGGAGGATACAATAGGATGAAGTCCTTCCAAAAGGAGCAAGTTTGAAGTGAAGTTGTTTTTATCAAGTGTTACTAGGCATAATGGATCCTTTTTTCCTTGGAAGAGTATATGGAGATTCAAGGCACCTTCACAGGTGCCTTTTTTGTGTGGACGACATCATTAGGAAAAATATTGATGCTTGATAATTTGAGAAAGAGAAATGTTGTGATGGTTGAATGGTGTTGCATGTGCAAGAAGAGTGGGGAGTTCATTGATCATTTACTAATTCATTGTGAAGAGTAAGGGAATTATGGAACTCCGTTCTTAATTTGTTTGGTGTAGAGTGGGTTATGTCAAGAAGGGTGATCGACTTGTTGGTCAGCTGGGGAGGACAGGTTGGACATGGTACAACTATGCAAGTATTGGGGTTGATTCTATTGTGTTTAATGTGGTCTTTGGCAAGAGAGGAATGCTCGGAGTTTTAAAGATGTAAAGACTTCAGTGATAGAGTTGTGGAAGATTATGTTTAACACTTTTTATACTTGGATATGTGCACATCATAGTTTGCTTGTTTATAGTTTTTCAGATTTTTGAATTTGTGTGTCTTTTCTTCAAATTAGGGTTCTCTTATGTACTTCCTATGTACTAGAGTTGGGCCCTTTGCACTTTATTAATGATGATGAAATTACTTCCCTCTTTCGTTATCTTTTCTATTTGCAAGGCTATATTAAAAGAAGGAAAAAAGAAAACCTACGAGTATGTATAGAAATTTTTTATTTTTATTTTATTTTTATTTTTTATTTTTTATTTTTTATTTTTTTTTCTATGGGATGGGTTGGGGAGGTGGAGGATATCTATGCCCCAATCATGTTTATTTAAAAAAAAAAAAAAATTGCCTCTTCACTGCTAATGTATATCCTAACCAATAGTTGAATAATCTATTTCAGATATATATATTTTAAAAAAATAATAATAATTTATAGCCTGTATCAGCTGTAGAAGTGTATCCCATCTTATTGTGTTCTCTGACCACGTAGTTGTTCCAGTCCACATGTCACATTTATCTTCATTCTGGTAAAAAAATTTATACCTGTTGAAAAGAGAAGCATAGTTGGGCTAGAGTGTGTGGCTGTTACCACAAGGTCAAAAGTTCAAGCCCCTTCCCCTAGATATTTTTTATTAAATCTTTTAATAAATCTGAAAAAAGAAAGCTGTTGAAAGATAATATATATATAAAAGAAGGATGACCAAGAAAAGACATTGCTATTGTCAAATAATACACATGTCCAAAACTGATGGACCTTTAAAAACAGAGGCATACTATGTACTGTTTTCTCATAATCTAGCATTGTACATTCCAGGAAAAAGTTGCTTCTACCTGTAAATTAGCACCTCTTTGCTCCCTTGGCATCCCAAGCCCATAAAGAAAAGGAAATAATTTCTCAGAGCAACATTGCATCAAAAGAGATGAACCCATACTTTGATTCCAAACTTTAGATCTGTCTAAAAGGTTATTCCAAAGTTATTTTGCAAATGGACCTTTTTAGCAGCTCTATATGCAGTTTGAGTGGTGGTGCAGTGTAGGTATTTGTTAATCATTCAATGACAGTTTTTATTTATTTATTTTTGTGTCTAAAATGGCATTCTGAAGGAGATAGAAGGAACCATCGAATAATGGTATCTCTGTTGGCAATGTGATTTAGATTGTCGTCATTCTGTACTAATGTACTGTTTGCTTATATTAGTAGCGCATTTGTATATTTTGAATTTGTAGAAAGCTATGTTGTTTGATTTATGAACTTATGGGCAGAGTTAATCTATATTATGCTAAAATATATAATAAGACTGCAAATGTATGTTGTATACTTAGGGGCGTCTTACGCTTTTAATGAGATTAGTTATTACTTATCAAAAAAAGACTGCAAATGTATGGTGTGTTTTATATTAGTTTGTAGTAGTGTTCCACATGATATTTGTTTGAATTCACACTTTGTTGACTTGCTGATACCCAACCATTAGTCTGTAAAAGTTTCACTATTTATGTTGTCTTGTTAAAATTCCTTTTGGTCAATGCAGATGAATGAACTTGCTGATATTGCAAGATGTGTAGCAAATACACCTTTGGATGATGATCGCACTATGCCATATTTATTATCTTGTCTTGAAGACTTGAGGGTTGTCATTGACCGCAGGAAGGTTGATGCGCTTACAGTGGCGACATTTGGGGCACGCATAGAGAAGTTGATTAGGCGAGTACTTTGCTGCTGTATTTCTTGAATGTTTCAAATTAAAAACCACAGAGGGCATCAGATTTAATATGAAGGGTTCTGAAAAGTTTGTTCAGCACTTTCTATTGCTGAAGTATCCGTAACCATGGCTTCTATTGGAAGGGTTTAAATTGATTCTGTATGTGAAATTATTAACGTGGTAAATTTTGATTTTCTAGGGAGAAGTATTTGCAGCTTTGTGAGATGGTGGATGATGAAAAGCTTGACATAACCCTTACACCTGTTATTGATGAAGACGCTCCTTTGGAGGATGATGTGGTTCGAAGCTTGAGAACAAGCCCTATACATTCTTCATCCAAGGACCGTACCTCTATAGATGACTTTGAGATTATAAAGCCAATCAGTCGTGGAGCATTTGGAAGGGTTTTCTTGGCTAAAAAGAGAACAACAGGGGACCTATTTGCGATAAAGGTACCAAGTATGCTGTTGCTTCTATAACTTCTTTTGAAGTTAGAACTTTTTTATCCTCAATAAATCATGCCCTACCAGCATGATCTGCATGGGTTACTATGATCTTTTGATAAGTACATAGGTTACTGTTACGAATCACAATAAATAGAATATCGTGCCCTTCATCCCCATTCCTATTCCTGCTTTTCAAACTAAACAACCTTCATTTTAAGTGACCTATGTGGGACCACCAATGGTTGCCTGTGCACTTCTTAAATAAAATTTGACACTTTTTTTTCAGGGTAAATGGAAATTTGTCATGGTTTGACTCATTGCCAAATAATTTGGCATAGACCTTGTATTGGTACATTGCAAGATGTTATGAACGTTCTAACATTTGCCACGTTATCATGCAAGAGGCCTTTGGTTCAAATGGTTGTTAACCCTGTTCGAATGCTATGATGATGAGTTTAAGTTCCATTTAGTGAAGTTGTCGAAAATATGTACTCTAAGTGGTTGTAGCGGTATGCTATGGAGAGGGAGGTTCTATGGAGATTGGTGGTGGACAATAAATATGATAGTTTGCTGGAAGGTTGCAGGGCTTTGGTGTAGAAGTGAGGAAATGTGTAAGGAAGGGGTGGGTAGGTTTTTCTAAATTTTTTAGGTATGAGGTGGGAGATAGATTTGTTTGATAAGCTTCTTCTAATCTTTCGTTTTGTTGTTTTCTTTACATATTTAAGTTTCACTTGTGGTTTTATCTTCCCAGATTTTTCTTTCTTGGCATAGCCTAATGAATTCTGTTTTCATTTTTCTCCAATGCTTTTGTATATTCACATTTTCGTTGTTTTGGGTGCATCAGAGAATAGTATCTTATATTCGTTTTTGCCAGGTTTTATAGGGCCGCCTAACTCCAACTTTTTGTTTTGTATTTTTTTTTTGGTTACAAATGGAAGTGTCTCCTTGTGACATTATAATTTTATGCATGTGTGTTGTCATTGAGCTGTGAAGAATCTTAGTTTTTAATTGCATTTGATGTTTGTGTGATTTGCAACAGGTTCTTAAAAGGCAGATATGATCCGTAAGAATGCTGTCAGTATATTAGCAGAACGTGATATTTTAATTTCAGTCCAATCCTTTTGTGGTGAGCAGGTCTAGCTAGCTTAGCATTTTTCCTATGCTTGAAAATTTTTAATTCATTATAACATGAATGGTTCATTATCAGGTTCGCTTCTTTTATTCTTTTTACATGTCGTGACAACTTGTATCTCGTGATGGAGTATCTGAATGGAGGAGATTTGTATTAGTATTGAGAAATTTGGGCTGTAGATGAGGATGTTGCTCGTGTATATTTAGCCGAAGTTGTAAGTATATTTTGTTTTTGAAATGTGATTATTTCTTATTCTTATGAAAATGACTATTGTTTATGTTATAGTGTGATTCTAATATCTGTGGACCTTTTTTGGTTTTTTTTTTGGGTGGGTTGGGGGGCAGGTACTTGCTTTGGAATATTTACATTCTCTGCGTGTGGTTCATCGTGATTTGAAGCCTGATAATCTGTTGATTGCACATGATGGTCATATTAAGGTGACAATAATTTTTATTTTTTTGTTCTACTATTTGAGGCAGATTGTTGAGGTTGCACATCCTAACGTTTCTAGCGTACTGATCTCAACATAGATAGATTAGATGGTATAAGCAGAACCATGACAAATTTATTGGTTCCCCTTAGAGTTAGTAATGGGTCAATCAACAGAATGGATGCAAAAGATTCGCCAATTACTATCATTATTATTTCAATTATTGCATTATAAAAGATTACTTATCAAAAAAAATTATTGCATTATAAAAGATTAGTTTGCTTCCTTTCAGCTGCATAGAAAGAAAAGAAAACGAGAAAAAAAAGAAGCAGATGGACCCTTTTTGTTTGGTTATGGTTGACTGAGGTGAATTTGATTATCGTACTTCACTATTTAATATTGACGTGGCACTGAACAAGGTATTTAAATTCAATTTACTCATGCCCAGCCAAATAATTGTTTTAAAAAAGTTTGATACATTCAGTGTGCATCTAGATGGTATTCTGTGCTTGTCGTTAAATTCCCCAGTATTAGATGGAATGTTGTCTATTGATTTCTTTTTAGTTTATTTTATCTTTATTTCTCTCTGTCTGTTTTGCCGCAGCTTATGGTGAAAAATTGAAAGTTGATAGAATGTTGACTTAATGTTTTATTCAATATAGTTTTTTTTTTTCCTCCTTATTTTAATATAATACCCACCTTATATTTTGGTTCTATTGCTTATTTTATTGGAGGTCTTTTATAACCAATGATACAAAAATTATATGAAAATATTTCATTTTTGGTTTCTTCTTTTTTCTTTTTTTTGGGGGGGTGGGGGGGTGTTAACTTGTAACACCACACCAATTTAAGGGTTGTACAAATGTAGGAAGCAACATAAGGAACGGCAAGGAAAATAAAAGAAAATGAGAATATCATATCAAATATGAATTTTAATTGTTGTGCTCTTGAAGCTTCCTTTTAATGTCCCTTGTTTCTGGGGTGTAACCTGATACGCTTGGGGTTCAGAATTGGACTACTTACAACTTCTGATCCCAGAGGGGTTGAAAGTGAAAATTTCAGGCCAAGCCAACCGCTGGGTTGGCTCATGCCAGACTGACCTTGACACTGACAAAGTTGGTTGGGTGAAAAAAAGTCTTACACTTACTCAAAAAGAAATGGAAAAAACTAAAGAAAGAAACAGTTATTCAGCAAGAGTCCAAACCAACCCAGCAAGATATTCAGGGGAACAAAAACCAAGAATTGAATCTGAAACAAGAAAATGAAAAAACTCGGGAACACATGTCAACAAAAACAAAATCTGCAGATCTGTTATAAGAAGGCTCACCTGAAGGCTGATCTGTTATGGGATTTGCAGATCTTGGTCACGTGAAAGACAGAGTGACAGAAAACGACAAAGTGAGGCAGTGAAAGTGAGAGCAGTGAGAACGGTGAGGTAAGGGTGGTGCTGGGGCATAGAGGCCATGAATATGAGAGAAAGCCTAAATTTTTTCCTTTTGAGGGGTGAAAAGTGTTTTTTTTTTTTTGGGTATGAAATAAAGCCAAAATGGCCAAAGTGAGGAGTACTGAAGGCGCTAGGGTTATTGGGTTAGGTTAAGAATAAGGGTAAAAGAATTATATATATGAAAGGGGGTTGGGTTGGGTTATGTTGATTCTTCAAGCCCCTTAAACTGACTTTTGACCCGACTCTAGGTCAGAAGTTAAATTTTCACCCAACCTCGGCCTCACCCTGGTGGAAATTGGTCAGGTTTGGTTGTTCGGATTGGGTAGGCGGTTTTCTCGAACATCCCTACATGTTTCAGGCATAGCTAAGCATTTCCCTGGTCTTTCCTATGTTGCCTTATTCACCATGGTGAGACATTAATATAGCCATGAAAATATTGCTAACTGATCCTTAGTTGTGCCATGGTTTTTTGGAGCACTGTCAGCTGGTAAATTATTTTCTAGTGTTCTGAAAAATGCTTTTGCCATATGTCATTGCTTCTGCAGCATGTTACCTTTTCCTATTTTATATATTGTTTCCTTTATATATGTGCGTGTGTGTTATGTATGTATGTATGTAGACAGATATATGCATGCCTATGTACATTCACACCCCCACACACTCACACCCATAATCGCATGGAATTATGGAAAATTTCTTTTTTTGAGTAATCTGGATCTAGCATAACATAATGTGATATATGTTTAATGCATCAATTTGTTAAATTCATAAAAATTTAAGAGGTCAATACTCAGAATTGACCTGGTGAAGTATGGTCCTAGGAGGGTTGATTAGTGTATAGTCCATTTTGAAAGTTCTTGCATAAAGGGGCAGTTCTCAAGACCTCAAGACTCAAACTTAATGCACTTGCACTTGAGACAAAAATATTAGCATTAAGAGAACTTGCACTTGCACAAATTTTAATAGATAAAGGAAAATATTAGTATTAAGAAAGAGAAACTTGTGCCGTCCCTTTGCTTTGCTGGTTTATGCTAATTTTTTTAAATCATAGATTAGGTTCACGTGACCTTGAAACTCACTGTTTAGAACATTGCTTTTATTGTTAGGTTTTTGTTTGTATTGAAAATTATCATTCCCTAGAAACTTATAAAGAGCTCCTTTGTTCCACCTGTGCAGTTGACGGACTTTGGACTTTCTAAGGTTGGTCTGATCAACAGCACTGATGACTTGTCTGGTCCAGCAGTCAGTGGGGCATCCCTACTTGGGGAAGATGAACCTCAGTTATCTGTATCCGAGCATCAGCGAGAAAGCGGAAAAACGTTCTGCTGTGGGTACACCAGATTATTTGGCACCAGAGATACTTTTGGGAACAGGACATGGTTTGTATACCATTTTCTTGGTTTAAGGTGCTATGGTTTTTTTTGTTGTTTTGTTTGATATTCAACTTTAGGTTTACCTTTGGTAATCTTGAAATAAATAAAGCTTAAGCAAGGTGGATTTGTAGGTATAAGCATCAAGGTTTTCAAACTTTGAATAGACTTCAAATGAAGTGGATTGGATATGTTAACTTTTGATGAATCCACTTTAAAACTAAGCTGCACTCAACCTTCACGCTTCCCCCTCTCCAATGCACACACGCAGCATAAAGTTTATTCTCTTCCTTGCATTAAAGTGGTAGGATTAATATAGTCTACCATTGAACCTTTTTCCTGCAGGTGCAACTGCTGATTGGTGGTCTGTGGGTGTCATATTATTTGAGTTGATAGTTGGCATTCCACCCTTCAACGCTGAACATCCTCAGGTTAATATCTTGCTTATTCTACTCTCCACTTGTGCTGGAAGTAACATTTACTATGCCTGAGAGATTATTTTTTTAAAAATAATTGTCTGTACAATGAGTCAAATGGGTGATATTATTGTCAAAATATTGTCTGGGATATGTAGGCAAGCCTTTGTGATTAGATTTGTTTATGACATTGAGTTACGGGTTTGAGACATGAGAAAGAATTTCATATAATTTTTAAAAGTGCCACTTGGTGCAATGAAAATAAATTAAATCTCATCCAAGTTATTATTGCTGCCTACTAGAGAATGTGGCCTTGACAGGTTGGCTCATTCAGATCACTTAGAAGTTTCTTTTTAATAAGCAGTTCAATCTTATTAGAAAAGCGTAGAGGGGCACAACCTTTATATATAAAAAGAATACAATAGAAACCCCTTATTAGGGAGAAAAAGAACAGAGGTCCAAAAACTCATAAAAACTCATACTATGGTGTTGTTGTCCATGTGTAGAGGGATTTGAATAATATTTTTTAGTTCTACCACTGAAGTCTCCAGATCTTCAAAGCTCCATGCATTTCTCCCTCTCTATATACACCATATTAAACACAAAGGAGTCAACTTCCAAACTTCCAAAAAGATATGGCTTCCGACCTAACCTCTCCCATTCACCAACAACTCTCAACCTTCTTAGCATAACCCAATTAAAACCGAACAAATGGAAAAGCAAACTCCATAATTCTCTTACTACAATTAACTTCCGCTTTTCTTCCACATAAAACACCATTCCACCACTATGATGTTCATCTTCCTTAGGCTATCCAAAGTCAAGATTTTCTTAATACCACCATTCTCACAAAGAATGTCACTCTCAGAGAGTCTTAACTTTCCAAATACTCTTCCAAGGAAAAGAAGAGCTAGTAGGAATGGATAACACTCACTTCAAACTTCCTTCTTTTAGAAAGGATCCATTATATTTTATTCTCACCTCCTTGCCTTACTCAGAGAGAATACAATAGCTCAAAGAAAGAAGAGACCAAATCCACCTACCAATCATGCACTAGTTTGGTGAAAAAATTATATTCCATTGAAAAGATTTTTATTTCAGAACTGCATATGATCCTCCATGCATGTGTCCTTACAACGTGCAATACTAAATGAGTTCAGATAAGAAATCTTCAGGGGCTGTTCCCCATTCCCCAAATCATGCCAACCTGACATTGGACCCATCTCCCACCTCATTTCTTACAAATCATGCAATTAGAAGTTATGGCGTGATAAGCTGGTTTTTATTTGCAAGATTGGTTTTCCTCCTCAAAAGTAGATCATAAATAATACTTAATCATAGGATTGGGTATATTAATGTTGATTTTTGTATGTTTCCGGAAGACTCTTGATTTGAACTAACCTTCTAAAAGCATTAAACTAATTTTATGTATATGTTCATCAAGTTGGGTGTTGTTGATTGAGTTCTTACTTATGGCTCCCTTTTCTTTTTTTTTGTTCTTTTTTTGTCTTTTGTTGCTTCTAGACAATATTCGATAATATTCTCAATCGTAAAATACCTTGGCCCCGGTATGAATGAAATGAGCCTTGAAGCACAAGATCTAATTGATCGGTAAGAGCAGCATCTGATTGTTATTTTATTTGATGATCTTCAAGGATCTAATATACATTAAAGTTAGTATTACATGATATAAATAATGTTTTTTCATCTACAAAACAAGGACCATTAATATCTATTAATTGTTATTTGTGATCAGCTTTAATTCATGTGAGACTCAATGAGACTCTTGTTCAGAAGTTCTTATTCTTTGTCATATTATTATTTTAATTGCGCTTTGGTTTTCTGGACTAATGTGATATGATGTAGAGTTTATTAACAGCTTAAAAGCAAAAAAATTAGAGTGCTTAAAGCATCTATAATGAGCTGAGTTGAGAGCGCCCTTCAAGAGAGGGATGGTTGATGTAAGATCTTTCTATAATGTCCTGTACCTCATGAGCAACCCATTTCCTTGGAAGAGTATTTGGCAGCATAATGTTCCCTTGAGGCATTTTTTTTGGACATCTGTCCCAGGAAAATCCTAACCACAGATAACCTAAGGAACAAAGTGTCATTGTGGTTGATTAGTGTTGTGTGTAAAAGGAGTAGGAGACTATGAATCATCTTCTTCTCCATTCTGAGACCGCTAGTGCTTTGTGGAGTGCTATCTCCAGTCGTCTTGGGTTAACTTGGGTTATGCCTAGAAGAGTAGTAGACCTTTTCGCTTGTTGGAGGGTTGAGTGGTAGTCTTGGTGTGTGACCGTGTGAAAGTTAGTTCTGGCCTGCCTTTTGTGGTGTCTTTGGAGAGAAAGAAATGATAAATGTTTTAAAGACTGCTAGAGGACAGTGGCAGCACCAAAGTCTTTCTTCTTCAAACTCTTTATCTTTGAACAGCTGCCTTAGATTTTAATTTGCTTAGTTTTCATGATTTTCTCAACTTGTTTCTCTTTCTAGCTAAGTGTTTCTCTTGTATACTCCATGAGTACTTAGGTTGTACCTTTTGCACTTTTATTGATATTTCATTTACTTATAAAAAAAAGAGATGAGTTCAAAGTTTGGACATGTTTTCTTGCCCACTTCCTAGAATAATGACATCATATTTTGTATTTTCTTTTCTTTTCAAATTTTGATATGCTACCAACTTTTGGTACCTGTTATCTTGATTTGTTTTGGGGTAATTACTTTTTTCCCCATCAATTACAATGCCTTGACACTTTTCCTCCATCAACTATCAACTGACACTTTGACCCTATAAACTACCATTTTATGTCCAAAACCCTCTTTCCGTCAATCAAAGCGTTAAGTCGAATGATCTACTTGTCACTTTGCTCCCATGAACTATAATTCATTGTCACTTTGCCCCCATAAACTACAACGCATTGTCATTTTGTCCCCATGAACTACGACACATTGTCACTTTGACTATCTGAGTTAACGTCTTTGACTAATAGAATGGGCCTTTGACTGATGGAAGGGGAGTTTTTGGCACAAAATGGTAGTTCATGAGAATCGGGTGTCACAGTTGGTAGTTCAAGGGGGTAAAGTCAAAATGCGTTGTAATTCATGGGGGGAAAAGGTAATTACCCCTTTGTTTTTTCATATAACTACTCATTGCTTGGTATATGCTAATTTGGTAGTGTTCTCTTGCACAAATCTGCCATACTGTTCTTGAAGTTGGAAATGCATTTGGGAAGCTTGCCCTTTTTCTTTCCCCTTATGCAAAGTTTTAGAGGCTAACCTTTATTACCTCGCCAAATGGCATTAAATGTCTAGCGTATGTCTCAAAGCAAGACAAGAAGAACTGTCATGGACTTGGCACAACAAAGAAATAGTATTGGATCTCATCGTGAATGGGGGGGCATGCTTTTGACTAGATCTGTTGATGCTGATATGCTAATCATACTATTTGGGAAGGGAACTTAATAATTGAATGTAAATTTTCAATTGCAGTTGTAGGTGGGAGGAGGCTGTTGCCAACCTGATTCTCTTTTCCTTTGGTTTATTAGAAGTAGATTCTTAATAAATATTATTAGAAGTAGAGGGTTTATTTTGCTAATAAGCTTTAGCTCAAATGGAGCTTCCTCCTATTGTGGCAAGATGGAGGGTGAAGTAGTGGGACTTGATCCCACTATATAAGAAATTAGGTACAAAGTTTCTTTTGAGTTTTAGAAGATGCTTGTGTAACCTGAAATACTGCATCCATGAATGCAGTATGTGCTCATATGGGGAATATGTATTATGAAAAGAAAGCTGTGAGCTGTAACTATTGGTTGTACGCACATAGACCATTAATGCTGAACTGATAGTTTAATAGTTTGATAGTTAAACAAGAAAATATTTACGATAATCTATTTATTTCAGTCCTTAGTAATGCATGATGGTCTAAAGTTTTTGGTGCGTGTTGGATACAAGAATTTTATTTAGGAAAGTGGGATCAATTCAAAGTGACTGGTGCATGTGTTGTCTTGGGTATGTCGTTGCTATGATGGTTGCTTGTATATGCTGCAGTATGAACTGCTCTTACTGAAGTGTTAAAATAGAATATTGATCATATGCTTGTTGTATCAGTTGCTGGTAGTACACATTAGTAAGTGTACATGTGGATGTGGATTAATTTATATGTAATATGATCTTGTCACAAGCAAAACAGTTATTAACCCTGATACAACTTGAGATTAGCTAAGATTTCAATACATCAAATTTATTGGCATTTGTTATATGTTAAATGTCAACTACTTTTAACATTTTATTTTCTCTGTAGTGTTGACTCTGATAAATGTATATTATAATAAATTTTTGATATATGAAAAGACAAACTCCATTGTGTGGGAATGCATTGCTTGATTTAATTTGATTTTCTTCATGTAATGGCTATACTTCTGGACTCCGTACTTACGTAACCAAGATAGATTCTAGTTCTGATAATGTGTATTTAGTAAGTTCACAGATGCGGTACATTCATTTTTTCAGATTACTGACAGAAGATCCTCATCTGAGACTTGGAGCCAGAGGAGCATCGGAGGTACTTGGTTCTTAATACCCTTTACCATTATTTTTGCTTATATGTTTCCATGATACCCTTAGATTTTGAACTAATAAAAGTGAAATTTATGATCCAGGTGAAGCAACATTTATTCTTTAAAAACATAAACTGGGACACACTTGCCAGGCAGAAGGTGCGATTGCCTGATCCATAAAATTATAGAGTTATAGATGCAATTTTAGATGGACTACATAATTTGAAATTTGTCTCTTTTACAGGCTGCGTTTGTTCCTCTTGGAGCGCCCTAGATACCAGTTACTTCACGTCGCTACTCATGGAACCATTCGGATGACCATGATTATCCAGCCAGTGAACCTGAGGACTCAGTGATGCTGATAGCTTAAGTGGCAGCAGTAGTTGCTTGAGCCATCGGCAGGATGAAGTGGTATTGTATTCTAGAAACTCTTTGGTCATAACAATTATGATAGAACTTCCCAGATTGTTGTAGTTATATAATATTTATGGTGGTTGCTTTGCTCTTGGCAACATATTGATAAAGCAGGGAGATGAATGTGGGGGTCTTGCTGAATTTGATTCTGGCTCATCAGTCAATTACTCCTTCAGTAATTTCTCATTCAAGGTAACTGTTATCTCTATGGGTTTATATCTGATTGTCCAGAGAAGTTGCTCTAACTGTTATAGGCACGTTGGATACTTTAAGTGATTCTGTTTCTTATCCACCTGTGTAAGAATGTGAAAAGCTGTAATTGTTTAAATCTTTTTTGGAATGTCTGCTTAGACACCTCTTTTTGTGGCCCCAAGGTGAGGTATCCACCTGTAAAATTTTCCATTCCATAAGAGTTCCCACTTTCCATGTTTAGAAAATTGGTCTTGATGGATGTGTTTCATGTGAAACTGGTTCTGTCTTGATGAAACTGGTGGATATTTTGAACCTTAAGTGGTGAAGGCTTTGAACTTGGTGGCATCCCCAATAGGTCTAAGGTTTGAATTCCCTAGGTGCAAACAATTCTTTGAGGGCCACCTGTCGAAGCTGAGTCTTGGTCCAAGGGTTAACCCTTCAGGAATGAATACATGAAGTGGCTCTGCCTTAAGAGGTTCTTCGTCATTTAAAAAAAAAAGCTGGTGGATATTGTGGCTTTCATTTAAATTTTGAGAATGAAGGATGGTCCTGAGTTAACTAATGTTTCTGGTCCCCTGATGTCTGTTCATGCCTTAATCTAGTCTTTTATATTTGAACTTTCTCATAGAATATTGTTCATCCAGCCTCTTATTTTAATTTTCTATTTGTTGTGGTTAACAGAATCTCTCTCAGCTCGCATCAATCAACTATGATCTGCTTACTAAGGGTTTGAAGGAGGATAACCCAACAAACCCTAATGCATGACCTATCTTCCCGTCAAAAGCCGGGATTGGGTTTTGAAATTAGGTTGATTGAAGGGCTAACCAGTGTTGTTGTATACCCTGTACATGTATGATTTCAAAACCTTCATGATTTTCATTTCATGTTTTGTATATATATTATGTTGTGCAGCAATTTGATTGATGTGTTGTATTCACAGAAATAGAAGAAAATGAGAGGCTGAGACTGGTTCGGGATTGTGCTCTTTCCGCATAGTTAACATGCCCTACTCTGGAGTTTCAGTTTTAGCGTTGAGCTGTTTTGTTTCATTTGAGAACCTTTACCCTAGTTTATATGCCTCAATGTTGGTTGCAGTCTCCTCTCATGGTGTACCTTGATTTTTTTTTCTCATGAGAGCACACCCTTGTGTACAGTTTTACCATGTAGTTTATGAACTTTCTTTTTCTGAGCTTCTGTGAAGTCCACCGTGCTTTATTTGGAAGGATTTGGCTTAGGTGCCATAAAAACTATAGGTGATTTCTTTTAGTTTGTTCAAGGAAGGATCCTTTCCATTACATTTGAAGTGGAGGGGATCCACTTAGTTATTTTTAGGGGCATTTTTGTCCAAAAAAATGTAAAATGACAAAATTGCTCCCCTAAAAATAACTAAATGAATCACCCTCGTTTCATTTGAAATGGAGAGGATCCAGGTCCCTTTTTTAATGGGTTAGATTTAATTTAATTTTATTTCTCTTAAGAAACTTGGAATTAAATTGAGATTGTTGAAAAAACTACAGAGGATCTCCTGCAATTATTTTTACATCACCAAGTCAAATCCCGGAAAGAGTTTGAAAAGAATGGTGCTATGATGGTGGTTTACTATTCCCTCGAGCTATACGCTAATGCACAATGCACATTTTACCAGCCTAATTCATTAAATAAATTTTTAAAAAGTGAAATTACTAATTTCAGCAGTATTTTATTTATTCCCAAATGATAGAACAATAATTTTTTTTTATAAAAAAATAATAATAATAACGAATCCTATATTTCATGGTGGGCTGAAGTTTAGTCTTCTTTCTTGAATGAGAGTTTAAATACCACTTTGGTCCTGCTTTGATGATCTAACCCTAAAAAGAAAGCTAGTCCAAGGAGTAAGACAAAAACCTTGTGGGTTTGCTCCTTTTTCTTTGCTTTTCCCTGGGCCTTATTTTGAGCCATTATAAGTTAGTAAGCCTCATTCAAGAGAGTTTCAACTGTAATGGATGATGTGCATTAAAATACGGCATGGAAGCTAAATAGAATGGAGTTGAGTTGGAGAATGAGCATATATTGATCCATCCATGCTGCTACTGCAACATATATTTTCATTTGGTTTGCTAGAATTGAGGTCAGGATTTCCCAACTCATGACTGATGACCCATGGAGCTTCTTTATATTTTGGGTGTTAAGTTTGAACGGAGATATTTTGATGAAATGCCCATTTTGGTTTGTGATTTCAAAATGTACGATTTAGAAATAATGATTTTAAAACATGCTATTAAAAATGCTATTTTTAAAATACAATTAAGCGTTTGTTAAACTGTAATATAGCATCTAAAACCACAATTTAGCTTTAAAGTTTTGCATTTTAATAACACATCTCCTTACCTAGGATTTGAAAATGCATATATATATATATATATATATATATATATATATATTGAATTTTGTTTAAAATGCACTTTTTGTCTTCAAAGGAGAGTGGTAGAGTCGCTGGTTGATGTCGGCAAGCACATGGGCTGAGGCCCAGAGTTGATGGCCAGAATGGTAATCACGGAGTCCCCTTCCAAGATGAGTAAGAGAGTTTGGCTCTCCTTTTTGTTAACTTCCATGCCACATCAAAATTTGACCTTGAGAGA
The DNA here is from genome assembly GCA_013348765.1 of Carpinus viminea. Classification (NCBI taxonomy): domain Eukaryota; kingdom Viridiplantae; phylum Streptophyta; class Magnoliopsida; order Fagales; family Betulaceae; genus Carpinus; species Carpinus viminea. The sequence continues at coordinate 29,203,159 of CP054672.1, read as the reverse complement.
TCCAATCATCAACACACTCGGTGCTGGAGTGGCTCCACCATCCCTCCCATTTTTTTTTTTAATAAGTTTTCATCTTTAAATAAATAAAAACTGAGGTGGCCAAAATGCTGACGTGGAGAGAATTTATATTTACTCTTACTAAAAATGTTAATAAGAAAGTTTGTTCTACCTGCTCAGATGCTTCCAACTAAATAATTAAATAGCAATAATGCTTATTTTATTAAAACTACTTGCAATTTATAAATTAAAACTACATACCCTATGCGGTCCCCCCCCCAACCCATGTTGTCAACAATAATTTTATCACAACAATTAAAATTAAAATAAAATTCCAGATCTCAATTCACTAATTTCCCACATGGCATTGCAACCTACATGCAGAAGATCTTTTCGATTTAAATGAGATGGAAGAATTTATTTTATGGTTTATATATATATAATTAATGGTGTATATAGTGTAACATCATTTAAAATTTTAAATGATGTAGCAATGTATATATTATTAGAACTTTTTTTTTTGTCGTTTCAAACACTAACCTATTTGCACTTGTAAAAGAGAGAAGAAATAAGCAATAGAACCTATCGGGGATACCACCGAAGGATAACTCTGATACTTAAATCAACAATGTATTTAAATGAAAGGTGGATTAACTTCAAATAGAGTAGAGTTTAGGGAGGGAATAGACCAAAAATTATAAGAATATTTTTTTAAAAAATGATAAAAACAAAAACATGGTGGCTTAAGGGGGCTTCATGTGGTTCTGCCCCTGGTTACCTTTTACATCAACTTGCCTTCGACTATTTCCGTTAGTTCTTGCACAATCCTAGAACTTGCATTGAGGCACGTCTTATGATTGGCATGGAGTGTGATAAACTCAGGTTTTGGTCATGCGGGCTTGGCAACCCATATATCCAATATACACGGATATATTTGTAAAATTTAATCTAAATTATGAAATGATTGGAGTGCGGGTTTATATTTTCACAAGTTGGACCTGGATCCTCTCCATTTCAAATGAAATGGAGGGGATCCATTTAGTTAAAATAAGAGGGCATTTTTGTCCAAAATATTTGTTTTGAAAAAAAGCCCTATTGTTTTAACAATGGATCCTCCATTTCATGGATCCTTCTCCCCCCAAGTCTCCCTTCAACCACAACTTTTAGGTGAAACTGACGTAGCCTAGGGCAAGGTTGATCCTCAGTGGGTTCTTTGTCCAGTTGGGCATGGGAGTGGCAGAGCCCAAATTTTGTATTATGTGATCAAAACTTTTGTACTCGTCCTCCACTCCGGAGGCGTTTTGATTCTTCAGCAATGCAACAGATAGCAATACTTCAACAGCAAAGAGACAAAGGAGCCCCATTTTGGAAAACGGAAGGCCTATCTTTGTATCTTTTCTTTTCAAACTTATACGTGGGGAAAGAAACAAAGAAACAAACTTTATGAGGATTTGAAAAAATATCCTTCAAGGCTTTGGATGCCAACAAAATATAAGCATCACCACTACCAGTAGGACCACAAATGTAAGATTGTCTACTTGCTTTTACAGCCGAACCTCCATTCATATGCAATGCTTTGGTCCACCATAAAACTATCATCATCATCATCATCTTCCTCTTCACAAGGGCCAGACGTCTTTGTATTTTGAAATTTCAATTTTGTCTACTTTGTGTGTGGCTGCAGCAGTTTGATCCTCTCAATGATTCATGGATGGTTTTCTAGCTGTTTGTTGTTTCTGATTACTGATGATGAGAATAAACATAGGAGTATCCGATGTATGTGCTCATGCTCCATCATTCATTGCAATATTGGCATTATGTATGGTAACAATAATTGGCATTACCCACTCTAGCTCAATCACTCAATGGTCAGAACAATCTTTCTTTTTGTGTTTCAAGATAATGTTTGGTAAGGACGCCATTTTCATCCGAACGAGATTTAAATTCTTTCAATTCAATCTATTAAACTAATATTTATCCGGTATTTAAAGCATGTGATTTTTTCACGTACATTTTATTAAAATTACAAGCTTCAAGGACCGGACGTATATTATTATTTTCTTCCATCACCTTCAACCCTCACTAGCCTCCCTCTCCGCTCCATTAAACCTCTACCTCCACAAGCCTCGTTTGAACGGCAAATCTAGGCTTCTCAACCCGAAACCCAAATGTGCCATTCACTTTCATCCTCCATCTCCGACCGCCCTCTCATCTTCCCGACCTCCCTCCACCACGTGGGCCTCATGTGCTTCCCTGCCATCCTCCCTCACCTCCCGAGCTGCAAATTATTTTTGTTTTATGTCTTCTATTGCCTCCCCTGCCATGTGCCCTTATTTTTGTTGTGGAGATATTAAACATACAATGTCCTTTGAGCTACATCTGCTGGACAATCCCCCTCCCTTCTGTGGGACATCAATTTGAAGCTCATTGTCAACAGCTCCAAATCTCTTCCAAGTTCTCTTGTTGCCACTGTCTCACGATTTGAATAAACCACCTTTTTTTTCTTGAATTTCTATCCAAGAAACATTGGAATAAAGCTCAATTCAAGTTTATTTGTTAGTTTGTTTTATCTTCTAGCATTATATTTTCCGTTTGGGCATGATGATTGTTGGTACACCTCTTGTATTTTGTTTCTTTTGTAACTCTCTTTCCCAATATTGAACAGGAAAAAGAAAGAAAAAGGTAGGATTCATATCTAAATCTAAGCTTTTGCTACAAAGAAAGAGGTTTGGGGGGATTGATCACATCACAACCACCTATAAAAGCAACTACAAACATCTCAAACTTCGACAGGCAAAAAGTTGTGACAAAAGCAAAAGCGAAAGGAAAAAAGCACAAGTAATAATTACAACCACCATCATCCACCCAACAATATCTAATGGAACAGATACCCACCCCCAAAGTATTAATGGAAAATGAAAAGAAAAAGAAAAACGAGTACAATGGGGAAATTCGACAAGAGGAAAAGAAAAAAGAAAAAAAGAAATATAAATTGAAGGTTGGCTCCTGAGGAAATAAGGTGAGGCCCGGATTAAACATACAACCAAAACACCAGAATTAACATGCAAGAACAAAGCAATGAAGTTCCTTGTACAATACATCAGGAAGGATGGCGGCAGGCACTGAAAGAAAGAACTCACCGAGAAGAGATATCATCTGAATCATTGATTAGATCGGGTTGTGGGATTTGACCTTCTCTCAAGCTAGAGCCACGCAGCTCCTCAATGCGCCTTGTCACTTCAGCCATTGAAGGGCGTTTATCTGGATATTGTGCTGCACAATCTACTGCAAGCTGCAAGAGCTGAACCATTTCCTCCTCAACACTCTGGTACCGGAGGAGCTCGAGATCGAAAACCTCCGAGGTCCACTCCTCTCGAACTATGGACTGCACCCATCTGGGAAGATCCACTCCTTCCTCGTTCAAAAGGGCATGAGTGGGAGCCTTGCCAGTGAGCAGCTCCAAGAGCAATACGCCAAAGCTGTACACATCTGCCTTCTGGGAGACTTTCCGAGGATCGGTGACCTCGGGGGCACGGTAGCCGGCCACACGGTTGGGAGTCGAAGAAGGCCCGACAAGGTGCGCGAGACCAAAATCGGAAACTCGGGCATCGTAGGATTTGGTGAGGAGGATGTTGGATGATTTTATGTTTCCATGAGAGACGGCAGGGCCTTGCGAGTGCAGATATTGGATGCCCCGAGCCGCGCCGAGGGCAATGGTGGACCTGATTTCCCAATTCAATGGAGTTCTACCAGCTCCTTTGTTCCCTGTAGTGGAAATTTAGAGACAATAAGGGAGTAAAGATAAAAACTGACTGAGGCGTTGAAGTTTGTATTGCTCTTTATATGTGTTCAACATTGTTACAATTGAGTTGCAGGATGATAATTCAAGAGTTCTTCTACCACAAATTATATCCGCTCCTTAATAATCTAAACTCAAATCTGAATTGCTGCGCATGAACAAATCAAACCTAACAATAATTATGATAATAATAATGCAAGCAAAAGGCTATATAGACATCACAATAGTTGGATCAGTGCAAAACAATCTCTAAGACAACAGCAAAACCCTCCTTGAGATGAAAAACAAATTGAAACAAGCCTAGTTAAAATCCTCAAGACGATTCAAAGCAAACAGAAGAACCTATAGATTTTAATTAAGTCTCGTTTCTTTGTTGGCTGTAAAAATTAATCCTCGGTTTCATTATGTAATAATTTTTAATAGAGAAGAAACTAGATTATAAACAACAAAAAAATGCATAAAAAGAGGATAAAACATAAAAAAATAAAAATAAAAATAAAAGAGAAAAAATAAAAATCATAACAAATAATCACCACAACCAAAAACTCAAAAGGCTCACCATGCAAGAGCGCAGACAAGCTTCCCATGGCCATGTAATCATACACAAGCAGCTTCTCGTCCCGGCTGTAATAATAAGCTCTGAGAGGGACCAAATTCTCATGATCCATCGTTCCCACCGCCTCGATCTTCTCCTTGAACTCCTTATCTGAAATCGTCACATCCTTCAACCTCTTCACCGCCACCACCGTTCCCATCTCCAACACCGCCTTGTACGCCGTCCCGAAAGTTCCCTTTCCCAATACCTCCGCCGACGCCCTCAACAAGTCCTCCAAATCAAAACCCTCGCAGCGTTCCCAAAAACACCAACTTCTTAACCCCTGCACCATTGGCATTGGCCTCCGCCGGCTTCGCGTTCCCGGTCATCGCCGCCACCGCCGCAGCCGCCACGGAATACCCATTTCCGTACCCGCCGTTCTCGACCTCGCCGACCGGTTTCTCGCCCGGAATCTCCACCTCCGCGTGCTTCGCCGTCGCAATTTCCACCGCGCTCGTCTTCTTGCTTCTACTCTTCTTCCGGCACACTACTATCAGAATAACAAGGATTAGTAGAAAAGCCAATACGGATCCAATCACAATGCCCGCAATTGCACCGCCGGCAAGCTTCTTCTTTCCACCATTGGCATTGTTTTCGCCCGGAAGACTCACATTTTGGGGGACGAACAAGCTTCAAAGGGCAGCCCACAGAGTGAATTCCCAGAAACGAGTCCTGTTTAAACGACTGCAGTTTCTCCGGGACCGACCGTTGAGCAGATTGTTGGAGACGTTGAACTGCTCGAGCTTCAGGATGTCTAGCGTGGGTGGAATCGACCCGGTGAGTTGGTTGTTCTCGACAAACAACGTTTTCAACCTGGTTAGATTGTTGAGACCCAGAGGATCCCACCAGAGAAGTTGTTGGAAGCAAGGTTGAGACGGACGAGGTCACGAAGAGTGAACAGGAAGTCCGGGATTTCGCCTGAAAAGAAATTACCTTGCAAGTAGAGGTTGCGAAGGTTGACACAGGAAGCGAGATCAGAAGGGAGTTGGCCCGTGAGCGTTCAGGCGCATACTGAGAGTGCGCAGACGGGTCAAGTTGCCGAAAATACCGGTGGGGAGTTCGCCGGAAAGGGCCACGCCGGGGAGGCGGAGCACGGCAACACGGTTGTCCTCGCATTTGACTCCAGCCCAAGAGCACGGACTGGACTCAGTGATGTTCCACAGAAGCGTTCTCCCGCCGACCGCCAACCGGAGAGCCAAGAGAGCAGATCGGTCGGAACCCAGATCTGGTTTTGCCAAGGGCAACACGGTGAGGAGCGCGAAAATCAAAATGGGAAGCAATCGAGGCTGCATTTTGGTATATCTTGGTTGGTTTTCTTCTGGAGAAAACCACCCAGATGGTGAAGCAGGAAGTGGGTTTGTGGGGTTTGGAGCGCTGGTTTAATTTCCAAGCATTGGTTGGTTTTGGGGGTTAGGGAGTGAGTTGGGGAAGCTGCATTTTGTCTGTGGATTGAGAGAGAGAAAGAGACAGAGACAGAGACAGAGTGGAAGAAGATACAGACAGGCTGTGTGGTTAATGCCAATTTGATGCAAAAATATATATATAATATATATATATATACTTGTAAAGGAAGGAGAGAAACCCTACTTCTACTTGTATACTACTACTACAGTACTACTCTCTGGCTCTCTGCATTGTGAGTTGGGCAGTCAACTGTGATTCCATTTTTATCTTTTTCTTTTTCTTTTCCATATTCAGAGCCACCATGACAATATGACATTATGAGCATTTCTCCACAGAAAATGACGGAAATAAGAGAGAGGGAGATTTTATTGAGCTGAGCATAATCAAATAAAATATCTGATTTTGTTTATTAATTGTTTTTTTTTCTTTTTCTATTTTTGTTTTATCAATTGTAGTCAATTAATAGACAACACTAGCCTTGTCCCTACACCCTATTATTATTAACCTTCATTGGCGACTGTATATCGCCTAGAGTTAAGATTCCCCCCTATTAGTTTTTAATCTATTCATAATTTTAAAAAATATATCACAGTTAAGAAAATATTAGAACACTGTTTCAAAAACAAAAAAAAAAAAACTAGAACACTAAAATTTTTTTTAACACTTTTCTACTAAAAATTAAAGAATTTCATATTATAAAATTGTGGTCCTCTATTTTAAATTTAATGGTTTAAAAAATGTTAGTTGCTTTTATAAAACCAAAGCATTAAATTTTAATTTTTGTCTTATCAATATTTAAATAATTTTATAAATAATTAAATTTAAAATAAAAATAAACAGCCACAATTTGGTAACTTAAGATTCTAACTAAAAGGGATCTCAATCCACTATGGCCTTTGCCTTGGTTTGGAAAGTGTGTTAATTTTACAATATTTTATATGACCAGATTTCGTTTAGGTGCGGTAAATAAATTACAGAATATTAGTTGTTATTTTTTCAATAATTTTGATTTAATTAATTTTTTTTCTTGCTTTTCATCGAAAAAATTATAATTAAATCTAAACCCTTGATATTATAATATTATAATAATAAAATTACAAATTACCCCACCTCTCTAGACTCTAGGCGTTATTGGCGGTTGTTGCCCATTTGGTAACCCTTTTTAAATGCTTTTTGCTTTCCACCAAAAAAAAAAAAAATATCAAATTATTAATAAATAACTTAAAATTATTTTTACATTTCCATTAAAGGATAAAGTTCACTTAATCCTTTTAAATTATCACCCCAATAACAATCTACTCTCCAAATTGTCAATTACGACAATTTATCATCCAAACTACCAAAACAATGATAATGTACTCCCAATGCTAATAAAATGACAAAATTATCCATATAGAATTTTTAATAAGACAAAAATACTCTTAAAAATTTGAAAGAAAAAATTAAATTTTAATATTTTTGTTTTTATTTTAGTATGGGTAATTTTGTCATTTTATCAAATTATTACGGGTATATTGTTATTGTTTTGATAATTTGAGGGATAAATTATCGCAATTGATAATTTAGAGGGTGAATTGTCATTGAATGACAATTTGAGGAGTAACGAAAACTTTACTATATTAAATTAAAATACTTTTAAGCTTAAAAGCGTCTTTTAAAAAGTTTTATCAAAGCGAATCCACTTGAGTGAGCACAATTTTACACCGATTAGTAATGTGAACCTTTTATAGATTGATAAGTATAAAGAAAATGTAAAAATCAAAGAATTTTTCTTTTCTTTTCTTGAAAGCTTTAACTTTAACTAGAACATTTAGTTTTATTTGTCCTCTGAATGATATTAGTTGTAAAATTTGAAATATTTTTTCGTCAATTTTAATGATTTTAAGCTTGCACATAGGATTCTATTGTCCTTTCAAGTGAATTCTTGATCATTGTGCCATTTTAATATTTGTTTTTCCAACTATTTAAACAATTTTTATTTATAGTGAAAAAGAAATTTGATCCCATGGTCTACCATGTTGCCATAGGACATTTTCTCAGAATTGGTCAAAGAGTTCTCAAGTGATTAATTTAAAATCATCTAGCTAATCAGTATGATGTTATCTCTCTTTCTTTTTCTTTTTTTTCTTTTTTCTTAATATTTGATAATTTAAACCTTGCAATGGTTCAAACTTCAAATATCGTCGGATATACCAACCTAGAAAAATAATATATACAAATATTATATTAATTTTAAAAGTTTTAACAGATTTTTTCTAGTTCTTACTGTCCATATTAGAATAAAAAAGTTATTTTGGCTATTCTAGAACATTTTCCGAATAATAGTCAGATTTAATTACTATTAACACTTTTTCCTCTCCAGCATAATAGTCATTTTATAGTTTTTTCTTCTATTATGAGTAGGAAAGAGCATCTCCATCAAAAATAGGCAAAATAGCTACCAAAAAATGACAAAATTTTTACTTTGACTACTCATTTTTTTATACACACTCCAAGAAAGAGGATGAGAGAGAGAGAGAGTAAAAGAAAGAAAGTGAGAGACAAAAAATAATAAACAAAATTTATGCTGTGAGAGCATCTCCAAAGAATAGGCAAATCCTTTATAATAACCAGATTTGACTATTATTAGCCTTTTTTTTCAGCATAATAGCTAGTTTTTATTTTGTAGTACGATTAGCGTATTCACTATTTATATTATAAACTTTGTTTATTATTATTTTTCTCATTTTCTTCCTTTTACTCTCTCTCCTCCTCTTTCTTTCATACTCTTTCCCATACAAAATATAACATTTAAAGAAAATAGATAGTAGAATAAAGAATTTGTTGGAGTGTATGAAAAATGAATAACTAAAGTAAAAATTGTACATTTTAGTAGCTATTTTGCCTATTTTGGCTTCTGCTGAAATGCACTGAATAGTGAATAAGGCAATCAGGCTATTTACTGTCCACACTAAATGAAAAAGAAAAAAGAAGTTAAATTACATATTATGTTGGAGACGAAAAAGCACCCCTAAAACGGTCAAATTTGACTACTCTTTTTAGATATTGTAAATAAGATGATTAGCTTATTCACTATTTACACTATTCTTTCTTTACTCTAGCTCCTCTTCCGTTGACTCTCTCCTGCACAAAATAATATTTAAAGAAAACGAATAGTAGAATAGATAATTTATTTGAATGTGTATGAAAAAATGAGTAATTACACTAAATATTTGTACTTTTTTCAATAGTTATTTTGCATATTTTAAGTGAAAAAGGTAACAAATAGCTGACAGTAGTCAAATTGAACTATTATGAGTGATTCACCTATTCCATTGGAGGTACTCTAATGAATCTTAATTTTCTTTCATGTAGAGAGTGAAAGGTGTTCTTTTGGATTATACAATAATTGTGGGTTTTCTTAATTCTCTTAATTTCAAAGTATTTCAACTTATAATTCATACATTAGCTCCTATTATCCATTTGTACAAATTATACAATTAGTATTATTTTTTTCTTAGGGAATTAAGAGAAAACCCACAACATACAAAAACAAGATTTTCCTATGAACTTTAGCTCGTGGTTCTATTTATTAGAAGTTTCTTACAAATTGATTTAACATTTATTTTGTTTGCTACTAAACAGTTAAAATAATTGTGACTGATATAGCAATATCACATAGAATGTCATGTAACCTTTTATTTATTTATTTATTTATTTTGACATGTTTACTCTAGAGAAGAGAGAAATAATTTCAAATTAATGACTTCTGCTTTATAAGGGATGGTTCATAATTGATTGAACTAAGTTCACATAACATTTATCATGTCAATTATTAAACAATTAAATTTAAGTGTGGGTGATATAACTATATCATATGATCTGTCACGTCAGTTTACAATGAGTCCATAGGGTTTAAGTTTGTATCACGTGATGCACTTGCTGTCTAAGTTAACAAAAGTGGATATTGTAAATTAAATGATAGGTAAATAAAATACAATGCAAAAATTAAAAGACCGAGAAAATATTAGAAATTGAGAAGAATAAATGTACTTCTCTTACTGCGGTTATTATTGTTGCTTGGTGCAACTGCCGTATCGTTACATTAACCATATATATATATATATATATATATATATTTATATATGATTCGAATCGTCCTTACTCTCATCACCCACCCTACTTTTAGCATTGTTTTTGGAGAATATTTTCATGTTCGTGAATTCTTCCACTCAATATATATATATATATATATATATATATATATCAAATTATTTTACTATTATTGTTGTGTTCATTGTAAGTTGCAATCAATGATTCTACGGTATTAAAATTGGACAGATAATTTTAAAAGTTTCTAGTGTATTACTCTTGTATTCTTCAAAATTTAAGATGATTTTAAAAATCGTCATTTGATCACAACTGCAATGGTGGATGCAAAGGGGTGCGATGTTTAAGATAATTTTTTTTTAGTTTTTTTTAAAAATCATAATCCATACTCCTACTCCCATCCCTCCTAATACGAATTCATTTTTTTCCCACCCTTCTTAATACGAATTTCTATATCCGCCACTCAAACACAATAGTAATTTTACGAGCCACATCATTCTTGGAAGGACATAAAAATGATACAAGAGTTATTTCTAATAATGTTGATTTAAAAACTTGATATCTAGATTTTTTATTTATTTGTGTGGCTAAATGTAATTGATTTTTTTTTTTAACAATCATGTCTCAATGTATTTATATTAGAAAAATATTAGAGGTCAATATCTCTCTTATATTTAACTCATATTCTCTTACAATCAATAGTTAAATTTGTATACTTTTCTCTTTATGCTAGTGGTTGCTAAAGAAGATGATACCATCAATATATATATATTTGATATGTTCACATTAGGGTTGTCAAATCGGTTGGCGTGTTGGGTTTGGATCCACCCACCCGACCCGATTAAGCTAACCCAACACAATGATTAGCTAAATGTCTGAACCCTAACTTGAACATGACACGGTTCATAAACGGTAACACGACTCGAACCAATGAACGACCGACCCATCTAGGAGATAATATGTTCAAGCACAACTTGATCACGACACATTACAATTAACCCGATTATGACCCATGTAAATTTATTTATTTTTGATAATTTACAATATTCTTGTTTTAACTTTTATTTTTTTATTATTATTTTTTTTAAAAAGACTAAACGTGTCAACTGCGATCTAGCGGGTTGACTCGAAACAATTACAACGTGTCATAAACGGGTTGACCCAAACGATTAAGTCCAATCCTAATCCGAATTTCGCATGTCGTGTTCATGTCAATGGTTAAATTGCCAACCATAGTTCATACAAGGAAATAGGTAAAGAGAATTCGAATTAGTGATATCTATTTTATTAAACGTAATTCATCACCGATTAAACTATTCCTAAGAGACAAGATACCATCAATAATGATAAAGTTGTATTACATTACCATGTTTGTTTAAGATGCAATCCACGATATAAATATGATTTTTGAAGACCTCGTTCTTTCACTTTATATAGTAACTACAAGGATATTTAACGCCATTTATTTTATACTATTTTACATGGATAAATCTGTAATGCCCTTAATTTGCTCACGAAATACCGAGAATCCCCACGGTCCATTTACTCACACTTCACTTGCTCATTTCGTGCAAGTTTTTTTTTAGTGAATCTAAAATTAATCACATGTTTGATAGTGGTGGGTCTCCATGTGAATATATATATATATATATATATATATATATATAAATACAGGTAAACATTATGAAATAATTATAATATATATATAAATACAGGTAAACATTATGAAATAATTATAAAAAAAATGTAATTTTTAACGTTATTTATAAGTACTAAAAAGGATCAAATTAATCTTTGTTCTCATCCAAGGTCGTGGGTTTCAATGGGCGGATGGAAGGCGTTCCATATAGCACCCACACCAATGATGCTGGGTTCTCAATGGGAGCAGGGTATGACGTGAATAATCGAAAATCACCCACCGACTATACATACATACGGCGTTACAAAGAGTCGTATTGCATTCTTGTTAAAGGAATGGAAAACCGAAAAGTCAATAAGTGGATGTAGGACCTGTCTCTGATTGGTCGGTCCCTCTCACTCTCACATGGTCACATGCTGTAGATGGTCGCTCACTCAATGACTTGCTGCTTACGCCATTTCCGAAAGGTTGACATCACTACCAAACTTTATCAGTTTATTGCGTGATACTCATATTTTGTAATTTTGTAATTTTTATTTTATATATATTTTGTAGTTAATATGGCATTAAAAATCTTTAGAAATATCTCATAGGAGAGTAATTTGCTCTCAAAATTATATTTGGACTCTACATGTGAGAGATACTTTATTTATATATATAATCCAAAATTATATTTGGAAGGGTGAATCTAATAGGAGTAATTTGCTCTCAAAATTATATCTGTACGGATGAATCGTATATAAATTTTCTTATAATGTATTGTTCAAATTACTAGTAATTTTGATAATAAATGATTAGAAATCTTAATCCTACCTCATGCTAGTTTTATTATTATTATTATTTTGAATAATGCTACAAATTACATTTTTTATTTTATAACTATTTTACAATATTGACCAAATAGTCCCTTTTTTTTAAAAAAAAAAATTTTATGCTACACAAGAGAAGAGAAAATGAGGGAAGGGAGAGATTTGAATCAGTGACATCTGTTTCATGAAGTATAACTTCAACCCGATTGAGATACCCCTTAGGGACGATGCGATAGTTCTAATTAACTCTTAAATTAGTGTTTTTAAGTTAGTTGAGATTATTACGTTTATATTGTGAGATAAAAATATAATTTTGAACATTACTCATTTTTCTTCTAGGTATTTATCATAATTGTCTTTTTGAGTGCTCGTAATCAAATCCCTTTTCTAGACTACCTCACCTACTATATTTTTCTTATATATAGATCATATAATACAAATTTTTTCAATCTCTCTCTCTTTTTTTTTCCCCTTAAGAATTATGATCAAATTTATTCATTAAAAAAGAGTCAATAGACATATTTGACCTTAATATAAAGAATAATTGTACGAGGATCTTAATAATCAAAACTTATTTAAAAGGGTTCTTTAGAATTCTCCCGAAGATTCTCCTGCGTTTCTCTCATTTTACGTAGAATTTAAGAAAAATAAAATTGTAGATCGTTTTTTGTCAACCGATTAATTTTTATGAGTTAATAGTTAGGTGTTAATACTTTAAAACTTGTTTTGGATTTAAAACTAATAAGGGTGAAAGGTTAACCTTTAGGGATGATCACCCAAAATAGATTTAATCATCATAAATTTGGTGCTAATGTCTCAATTTTTGATCACGCTCACAAATTTGGTCTAATCTTCAAATTGATGCTAATAAAAAACCCTAGTGCGCCTGATAATTTTATTTTTTAAATTACGATTATGTAAGATTGGGAACGTTGAACTTATTTATTAAAATTTGGATGGCATATGAATAATCATGGTGGTCAAAGGTTATATACCTAATACCTTAATTTTTATCTTGATTATTTTCTACTAATATTACTCTACAAATCCTGAATAGAGCTCCACCCCTGCTTCACGAAAATCTCACTTGAGCTTGATATTTTCGACCCACTTGTCCACATCACCAACGATGTTGTGAATATATATATATATATTTCGAATATATGTATATATTTAATAAATATGTATTGAATCACCACTTTTGGTTCTTCCAAAAGTTAAGTTGTAGCTCCAACTATTGTCTTGAAAGAATGTTTAAACTCAATGACTTTTAGTTCTAATATCATGCATGTTAAATTTTTTTTTCTTTTTTTTAAAAAAAAAATTTAATTAGGTAAACGTGTCAACTTTAATTAGTTTTGTTAGTTATGTTAACTAATGATCAACTTGAAAAGACTAATTTGATTACTTTTCAAAACTAAAAGACTAATTTGGCCACTTTTCATATTTTAGAGATTTTTTTTTTTTTAAAAAAAACTCTAAGGACTAATGAGATATTTAAGTCTTCTTTAAATTCAGTCTCACACACAATAAGAGGTAAAGCCTAATTGCCAATTAAACTGACGTCATATGATTCTCTTATATATTTTTAATTCTAGCGTGCATTTTAATAGAGAAACTACTACTAATTTAAGAATTGAAAAAATTTATCAGAAAAAACTTGTCTTTTAACTTATTTGAAGGATTTCGTGCAAGAATATGTATCTAGCACACAAACATATATATGTTTACCGACACAAGAATTCTTGTCCATTAAGTTTTGACCTTTCATCAAATAAATGTTAGTAAGAGGTCCCAATTTTGCTTTCGAGACATCTTGGTGAAAGGGTTTCTTAATTGTTATTTTTGTCTGTCTTTTTTATTAATTAATTAATTTTATTTTTCCAAATTGAATAAAGACAATATAAAATAGTGGGTGCATTAGAAAAATAAGATATAATCGTGGGAGTGAGGTTGTTTAAGGTAGGACCTCTAACAAACAAATGCTATGATAATGATTAATTGACAGATTTGATACATGAAAGAACAAACATCAACCTCAATTAGATTAGCAGGCACCAGCAGATTCAATTAAGCATGTTTATTATGTACATATATATAAAGTAATTGAGTTTACAGCAAAACTTAGGGGTGTTTAATTTATTTAATTAAGACGATATCTTATGGTAGAATCTGGTGGTGAGGGGGATTTCTTAAGGGCATGCATGATATAAAGTTTGCCAACCACGCCACAAATACAATAATGACAAAAATTAGCTGTTAGTTCGAGGTTTCTGTGTTGGAAAAAGCCAATCTCTTGTTCCTTTTTCCCTTCCCTGTCGGCTCTCTCTCATTTTGTGATACAATTACAAACGTGGTGAGATTTTTTTATTGGCTCGGGCCTTTTTTTTTTTTCCCACATAAAATAATGAATGTGGGACCTGGCTTAGGTTCAAAAGGGTCCATGAAGAAAACTTAAACCCTCGACCCTGGTTCTATTTACGGGATCTAGATTAGGTTAATGAGGCATTTTTAATTTTCATTAGACTTCTTATTTTGCTGAAATTTTAGTTTGGTGAGTAAAAATGCTTCTTTTTGGCTCTTCATCTGGCTGAAAAATTTGGAGAGCGTGAAAAGTGCTTAGATTTGGAGAGCATGAAACTCTCTGATTATTTTATAAAGATTAGAGAAATAATAACAAATTTTTTATTTTTTATTTTTATAAAATAATTTTCACTTATGATCAAGAGTACACAAGAAGAATACCACCCAACATTTTCCTATCTAATTTATCTGTTTATATTGAATACATGTGACCACTGAAAAAGATAATTTTTTTTTTTTTGAAATAACTGATCAATAGGAAAAACAAATTTTCAAATATATGAATGTTTTAGAGAAAGAATAAAGAAATTCTTAAAAAAGTATTTAAATAAAATAATAAAAGTAAGTCCCTAATTTGCTAAGCTGAATGTAGTTTTTTTAAAAAAAAAATTAAAAAATTGATAACTAAAATAAGAAAAAAAGTGATTATTTATTTATTTATCTAAAATATAAAATAAATTTAGAGCCAAATAAGAATGTTCTAAGCTCTATTACCATTTGGTCATCCACCAGGAAGTACATGATACAGCTATTATTACTTCTCTCAACTGCTAACTGCTAAATTAATAGAAGTTAGAGGTCCCAAACAAGTTTTCTATTTTTCTTGTTTCCTTTGAAATTAAGTTTTCTTGTGAGTAATAAAGCAGTATTTGCAATAATTGAGTTAATTCAAGCCCAAAAGTTTCTCAATTTCTTGCTATAAATCAAAGGTTTGTTGAGGTAACTTTGATTGATTGACGTTGCTCTTATTCCCACAACATAATCTGAATCTTAGGGTACTAATATTTAATGTTAGGCAAGGAATAAGGATGATTTACAAGAAAAGAAAGCTTAAAGCTAACGTACACTTCAACACAAAACAAAATTCTAGGTCTAATTATGTACATCATATTGAAAATAACTAGTTGGCAGTTGAGTGTGATTAATATTGCCTTTATTTAAGTCCTGTTTGGCTGCCAGGATTTAGTCAATGTGGTTTCATTGAGTTCCAATCAGTTTTTTTTCGTGGTATTAAAATGTTTTGATGCAAAAACAATAAATAAGTCCTTACACCCAAATTATGTCTAATTTTTTTGACGGAAATCTTTAAATGCCATATCAGTACCAATCCAATTATGATACGTGAAACTCATAAGATGTGTTTGTTATTTGATAGTTTTCAATCAAAAAATTAGATAGAAGTTCGGTGAAGGGACTGATTTGTTATTTTTGTGTACCATTGGAAATTCTCATAGACTATTTTTTACTTTTTCCTTATATCTTATCAAATATCGTATTTACCTTTTGTTGACATGTAACTTGGCCTGGGTAAATTTACCGCTTATTGACTGATAGCCGACTGACTTTTATTGACACAGCCTAACCAATGGGCAGTAGGCAAAACATTTTTTTTCCGACAAATTTGGTTTGGTAGATGAAATAAAATTCTTTAACCGAACCGACTTTACCGACCACTTACCAATCGACAACCAACTTCACTGAAAATTTTCAATTTTTAAACATACCAACTTTATCGACCGCCATTTGATGTTGGAAAAATTTTGACTGAAAAGTTGGTGAATTAACCGACTTTGGAGTGGAAAAAATTTTCTATCAACACCAACCAAAGCCCAACCCTATGTGTAATAGTGTTGCATTGCTCACATAAATGAATCTTAGAACATGCATTGCGGAATGTAAATTTGAATGCTATAAAAAGTGAATATGATTTTGAATGCTATAAAAAGTTTTATCTTTCTTCATTTGACATTGATTAGCATTAGATGAGAGTCAAAGGCCAAATCTAACAACTTTTCTAAAAAAATAAAATTTGAAAAAACTCTCAAACCATGCCACCGTCGCACAGACATACTTGCCCAAAGTTCTGGAAAAAAAAAGAACGATAAGATAAGACAATATTTGAACTGATTATTTAGAGCTGATGAGTTATATTATGAATGTTAGCAAATCTTCCATCCCTTCTCTTTTGGGCTTAGATATGTACGTGTCAAAAGCTTTAAATATAAAGTGCACCATATCTGGTGGAGCAGTTTCCAAATGTGATGAACACTGACCAATTTGTTGGTGTGTGTCAGCAGAAATAGCTCTGATATTTAAGTTGGTATGATATTCATAAAATCAAATAGAATGTAATTGGTTTTGAGTTGAGGCCAAAAGTCGTCGTTGGTTGGAGTTATTTTTTTATTGTGTTTTTCGTTTTACCATTTTTTTTTTCTGAATTAATAACCTCTATAACATGAGACTTGATTTTCAATTGATTAAGCTACTATTAAGACTTCTGTTTCGGCCTCAATAATTCATGGGAATGATGTTTAATTATTGAAATTTTATTATTTTCCATGAGACGTTGACCATTTTATTATTTCCCATGGACAAACAGAAGTGGGGGGATTTCACGAGATGATTATGAAAGTATGATATTGATGTCAAAGAATGATTTGTCATTTCATGCAAATGGGGATCACAATAAGTACCAGATGATTTGAAGCCATAAAAACCAAAGTCTACAACTCTAAAATCCATTAATTAAAGGGGCTTTCAAAAATTTTCTCATGCATTTTCTTCTTCCTCTGGGTGTGTATGTTCTTGTTGGAGCCCTAGTCCATCTCCAAATTTACAAAGATTTATTTATTTATTTTTATAATATATAGTTTTTAGTCAATTGAATTACTTTTTACTATAATACTGTTGGATGAGACTTTTTATAAACTTTCATAATTATTTAAAAAAAAACAAAAGAGTATGTCCTTTGATTGGTCAAAGGTTTTATAATTGCAGTAGACATTGATTGCAAAAGGCCTGCCAAAATAAAAGGCTACATCATGAAGGCAATAAGTGGGTTTAAGCGAATAATTGTTCCGTGGAATTTCAGAGGTGCCGATCTACTTGTCGGTTGTCACTAGGCCCAACCCAACTACCCATTCAACATGAACTACTCATTGGCTCAAAGCCTCAAACTGGGTTGAATTATTTTATATGCATTTATTTTAACTCTTGAAAAACTCACAAACAATTAAAAAAATAAAATTCAGTTAACCCTAAGGTTTTTAATCATTTCTTAGCAACAATTATCAATTAGACAAAATTTATTAGCATCAAATTTAGGATGATCAAATCCATTTTATGATATCATCCTAATTAACCTTCCACCCTTAGGTTTAATTTTGAATCAAAAACAAGTTTTAAAAATTTGAAATTAACTCATAAAATTAATCTTCTTAGTTTTGTAATTTTTATTTTTATTAAATCATGTATTGTCATTAGGTAGAGAACAAAGAACAATTGATAGTTTGAGGTAGAATTGTCATTGAAATGATAGTTTATTTTAACTTTAAAAACTTAAAAAAAATTAAAAAAATTATTCCATTTAACTGAGAAAATTATCTCAATTAATAATTTATCCTTCAAACTATCAATTTATATAAAATTCTAAACTACCAAAATAATAATAATGTACCCTCTAATGCTAGCAAATGACGAAATTACTTTTATAGAATTTTTAATAAAACAAAAATACCCTTAAAAATTTGATTTTTTTTTTTTAGTATTTTTCTTTTTAGTTTAGTAAGGGTAATTTTGTCATTTTGTTAAAATTGGGAGTATATTGTCATTATTTTGGTAGTTTAATGGATAAAATGTTGCAATTGATAGTTTAAGAGGTAAACTGTCATTGAAGTAATAGTTTAAGAGGGTTAAAACTTAAGTGAACTTAAAAAAAAAAAAAAAAAAATAGAATACATTTTAAAAAATGTGCGTGAGAAAAATTCTCAATTAAGTAATTTTATTTTATTATTTTTTATATATAAAAAAAATTCTTTTATTAAGTAATTTGAGAAAAGATAAGAGGATATAGCCCATTAAGACTTTTGATGCTTCCGAATTTGGAATGCAAGTGCTTATGGAGAATATCTGTGACTCTGAGGATTGGTTCTGTACAAACAGTCTGTATTTTGTTCATGCTGCAAAATGAATCCTAAATCTGGAAAGCTTGAGTTGAGAAGTACACGATGCTGAGGATTCGTTCTGAGCTTCCTCAATTGTTTCCTGCGTATTATTGCTTCAATTTGAGTTTTCTATCTATACTTTAACATATTTTTATGAGACCTCTTCTGCCAACGTTTTGTGGTCAGCAACAAAGATTTGTTCCAACAATCTTAAGCAACAAGAACCATATCCATGTTCAATTCTTCATGCTTCACCTACACCAAGTGATAGTATAAGAGAAGGAGAAGGCCAGCTTTCCATCACTCCAGGTACCCTGCACCACCCTGCCATGCATCAGTCCCTTAACAAATGAATCAAAACTCAAAAGTCTAAAAAAAATAATAAAAAAATTATTAATAGTAATAATAACGAAAAATCACCAGCAAAATGACCAAGGAAAGAGAAAAAGAACAATGAAAGAAAAACAAAGCGACCCATGTGAATTTATTTAACGTTGCAAATAACTAACTTGTACTTATCAAATTAAGCTGTAACACAGTTGCACACTATAATTTATAGCTTGGCATAAGATAAAACCTATGAAAAGCCAAGCGAACTTTCACCATTTCCTGTATAAGTTTAGAATCAAAACCAATGCATACTTGGTTTAGGCCTGTTTGGATTGTGTTTGAGGAGTCTAAAAGTGCTTTTAACACTAAATAAATCCGTTTGAAGAAAAAAGTACTTGTTTGATAAAAAAAATTAAAAGCATTTTTAAGAGTCTATAAAGCCTAAAAATGGCAAAAATGCACTTTTGACAAAGAGAAGTGTTAGAGAGCCAAACGAATAAATCCAGAAAATTTTTCAAACTCGTAGTGAAAAAACTCCTAGACTCCTCAAACGAGAGATTTATTCTTCTCTTAGAAACTTGCATTCCTTTGCTCAACTTCACAACAACATAGCCAACCAGAGCTTTGTAGGCTCATACGATGACCCTTAAGGAAAATTGGGCGAGGCAGAGACAATCCTCAAATGTCACCCACAATTTCTCTAGCAAATTGGCGAAAAGGATCCCAGTGGTTTGAAGTGAACTGCAAGGTAGCAATTCACATCATTTCTTCCATGAATGTAGGATAATTAATCTTTGGAGAAACTTCATTTTGACCCCTTAAACTTTCACGCGATTTTACAAACTCCTCTTAAACTTTACAATTTTTCACTTTGAATCATTGAACTTTGAATTGCTCTTAACTAGAATCATTTCGTTAATTTTAACTGTTAAAAATACCAAAAAAAAAAAAAAGGACCAAAATATCCCAAATTTTTGTTTTTGTTTTTGTTTTTTTAAATAAAAAAAAAACATTTTGGAAGTTGAAATTTTATACAAAAATCAAGGGTATAAACATCATGTAACGTTTAAAATCTGACGGAGAGGTCCACATTAAGAGCAATTGAAAATTAAGGGGTCCAAAGTGAGAGATTTTAAAGTTTGAAGAGGTTTTATAAAATCGTGTCGAAGTTCAGGGGGGGTCAAAATGAAGTTTCCCCTTAATCTTTCATTCAAACTTACTCCAATATGTCCAAGGTATATAAAAAACTTTCTAATTTTGAGAAAAATGTAATGTTTTCTAGGAATCACATTTTTTCAAGAATAAAGTTTTTATCCAAATTAAATTGAAAGAATTAATTCTTCAACTTAGTTAATTAATCGACATGTGGCCAAAATAAATATAATTCTCAAACGCAGTTTGAACACATTCAATTTAATAGATTGCGTTTTAAAAAAAAATTCATACAACTCAATTTGAAAGAAACTTAACTCTGTCCTTTTTTTATTTTTTATTCTTATTATATTTTTTTATGAACTAATAATATGATAAAAGTCATATATATATACACCCCGTGGAATTTTCTTAGTTTCACATAAATGATGAACTCTCATTAAATTTCATCTATCGGATTTATCAAGCATATAAGTTTTATATACGAATAGTTTTACAGGTGTGTATTTAGTTAGTTAATTAATCAGTTAAGCTTATTAATTACTATGAACATCATGTCAGTGACGTCACCTACTAGGTGCGAAGCTAACATGTTAAATTGCACGCAGCATGGTGGCCGGATTTTCAAAATAGCCCTCCCCTTTAAAAGTCAAAATCCAGCTTGACCTAAAAATGCATCCAATGCATCTCATTTTGCAAAAATTTCCCCACCAATTTTCAAAGTCTTATTCACAGTTCTCAAAGAAAGAAAGAGATATAAAGAGTTGTTCAATGGAGAAGAACAAGACTACAGAGGGAGGCAACGACAACAACATGTCAACAACGAGAAACTTGTTAATGGTGGTGATGACGTTGGTGCAGAGGGTGAGGATACTACTGTTAGCTATTGATTTGAATCGCTCTCTCTGTGTTAGGATTAGGGCTTCAATCTCTATTTCTAGAGCTTGCTTTTGTGTTTTGTTTTGGTTTCTTTGTTGTTGTATAATGAATGTTGTTTCAATGGTGCTGAATGACATAGGAGCAGAGAAGGAGAAAATTGTAGTTGTGAATCCATGGGTGCTACTTGAAGCTCCGGATGACGTCCACAATGGAGACATATTGTGAGTTTACTTTCAAGCCTAACCCCTGTGATGTTTTGAAAATTGTTTAGATGTATTTCAACAAATGACAATTGTAGAAGATAGGATATATATATTTATAAAATCAAAATAGCATTAATTTTTTATGAAATTTTGCTTGCATTTACATGGTTGCCGGGAATTGCCTTGTGAGTGGCTCGGTCTCGGTCGTACCAAGCGCAAGGGCAAGGAATTGATGGATCCGTAAGCTTTCTTTCCCTGTGTACATGTTTTGACGTCTTTGTTTGGGTTTCACCTCCTTGTTTGATTTTGCACTGTTTAGTTGTTGTTCTTAGTCTCACCTTGGTTGAAATTAATTATCTCTATTTATAAAATGTATATTAATAGACACAATAAATTCTTTGTGGGCTACAAATAGAGTTTTAGTCCAATAATTGTTTGATGCGTGCGAGATAGGAGCTAGCTCGCTCAAGTCATCAGCATATATATATATATATATATGCATAAAGCATAAGGTCTTTCTCCAGTTTTATAATTCCAACTTTCATTCTTAAGTCCACATAGTTGAAAAATCTTAAATGAAAAACGCATGTCTAACTTTTTTATTTTCATAAACAAACACAATTGTTGCTAATAAAGTTTTATTATGCGTAGAGTATAGTTGAAAGCATGTGCTTATGAACCTCTGGATGACGTCCACAATGGAGACACCTTGTGAGTTTCCTTTCTAACTTAACCCTCGTGATGTTTTGAAAATTGTTTGGATGTATTTCAACAAATGGCAATTGCAGAGGACATGATAAATATATATATAAAATCAAAATAGCATTATTTTTTTAATGAAATTTTGCTTGCATTTACACAGTTGCCAGGAATTGCCTCGTGAGCGGCTCGGTCTCGGTTGTACCAAGCGCAAGGGCAAGGAATTGATGGATCCATAAACTTTCTTTCCCTACGTACATGTTTTGATGTCTTTGTTTGTGTTTTACCTCCTTGGCTAATTTTACACTGTTTAATTGTTGTTCTCAGTGTCACCTTGGCTGAAATTATTTATTTCCATCTATAAAACGTAGATTAATAGACACAGTAAATTCTTTGTGGGCTGCTAATAAAGTTTTAGTCCAATAATTGTTTGATGCGTGTGAGATAGGAGCTAGCTAGCTTGAGTCATCAGCATATATATGCATAAAGTGAGAGGTCATTCTCCAATTTTATAATTCCAACTTTCATTATTAAGTCCCCATAGTTGAAAAATCCTAAATGAAAATGCATGTCTAACTTTTTGATTTTCATAAACAAACACAATTGTTTGCTAATAAAGTTTTATTATGTGTAGAGTGTAGGTGAAACCATAAAATTTTATGTGCTTCTGCCATTTTTTACTATCAAATCTAAGTCTTCAGTCACATGCATTGATATTGGAAGTTGGAAAGTAGTAGAAAATGATCCTATTATGTAATAATTTATTTTCTATAGTATCTAACATATAGGTGTGCTAAAATTAAGTCGCATACAACAACGATACTTTAGCTTCACATACAACAACGATAGAAACAACAAGATTGACCAAAAAACACTCCTTTAAAAGTCAAAGTCTACTGACCAAAAATTAGTACAATGCACCTCATTTTGCAAAAATTTTCCCCAATTTCAGTCCTCTTCACAATTTTCAGAGAAAGAGATATAGATATAGAGTTGTTTAGTGGAGAAGAACAAGACCACAAAGGAGGCAACAACAATAACATGCCAATAACGAGAAGCTTGTTGTTGGTGGTGATGACGTTAGTGCAAGGGTGAGATACTACCGTTATTGCTACGATTTCAATCGTTCTCTTTGTGTTAGGGTTATGGTTTCAATCTCTCTATAGAGCTTGCTTTTGTGTTTTGCTTTGGTTTCTTTGTTGTTGTATAATGAATGTTGTTTCAATGGTGTAGAATGACGAGGAGCAGAGAAGGAGGCATTGTAGTTGTGAATCACAGGGCTACTTGAAGCCCTAGATGATGTCCAAGGAGACACCTTGTGAGTTTCCTTTCTAAAACTCCTATGATGTTTTGAAAATTGTTTGGATGTATTTAAACTAATGGCAATTGTAGAGGATAAGATTTAAAAAAAAAAAAAATTCAAAATAACATTATTTTTTTTTATGAAATTTTGCTTGCATTTACACGGTTGCCGGGAATTGCCTTGTGAACGGCTCGGTTTCGGTCGTACCAAGCACAAGGCCAAGGAATTGATGAATCCGTAAGCTTTCTTTCCCTGCGTACATGTTTTGTCGTCTTTGTTTGGGTTTTACCTCCTTGGCTAATTTTGCATTGTTTAGTTGTTATTCTTAGTCTTACATTGACTGAAATTAATAATCTCTATTTATAAAACGTAGATTAATAGACACAATGAATTCTTTGTGGGTTGCTAATAGAGTTTTAGCCCAATAATTGTTTGATGCGTGTGAGATAGGAGCCAGCTAGCTCAAGTCATCAGCATATATATGCATAAAGTGTGAGGTCCTTCTCTAGTATTATAATTCCAACTTTCATTCTTATGTCCCCATGGTTGAAAAATCCTAAATGAAAATGCATGTCTAACTCTTTGATTTTCATAAACAAATACAATTGCTTGCTAATAAAGTTTTATTATTTGTAGAGTGTAGTTGAAACCATAAAATTTTATGTGCTTATGCCATCTTTTACTGTCAAATGCTAGTCTTCAATCACATATTTTGATATTGGCGGTTGGAAAGCAGTATAAAATGATCATATTTTGTAATAATTCATTTTATATTGTATTTAACATATAGGTGTGCTAAAAATTAAGTCACGTACAACAACGATACTTCAGCCCTTCGCACATACAAAAACAATAGAAACAACAACAAGATTGACCCAAAAACATACTCCTCTCTAAAAGTAAAAATCCAGCCTAACCCAAAAATCCGTCCAGTGCACCCTATTTTGCAAAAAATTTTCCCCCAATTTTCAAAATCCTTTTCACAATTCTCAAAGAAAGAGAGAGATATAGAGAGTTGTTCAATGTAGAAGAACAAGACCATAAAGGAGGCAATGACAGAGAACTTGTCAACAACGAGAAGTTTGTTATTGACGGTAAGAGCGTTGGTGCCAAGGGTGAGAATACTACTGTTATTGCTACTGATTTCAATTGCTCTATCTGTGTTAGGGTTATGGTTTTAATCTCTTTGTATAGATCTTGCTTTTGTGTTTTGCTTTGGTTTCTTTGTTGTTGTATAATAAATGTTGTTTCAATGGTGCGAGAACGACGTGGGAGCAAGAGAATGTGGCGCTTGTAGTTGTGAATCCAGTGCTACTTGAAGCTTCGGATGATGTCCACAATGGAGACACCATGTGAGTTTCCTTTCTAGCTTAACTCCCATAATGTTTTGAAAATTGTTTGGATGTATTTCAACCAATGGCAATTGCAAAGGATAAGATATATATATTGAAAATCAAAATAATGTTTTTTTTTTTTCAAATTTTGCTTACATTTACATAGTTTCTGAATTACCTGTTAGCGGCTTGGTCTTGGTCGTACCAAGCACAAGGGCAAGGAATTGAAGGATCCGTAGCTTTCTTTCCAGCGTATACGTTTTGACATCTTTGTTTGGGTTTTCCTCCTTGGCTAATTTTGCATTGTTTAATTGTTGTTCTCATCTCACCTTGGCTTAAATTAGTTATCTCTATTTATAAAACATAGATTAATAAACATAATGAAATTTTTGGGTTGCTAATAGAGTTTTAGTCCAAAATTGTTTGATGCGTGTGAGATCATAGGAGTAAGCTAGGTCGAGTCATCCTATATATATGCAAAAAGTGCGAGGTCTTTCTCTTGTTTTATAATTCCAACTTTCATTCTTAACTCCCCACTTGGAGAATCCTAAATGCAAATGCATGTCTAAGTCTTTGATTTTCATAAACAAACACAATTGCTTTATAATAATGTTTTATTATGTGTAGAGTGTAGTTGAAACATTAAAATTTTATGTGCTTATGCCATCTTTTACTATCAAATCCAAGACTTCAGTCACATACTTTGATATTGGAGGTTGGAAAACAGTAGAAAATGATCATACTTTGTAATAATTCATTTTCTATTGTATCTAACATATATGTGTGGTAAAAATTAAGTCCATACAGCAATGATACATTAGCCCTTTGCACATACAAAAACGATAAAAACAACCACAAGATTGACCCAAAAACATACTCCCCTTTAAAAGATAAAATCTAGCTTGACCCAAAAATCCATCCAACGCACCTTATTTTGCAAGAATTCCCCCCCCAATTTTCAAAGTCATTTTCATAGTTCTCAGAGAAAGAGATAGATATAGAGAGTTGTTCAATGGAGAAGAACAAGACCATAGAGGGAGGCAACAACAACATGTCAACAACGAGAAGCATGTTGTTGGCGGTGAGGACGTTGTTGGCGAGGGAGAGGATACGATTGTTATTGCTATTGATTTCAATCGCTCTCGCTATGTTAGGGTTAGGGTTTTAATCTCTTTCTATAGAGCTTGCTTTTGTGTTTTGCTTTTGTTTACTTGTGGTTGTATAATGAATGTTGTTTCAATGGTGTAGATTGATGTAGGAGCACAGAAGAGGCAATTGTAGTCGTGAATCAGCATGTGCTACTTGAAACTTTGGATGACGTCCACAATGGAGACACCTTATAAGTTTCCTTTCTAGCTTAACTCCCGTGATGTTTAGAAAATTGTTTGGATGCATTTCAACTAATGGCAATTGCAAAGGATAAGATATATATATATTGAAAATCAAAATAACATTATTTTTTTATGAAATTTTACTTGCATTTACACAGTTGTCGGGAATTGCCTCGTGAGCAGCTAGATCACGGTCGTACCAAGTGCAAGGGAAAGGAATTGATGGATCCGTAAGCTTTCTTTCCCTGCGTACAAGTTTTGACGTTTTTAAGGGTTGCTACAAGAGTTTTAGTCCAATTATTGTTGATGCGTGTACATTATGAGCTAGCTAGCTCGAGTCATTAGCATATATATGCATAAAGTGTGAGGTCTTTCTCCAGTTTTATAATTCCAACTTTCATTCTCAACTCCCCACAATTGAAAAATCCTAAATGAAAATGCATGTCTAACTCTTTGACTTTCATAAACAAACGCAATTGTTTGCTAATAAAGTTTTTTTTTTAAATGTAGAGTGCAATTGAAACCTTAAAATTTTATGTGCTTATGCCATCTTTTACTATCAAATCCAAGACTTGTCACATACTTTGATATTGAGGTTGAAAGCGAGAAAATAATCATACTTTGTAATAATTTATTTTCTCGTATCTAATATATAGGTGTGGTAAAAATTAAGTCACATACAATGATGATACATCACCTTTTGCACATACAAAACGATAGAAACAACCACAAGATTGACCCAAAACATACTCCCTTTAAAAGACAAAATCTAGCTTGACCCAAGAATCCATCCAAAGGCACCTCATTTTGCAAGAATTTTCACCCCAATTTTCAAAGTCTTTTCACAATTCTCATAGAAAGAGATAGATATAGAAAGTTGTTCAATGGAGAAGAACAAGACCATAGAGGTGTACGACAACAACATGTCAACAACGAGAAGCATGTTGTTGGCGGTGAGGACGGTGTTGCCAAAGGCGAGGATCGACAATTATTGCTATTGATTTCAATCTCTCTCCACTGTTAGGGTTAGGGTTGCAATTTCTCTCTATAGAGCATGCTTTTGTGATTTTGCTATAGTTTCTTTGTTCATATAATGAATGTTGTTTCAATGGTGTAGAAACGCGTGGGAGAGAAAGAGGCAATATTAGTTGTGAATCTACATGTTACTTGAAACTGGATGACGTCAATGGAGACACTTGAGTTTCCTTTTTAACTTAACTCCGTGATGTTTTGAAAATTGTTTGGATGTATTTCAACTAATGGCATTAAGTTACAAACAACAATGATACATTAGCCCTTTGCACATACAAAACGATAGAAACAACCACAAGATGACCAAAATATACTCCCTTTAAAGACAAATCTAGCTTGACCCAAGAATCCATCCAAAGGCACCTCATTTTGCAAGAATTTTCACCCCAATTTTCAAAGTCTTTTCACAATTCTCATAGAAAGAGATAGATATAGAAAGTTGTTCAATGGAGAAGAACAAGACCATAGAGGGTAGACAACAACATGTCAACAACGGAAGCATGTTGTTGGCGGAGGACGGTGTATATGTTGGATATGACAATTATTGCTACCGATTTCAATCTCTCTCCCTGTGTTAGGGTTAGGGTTGCAATCTCTCTCTATAGAGCATGCTTTTGTGATTTTGCTATAGTTTCTTTGTTGCTGTATAATGAATGTTGTTTCAATGGTGTAGAAACGAGGAGCAGAAAAGAGGCAATATTAGTTGTGAATCTACATGTGTTACTTGAAACTACGGATGACGTCCACAATGCTTACATAAGTTTCCTTTTAACTTAACTCTCGTGATGTTTTGAAAATTGTTTGGATGTATTTCAACTAATGGCATTAAGTTACAAACAACAATGATACACTAGCCCTTTGCACATACAAAAACGATAGAAACAACCACAAGACTGATCCAAAAACATACTCCCCTTTAAAAGTCAAAATCCAACCTAACCCAAAAATCTGTCCAACGCACCTCATTTTGCAAGAATTTTCACCCAAATTTTCAAAGTCCTTTCCACAATTCTTAGAGAAAGAGATAGATATAGAGAGTTGTTCAATGGAGAAGAACAACACCACAGAGGGAGGCAACGACAACTACATGCCAAAAACGAGAAGCTTTTTGTTGGCTGTGATGACGTTGGTGCAAGGGCGAGGATACTGCTGTTATTTCTACTGATTTCAATCTCTCTTCCTGTGTTAGGGTTAGGGCTTCAATCTTTCTCTATAGAACTTGCTTTTGCATCGTGCTTTGTTTTCTTTGTTGCTGTATAATGAATGTTGTTTCAATGGTGTAGAATGACGTAGGAGCAGAGAAAGAGGCAGTCGTAGTTGTGAATCCGTAGGCATTACTTGAAACTCTGGATGACGTCCACAATGGAGACACCTTGTGAGTTTCCTTTCTAACTTAACTCCTGTGATGTTTTGAAAATTGTTTGGATGTATTTCAACTAATGGCAATTGTAGATGATAAGATTTTTTTTTTTAAAAAAAAAAAATCAAAATAACATTATTTTTTTATGAAATTTTGCTTACATTTACATAGTTTCCAAGAATTGTCTCGCGAGCGGCTTGGTCTCGGTCGTACCAAGCACAAGGGCAAGGAATTGAAGGATCCGTAAGCTTCCAAGCGTACACATTTTGATGTCTTTGTTTGGGTTTTCCTTGGCTGATTTTGCACTATTTAGTTGTTGTTCTCAGTCTCACCTTGGCAAGTGAGATTACTTATCTATATTTATAAAACGTAGATTAATAAACACAATGAATTCTTTGTGGCTTTCTAATAGAGTTTTAGTCCAATAATTGTTTGATGCGTGTGAGATAGGAGTAAGCTAGCTCGAGTCATCTACATATATATGCATAAAGTGCGAGGTCTTTCTCCTGTTTCACAATTCCAACTTTCATTCTTAACTCCCCACAGTTGGAAAATCCTAAATGCAAATGCATGTCTAAGTCTTTGATTTTCATAAACAAACACAATTGCTTGCTAATAATGTTTTATTATGTGTAGAGTGCAATTGAAATAATAAAATTTTATGTGCTTACGCCATCTTTTACTAGTGATTGGTGCCTAAAAGTGCTTATTTGATTTGAATTTAATTTATAGAGGCCTTTAGCATTGTTAATATCTAATTATTTTTAGTGTTTTTAGTATTTTGTGTTGTGCAGGACATTGCATTAAATCATGGCTAGGCAAAAGGCAAAATGCACCAAGTGAAGCGTTCAGCCTGCTTGAACGCACATGCCTCACTCATTCGCATCTCATGCATGCCCACGCCTCTAACGTATCGGTTCTAGGGACCCGCGTTAACGCACGCCTCAACTAGGAGCTTATTGTTTGATTCTTTACGATGACGTTGACGTGCTCACACAAATAATCCTGCTCGAACGCAGTAGTGCTCTCAACGACTCCAGTTGTTCCGCCAAAATAGGACCTTGTGTATTTTCTTATTCTTTACGTTTGGAGGATTTGAGGTGCCTTGAGGCCAAAAAAGCTTATCATTGTAAACCCTCTAAATTGTCATTTATTTATTTTACGTTATCTTTTCTTAGTCTAGTCTTCACTTGAATTTATTTATTTATATTTATGTTTAGTTATTATTTGCTTTAAGATTTATGTATTATTTATACATTTTAGTGACAAAGTGTGTTGATTGTGTCATAATCGCCAACACTCATTGCAACCGGAGATACATCGGATCATTCTTTATTATCCGCTGTGACTCTCTTGAGTAGTTCGGAAGATTTGTGACAAAATAGGATACGATATGTGCATTATATGAACAATGTTCTCGAGTTTAGTTAATCCAAGTCTTCAAATACATACTTTGATATTGAGGTTGAAGAGCGTAGAAAATGATCCTACTTTGTAATAATTCATTATCTATTGTATCTAATATATAGGTATAGTAAAAATTAAGTCACATACAACAATGATACATCAGCCTTTGCACATACAAAAAATGATAGAAACAACCACAAGATGACCAAAATGTACTCCCTTTAAAAGTCAAAATCCATTGGACCAAAAATCCATCCAACGCACCTCATTTTGCAAGAATTTTCTCCCCAATTTTCAAAGTCCTTTTCATAGTTCTCGTGAAAGAGATAGATATGGAGTTGTTCAATGGAAGAACAAGACCAGAGGAGGCAATGACAACAACATGTCAACAATGAGAAGCTTGTTGTTGGTGTGAGGACGTTGTTGCCGAGGGTAAGGATATGACCTTATTGCTATTGATTTCAATCGCTTCTCCCGTTAGGGTTATGGTTTCAATCTCTCTATAGAGCTTGCTTTTGTGTTTTGCTTTGGTTTCTTTGTTGCTGTATAATGAATGTTGTTTCAATGGTGTAGAATGACGAGGAGCAAAAGAAAGAAATTGTAGTTGTGAATCCACATATGCTACTTGAAACTTTGGATGACGCCACAATGGACACACCTTGAAATTTCCTTTCTAGCTTAACTCCGTGATGTTTTGAAAATTGTTTGGATGTATTTCAACTAATGGCAATTGTAGATGATAAGATTTTTTTTTTTAATCAAAATAACATTATTTTATTTATGAAATTTTGCTTACATTTACATAGTTTCTAGGAATTGCCATGTGAGCAGCTTTGGTCTCGGCTACCAAGCACAAGGGCAAGGAATTGAAGGATCCGTAAGCTTTCTTTCCTACCGCATACATTTTGACGCCTTTGTTTGGGTTTTTCCTCCTTGGCTGATTTTGCACTTTAGTTGTTGTTTTAGTCTCACCTTGGTGTGAGATTACTTATCTCTATTTATAAAACGTAGATTAATAAACACAATGAATTCTTTGTGGGTTTCTAATAGAGTTTTAGTCCAATAATTGTTTGATGCGTGTGAGATAGGAGTAAGCTGTGTATATATATGCATAAAGTGCAGGTCTTTCTCCTATTTTATAATTCCAACTTTCATTCTTAACTCCCCACAGCTTGAAAATCCTAAATGCAAATGCATGTCTAAGTCTTTGATTTTCATAAACAAACACAATTGCTTCTAATAATGTTTTATTATGTATAGAGTGCAGTTGAAACCATAAAATTTTATGTTCTTACGCCATCTTTTACTATCAAATCTAAGTCTTCACATACTTTGATATTGAGGTTGAAAGCGTGAGAAAATGATCCTACTTTGTAATAATTCATTTTCTATTGTATCTAATATATATGCGGTAAAAATCAAGTCGATACAACAATGATACATCAGCCTTTAAGATACAAAATGATAGGAAAACAACCACAAGATCGAATTCCAAAATGTACTCCTTTTAAAAGTCAAATCCAAATGGACCAAAAATCTCTGGTGCACCTCATTTTGCAAGAATTTTTCCTCCAATTTTCAAAGTCCTTTTCATAGTTCTCAGTGAAAGAGATAGATATAGAGAGTTTTTCAATGGAGAAGAACAAAACCACAGAGGGAGGCAATGACAACAACATGTCAACAATGAGAAGCTTGTTATCGGCAGTGAGGACGTTGTTGCCGAGGGTAAGGATATGACTGTTATTGCTACTGATTTCAATCGCTTTCCCTGCGTTAGGGTTATGGTTTCAATCTCTCTCTATAGAGCTTGCTTTTGTGTTTTTGCTTTGGTTTCTTTGTTGCTGTAAAATGAATGTTGTTTCAATGGTGTAGAATGATGTAGGAGCAAAGAAAGAGGCAATTTTAGTTGTGAATCTGCATGTGCTACTTGAAACTCTGGATGACGTCCACAATGGAGACACCTTGCGAGTTTCCTTTCTAGCTTAACTCCCATGATGCTTGGAAAATTGTTTGAATGTATTTCAACTGATGGCAATTGTAGATGATAAGATTGTTTTTTTAAAAAAAATCAAAATAGCAATATTTTTTTATGAAATTTTGCTTACTTCTACATGGTTTCCAAGAATTATCTTTGAGCGGCTTGGTCTCGGTTGTACCAAGCACAAGGGCAAGGAATTGAAGGATCCGTAGCTTTCTTTTCTACCGATTAATGCTTTTGACGCCTTTGTTTGGGTTTTTCCTCCTTGGCTGATTTTGCATCATGAAGTTGTTGTTTTCGGCCTCACCTTGGCGGTGAGATTACTTATCTCTATTTATAAAACGAGATTAATAAACACAATGAATTCTTTGTGGGTTTCTAATAGAGTTTTAGTCCAATAATTGTTTGATGTGTGAGATAGGAGTAAGCTAACGCATATATATGTAGGGCAAGCAAATGATTTAATTTATTACACCTGGACCCGTTTAGGCTAAATCCGGACCGACCCGTTTACATAACGGGTCAGACATGACACGACCGTGAAAATTCACGTCACCCAACATGACGAACCGTTAATCTAAACGGGTTTTGGTCAAAACCCGCTGATCTAAATGGGTCTCATGTCTTCAACACGACCCGTTTAGCTAAAAAATGTAATTTTTTCAATAAAATAATAAAATAGTAATAGTTTTAACCATCTCTTAAAATTAAACTCCTAGTTGGCTAGCATCAAATCACTTAATAAGCCTAATTGTCTAATAAAAAAAAACAAACAAACTACATCATTAGTTCATTACAATTTACAAATTACAAATAAAATTATACAAAATACAAATTGTCCATTGGCATTGAGTTCCCATTCTTGTCATGTGATATTGTCCACTCTTGAAGTCTTGATCTTAATTCCTTGTAGCCCACAAATATACTCATTTTAAGTTTTAACATGCTCGATGAACGAATCTCGAAGTTTCAATGTTCCAGGAGTTGAAGCTATCCAATTTCATAACATCATCATCATCATCTTCTTCTTCTTCTTTATCCACATTCATTAAATTTTGTTCTATATCAAAAAATAAGAGAAGTTAATGTTCTTAAAGTAAGATAAAAAAACAAAGTAAATGAAAAATTGAATATGCAAATAACTAATAATCTAATATTACCTTGTTTTCCATATAACCAATCTTTGGTACAAACCAATGCCTCAACAACATTAGGTTTGAGTGAACTCTGTCTTGATCAATCACCGTCCACCGATTACTAAACGTGGATTAAGCAACTTGATAGAAATAGGAATACCCAAAATATCACGAGCCATGGCAGCTACTTGAGATAACGAATTTCACTTCCTTTCCAAAATGAAAGGATGTCAAATGTCGTACCACTCATATCCACATGCCCGGTTCATCCAAATAAAGATCTAATTGACTCTTTTGAGCATTTTCATCAACTCCATCAAATGCAAAATTCCTATATGAAAAACCGAACATAAATATAAAATTAGTAAGTGGTTTGAGTATATATACTAAGCTACTAATAAATAAGCTAAGAAACTTAGAAATTATAATATTATTTACCTTTTCCCAATCTAAGTCTTCTTGGGGCGAACAACTGTGGAACTTGAAGTCGTAGAAGTACTATATTCCATAAAAAGTTTGGTTAACTTTTCCTTAACATTGGCATACTCCATAGATTCATCTCCATAAATCTTCGTATAATAGTACTTCACAAGGCGAAGCTTGTAACGAGGATCTAAGACAACTGCAATGGCTAGCACTTTTCTACTTCAAATTTGGAGATCATTTGATTTGCCATTGATCTCCTATCCTCATCTTCGCTCACAAGTTCTTTCTTCAAGTTCACATAAATCAATGCAACTACGGGAAAATATAAATTGGCTGTGGGATATTTGGTGCCAGAAAAAGCACATGTAGCACGATAAAAACAACCCAAGAAAGTACTAATATCAATCACCTTTTCCCACTCAAGTGCACTAGGACAAAACCTATAGTTTTGATCAGTCATCTCCAAATAAGCAAAAGCACGCCTATAATGAATAGCACTCTCAAGCATAAGATATGTCGAATTCCACCTAGTCGGCACATCTTGTCTTAACCCCTTTTTATTGTCCAATGACATTTGAGTAACAGCATTAAGAAAACTTTGTTTTCTTACTTGTGATCCCCTAAAATACTTAACACTATCTCGAATCTTTTGGATAGCATCAGTGATCTCTTTCAACCCATCTTGCACTATCAAGTTAAGAATATGGGCACAACAACGCATATGAAAAACTCACCTCAAAAGAAGGGCATTCTTCATGTTTAATTTTGCTTTGATTCTCAACACAAATCATTAGAAGAAGCATTATCTAATGTTAAAGAGAAAATCTTTTTATCAATCCCCCATTCTTAAAGTAAATCATATATCTTTTGAGCCAAAGATACACCATTGTGTGGCGGAGGCATGAATGAAAAGCTCAACACTCTTTTAGATAATACCCAATTTTTATCAATGAAATGTGCAATCAAACAAATATACCCATCAGTTTTCAAAGAAGTCCACAAATCAGATGTCAAACTAATCCTTCCAGCACAAACATTTAACAAAGACTTGACATTCTGTTTCTCCAACAAATGCATCTTAAGCATATCAGCCTTAACAGTATTTCTAGAGATTAATGGCACATCTCTATGCAAATATCTAGTCATCTCTCTAATACCATCATACTCAACAAATGAAAAAGGCAATTCATGTATGCTTAATAACCGCAGCAACCAACAACTCTCTATATCTTTTAGGACAAAATTTTGAGGAACTTACTAACAAATTTCCTTGACTTCCAGATAAGAGCAATTGTTGGATATCATGCTCAGATTTTCCCCACAATTCTTCATATGCTTTTGCAGATTTCCAGTTCCATGTGAACTGTTAGCTATATACTTATGATCACAAAACTTGCACTTTGCCCATATCCTTGCGTCATTTGGATCGTTAGAAGGAAGTTCATCAAAATGAGTCCAAACTATTGAGGTCTTCTTACGCTTCTTTTGGACCCTTGTTTTTGTCACCGAACTTGTATGAATAGAAGGAACTTCATCTTCTATTGTATTTATTTCAAAAACATCATCAGCTGCATCTTCGTTAAGCACCTACACACATAATCATTAGTAAGTTAGTTACAAATTAAAAATTGAAGAATTTAAAAGAATCACTACAAAACATAACCAGAAAAAAGCAACAAAAACGAATCAAACCAACCACAAAAAAGAAAGAATGCTTATGCTAATGATAGGACATGTGGGTATAAAACTATATAGATCAACCATAATCTAACGACTATAACTCGTTAATTTTGTATTAGGTTCATGTTATATTGATATATTCACAAATCATGTCAAAATTTTGAGAATTAATATAGTTCAATGTCTATTGTCTAACCAGGCCTAAGTCTCAAGGGCAAGGCTTAAATAATTTGAGCATCATGCCCATGACCCAAGGCGAGCTCTCTGTTTTGGATGCCCCACTAAACTTCTCAAAATAATAAGTTTTAGCCTTGTATTCTATGGCAATGTCAAATTTTGGATGGTGCCACCAATGTTAGGTCAATGAATTAGTAAGTTACACGCATGGATCCATTTGGTATTGAACTTGGCTCTCCCTGAATCTTGATCATGCCTAGTCTTATATGCTTAGGTATAGCAAAAGGAAACCAAAGCAATTTAAACCAGTCAACCTTCAGCAATTTTGAAATATGAAATTATTATGAATATCCACTACTAATTTAAAACTCAAAAGGGCAAAAAAAAAAACCTAAAATTTCACGCCCTAAACCCAAACCCAATACACAAATCATCAAATATTCAAATCATACAATCTACATACCGAATCCAGGATCGACATTGGCAAATACTTGGAGTACAAAGAGCGGCGGGGAGAAAGTGAGACTAACTCACAGACCGAGTTGCAAGCCGGAGAGAAAGTGATGACCATGAGGCGGCAAGTTGGAGAAGGTTGAGTCGCTGGTGAAGGACCAGCGTCGTGGTCCGTGGAGGGCGTCTGCGTGCACTGTATCGTGGATCATGGTCGTGGGCCGTGGCGCGTGCGTGCTGAAGGAGTGAAGGACCAAGGTGGGCGTTTAGACTGGTTCTGATGGTACTTGTGACTTGGTGAGGGTGAGTGCGATTGTCGGTCTTGAGGTTTGCTCGGATCGAGTGGTAATGTTGTTTCAATGGTGTGACTCGGTGAGGTGAGTGGGAGTGCCGGCCGACTGTGCAGATGTGTGGAATTTGGTAGTGAGCCGTGTGATGTGCGAATCAATGAATTACTTTTCGTGTTTCACTTTTTCAAAATTCTTTTTTTTTTTTAGTTTTACAAACTTTGCAGGTCACCATGGTGACCACATGGACACCGCTTACAAGATAATCGACCGTTTACCCAAACCCGTTAAGGGTAAATCCAAACTAATTTCGTGTATGTGTCGGGTTCACGGGTCGTGTCAAAATTGTATATATATGCATAAAGTGGTCTTTCTCCTGTTTAGAATTCCAACTTTCATTCTTAACTCCCCACGCTTGAAAATCCTAAATGCAAATGCATGTCTAAGTCTTTGATTTTCATAAACAAACACAAGCTGCTAATAATGTTTTATTATGTATAGAGTGCAGTTGAAACCATAAAATTTTATGTTCTTACGCCATCTTTTACTATCAAATCTAAGTCTTCAGTCACATACTTTGATATTGGAGGTTGAAAAGCAGTAGAAAATGATCCTACTTTGTAATAATTCATTTTCTATTGTATCTAACATATATGCGTGGTAAAAATCAAGTCACATACAACAATGATACATCAGCCCTTTGCGCATACAAAAATGATAGAAACAACCACAAGACTGACCCAAAAACTTACTCCCCTTTAAAAGTCAAAATCCAGGTAGACCAAAAAATCCGTCCAGCACACCTCATTTTGCAAAAATTTTTCTCTCAATTTTCAAAGTCCTTTTCACAGTTCTCAGTGAAAGAGATAGATATAGAGAGTTGTTTAATGGAGAAGAACAAGACCACAGAGGGAGGCAATGACAACAACATGTCAACAACGAGAAGCTTGTTATTGGCGGTGAGGACATTGTTGCTGAGGGTAAGGATACGACTTTTATTGCTACTAATTTCAATCGCTCTCCCTACATTAGGGTTAGGGTTTCAATCTCTCTCTATAGAGCGTGCTTTTGTGTTTTTGCTTTGGTTTTTTTGTTGCTGTATAATGAATGTTGTTTCACTGGTGTAGGATTACGTAAAAGCAAAGAAAGAGACAATTGTAGTTGTGAATCTGCATGTGCTACTTGAAACTTTGGATGATGTCCACAATGGAGACACCTTGGAGTTTCCTTTCTAGCTTAACTCCCGTGATGTTTTGAAAATTGTTTGGATGTATTCAACTAATGGCAATTGTAGATGATAAGATTTTTTTTTTTTTTGATCAAAATAACATTATTTTATTTATGAAATTTTGCTTACATTTACATAGTTTCCCAGAATTGCCTTGTGAGCGGCTTGGTTTCGGTCGTACCAAGCACAAGGGCAAGGAATTGAAGGATCCGTAAGTTTTCTTTCCTAGCATACACGTTTTGACGTCTTTGTTTGGGTTTTTCCTCATTGGCTGATTTTGCACTGTTTAGTTGTTGTTCTCAGTCTCACCTTGGCAGGTGAGATTAGTTATCTCTATTTATAAAACGCAGATTAATAAACACAATGAATTCTTTGTGGGTTGCTAATAGAGTTTTAGTCCAACAATTGTTTGGTGTGTGTGAGATAGGAGTAAGCTAGCTCGGTCGTCTGCATATATATGCATAAAGTGCGAGGTCTTTCTCCTGTTTTATAATTCCAACTTTCGTTCTTAACTCCCCACAGTTGGAAAATCCTAAATGCAAATGCATGTTTAAGTTTTTGACTTTTATAAACAAACACAATTGCTTTCTAATAATGTTTTATTGTATGTAGAGTGTAGTTGAAAGCATAAAATTTTATGTGTTTATGCCATCTTTTACTATCAAATCCAAGTCTTCAGTCACATACTTTGATATTGGAGGTTGAAAGTTAGTAGAAAATGATCATACTTTGTAATAATTCATTTTCTATTTTATATCTAACATATAGGTGTGGTAAAAATTAAGTCACATACAACAATGATACGTCAGCCCTTTACACATACAAAAACGATAGAAACAACCACAAGACTGACCCAAAAACGTACTCCCCTTTAATATTCAAAATCCAACTGGACTAAAAAATCCGTCAAGCGCACCTCATTTTGCAAGAATTTTCCCCCCAATTTTCAAAGTTCTTTTTACAGTTCTTAGTGAAGGAGATAGATATAGAGAGTTGTTCAATGGAGAAGAACAAGACCACAGAGGGAGGCTACGACAACAACATGTCAACAACGAAAAGCTTGTTATTGGCGGTGAGGACGTTGTTGCTGAGGGTGAGGATACGACTTTTATTGCTACTGATTTCAATCGGTCTCCCTACGTTAGGGTTATGGTTTCAATCTCTCTCTATAGAGCTTGCTTTTGTGTTTTTGCTTCGGTTTCTTTGTTGCTATATAATGAATATTGTTTCAATGATGTAGAATAACGTAGGAGCAAAGAAAGAGGCAATTGTAGTTGTGAATCTGCATGTGCTACTTGAAACTCTGGATAACGTCCACAATGGAGACACCTTGCGAGTTTCCTTTCAAGCTTAACTCCAGTGATGTTTTGAAAGTTGTTTGGATGTATTTCAACTAATGGCAATTGTAGATGATAATATATATTTTTTTTTAATTGAAATAACATTATTTTTTTTATGAAATTTTTCTTACATTTAGATAGTTTTCAGGAATTGCCTCGTGAGCGGCTTGGTCTCGATCGTACCAAGCACAAGGGCAAGGAATTGAAGGATCCGTAAGCTTTGTTTCTCAGCGTACACGTTTTGACGTCTTTGTTTGGGTTTTCCTCCTTGGCTGATTTTGCACATTTTAGTTGTTGTTCTCAGTCTCACCTTGGCAGGTGAGATTAGTTATCTCTATTTATAAAACGTAAATTAAGAAACACAATGAATTCTTTGTGGGTTGCTAATAGAGTTTTAGTCCAATAATTGTTTGGTGCATGTGAGATAGGAGTAAGCTAGCTCGAGTCGTCTGCATATATATGCATAAAGTGCGAGGTCTTTTTCCTGTTTTATAATTTCAACTTTCGTTCTTAACTCCCCACAGTTGGAAAATCCTGAATGCAAATGCATGTCTAAGTCTTTGACTTTCATAAACAAACACAATTGCTTTCTAATAATGTTTTATTGTGTGTAGAGTGTAGTTGAAAGTATAAAATTTTACGTGCTTATGCTATCTTTTACTATCAAATCCAAGTCTTTAGTCACATACTTTGATATTGAAGGTTGGAAAACAATAGAAAATTATCCTACTTTGTAATAATTCATTTTTTATTGTATATCTAACATATAGGTGTGGTAAAAATTAAGTCACATACAACAATGATACATCAGCCCTTTGCACATACAAAAACTGATAGAAACAACCACAAGGTTGACCTAAAAACATACTCCCCTTTAAAAGTCAAAATCCAGTTGGACCAAAAAATCCGTCCGGTGCACCTCATTTTGCAAGAATTTTTCCCCCAATTTTCAAAGTCCTTTTCACAGTTCTGAGAGAAAGAGATAGATATAGAGAGTTGTTCAATGGAGAAGAACAAGACCACAAAGGGTGGCAACGACAACAACAAGAAGCTTGTTGTTGGCGGTGAGAGGATATTCTTGAGGCGAGGATACCGTTATTTTTATTGATTTCAGTTACTCTCACTGCGTTAGGGTTTTAATCTGTCTTTATAGAGCTTGCTTTTGTGTTTTGCTTTTGTTTCTTTGTTGCTATATAATGAATGTTGTTTCACTAGTGTAGAACGACGTGGGAGAAGAGACGGAGGTAGTTGTATATGTGAATCCGCAGGTGCTACTTGAAGCTCTGGAATACATCCACAACAGAGACACCCTGAATTACCTTTCTAGCTTAATCTAGTAATATTTTGAAAATTGTTTGGATGTATTTCAACTAATGACAATTGCAAAGGATAAGATATATATATTTAAAATCAAAATAGCATTATTTTTTTAATGAAATTTCTCTTGCATTTGCACAGTTTCCAGGAATTGCCTCGTGAGGGCTAGATTAAGGAATTGATGGATCCTTAAGCTTTCTTTCCCTGTGTACATGTTTTGACATCTTTGTTTGGGTTTTAACTCCTTGGCTGATTTTGCACAGTTTTGTTGTTTTTCTCGGTCTCTCCTTGGTTGAAATTAATTATCTATATTTATAAAACGTAGATTAATAGACACAATGGATTCTTTGTGGGCTGCTAATAGAGTTTTAGTCCAATAATTGTTTGATGCGTGTGAGATATGAGCTTGCTAGCTCGAGTCATTAGCATATATATGTATAAAGTGTGAGGTCTTTCTTCAGTTTTATAATTCCAACTTTTATTCTTAACTCCCCACAGTTGAAAAATCCTAAATGAAAATGCTTGTCTAACTCTTTGATTTTCATAAACGAACATAATTGCTTGCTAATAAAGTTTTTTTTTATGTGTAGATTGTCATTGAAACCTTAAAATTTTATATGCTTCTACCATCTTTTAGCTATCAAATCCACGCCTTCGGTTACATACTTTGATATTGGAGGTTGGAAAACAGTAAAAAATTATCCTATTTTGTAATAATTCATTTCCTATTATAACTAACATATAGGTGTGCTAAAAATTATGTCACATACAATAACGATACTTCTTCACACATACAACAACTATAGAAACAACAAGAAGACTGACCCAAAAACAAACTCCCTTTTAAAAGTCAAAATGAAGCCTGACCCAAAAATCTGCCCAGCACACCTCATTTTGCAAAAACTTTCTCCCTAATTTTCAAAGTCCTCTTCACAGTTCTCAGAGAAGGAGATAGATATAGAGAGTTGTTCAATGGAGAAGAACAAGAACATAGAGGGAGGCAACGACAACTACATGCCAACAACGAGAAGCTTTTTGTTGGTTGTGATGATGTTGTTCAAGGGCAAGGATACTGCTGTTATTTCTACTGATTTCAATCGCTTTTCCTGTGTTAGGGTTAGGGTTTCAATCTCTCTCTATAGAGCTTGCTTTTTTGTCTTGCTTTGTTTTCTTTGTTGCTGTATAATGAATGTTGTTTCAATGGTGTAGAATGACATAGGAGTAGAGAAAGAGGCAGCTGTAATTGTGAATCCGCATGTGCTACTTGAAACTCTGGATGACGTCCACAATGGAGACACCTTGCGAATTTCATTTATAACTTAATTCCTGTGATGTTTTGAAAATTGTTTGGATGTATTTCAACTAATGGCAATTGCAGAGGATAAGATAATTTTTTTTAAAAAAAAAAAAAAAAATCAATATAGCATTATTTGTTTTTATGAAATTTTGCTTCCATTTACACAGCTTAGAATTTCCTCATGAGCAAAATTGATGGATTCTTTCTTTATGTTTTGATGTCGTTGTTTGGGTTTTGCTTCCTTGGCGGACTATTTCTTAAACACATATTATTATACACAATGAATTCTTTGTG
Organism: Carpinus viminea; assembly: GCA_013348765.1. Classification (NCBI taxonomy): domain Eukaryota; kingdom Viridiplantae; phylum Streptophyta; class Magnoliopsida; order Fagales; family Betulaceae; genus Carpinus; species Carpinus viminea. The sequence goes on along the minus strand of CP054672.1, from coordinate 29,161,660 downwards.
GTTTGCTAATAGAGTTTTAGCCCAATAATTGTTTGATGCGTGTGAGATATGAGCTAGCTAGCTTGAGTCATCAGCATATATATGCATAAAGTGTGAGGTCTTTCTCCAGTTTTATAATTCCAACTTTCATTCTTAACTCCCTATAGTTGAAAAATCCTAAATGAAAATGCATGTCTAACTCTTTGATTTTCATAAACAAATACAATTGCTTGCTAATAAAGTTTTTTATTTTTTATTTTTTATTTTTTATGTGTAGAGTGCAGTTGAAATCTTAAAATTTTATGTGCTTTTACCATCTTTTACTATCAAATCCATGCCTTCGGTTGCATACTTTGATATTCGAGGTTAGAAAGCAGTAGAAAATCATCCTATTTTGTAATAATTCATTTTCTATTATATTTGATAATTTCTGCCACGTTGTCCTAATTCACTTGGCGATATACTCCAAACTTCAGGAATACCAAGAATTCGATTACCACTATATTAATAGGGAAATGCTAGGGGTTCTCCCAATGTGTTCTCTTGGGGTTCTCTTAGACTTATGTAAAACATGATTTAAGAAAAAATAAAATTGTAGTGGCTTCCACTACCATTTTTTTAAGCATTAGCATTAAATTTTGAGGCATTAGCATCAAATTTGAGGCATTAGCACCAAAATTGAGGCATTAACACTAAATTTAGGATGATCAAATCCATTTTGGGTGATACCATCCCTAAATGGTTAACCTTCCACCCTTAGGTTTTAGTTTTGAATCCAAAAACAAGTTTTAAAGCATTAAAACCTAAATATTAACTCATAAAAATTAATCTATTGGCAAAAAAAGGTTATTACAATTTTATTTTTTCTTAAATCATGTTTTACGTAAGTCTGGGAGAACCTCGAAGAACACACTGGGATAACCCCTAGCAAACCCCATATTAATATATAGGTGTGCTAAAAATTAGGTCACATTAAAAAAAAAAAAATTATAGCACAAAGAGTTAGTAGCATTACCAGGCCCAACCTGAAACACATTACTGTCACCCCCATTAGCTTTTATCAATCAGCTTCCTTTTTTTTACAAAAAATATAACTCTTGGCAGAGTAGCATTCCAATACTATTTAACGTGACAAGGAACTATTAGAACTTTTAAAATTGCCTCCATATTTTTCACACATTTGTAACAGAGCAACGATTTAATGCAATATTACTAAAAGATAACACTGAAAAAAGAAATATATCACAACTAACCAAAGCAGTAAACAAACAATCTTTGTCTGTTTGCATGTAAACACTAAACAAAATTATTTTGTCTCACAGATTCCTCATGTTTGTGTTAATTATGACCCCTAAATCACTGTAGTCTGAATGATGATCAAACTCTAGACAGATTCAACCTAATGTTGTTTTCGTTGGACTCTTTGAGCTATAAGTTAGCCTACTAGAGACATAAGAACAATCCAGCACAGGTTATTATCTTAAGAGAGATCTCTAGCAAGCTTTTCAGTGAACCCATGCAACTCAAGCTCAATTATATCTTTGCGAGCAAAGAACCAAGATTAGCAGAGTAGCTAGCCAATCAAAATTGATGTTCTGATGCTGACATAGAACATTAGCATCTCTGAAATTTAATCAAACAAAGTCAGCAGCCCTTTCGCACATACAACAACGATAGAGACAACAACAAGGCTGACCCAAAAACATACTCCCCTTTTATGTGCCTCCCACCTCCATGCCACCTTGTTCTCCACCCTCAACATCATTTGTCATATCAATCAAACTCAATTGCCATGATGAGGCCTTTATGTCTATGCACCAACCACAGGTGCGTGTTACGATCCTTGTATCCCAATCTGCTCTACCCAATGTTTGTAGGTATCGGTGCGGCTTTACGTGTTTATCCTTCCTTATTTCATGAATTTTTTTGTCTTTATTTCTGGCCATCCCAAACAAAATTTCTTAGTTCCATCCTTGGCTTTTGGGGTGGAGCTAATGGGGGGTTGAGTCAGGCTCCATCCATATTTGCTTGTGTAATCCTTGTGCTGCAACTTTTGCGAATCCATGGGCAGCTCCATTCATCTCCCTGTTTACATGCTTGATAGTCCATCTTCAAAAACCATGTAAGACGGCCTATATATCATTAACCACTTGTCCACACCGACTCCAATGTGGTCTTGGTTCGTTGATTGGTTGTACTACCACCTTTGAATCCCCTTCAAGGATAATTTTATGTAACCCTAGATCTCGGCAAAAATACACAGCACATAAAGCCCTCCAAGCTTCTGCTATCGTAGGATCCGGACAACCCTTCATAGGTTCAATTATCTCTATATTCATATCATTTGAAGATAAAAAGATATATACTATCACTACAAGATAACGACTAAAAGATAAATAAATTCCTACCTAACAAACATGCTAGATAACTCTATAACATAGATAACACTCATTATTTAATTAAACTATTACTACTTTAAGATAACTATTGCAAAGATAATCTCAGCTTCATGAGATAATACTTGTGACTCATGCCAAAGTCCTCTACTCAATAAAATTCTACTTTCATAGCAGCAAATAAGTTTCATCATCTGTCACTATCAAACAAGGCAAGTTTGGATGTTCAATACGATTAGGAGCATATTTTTGGTTGAAGTAGTCAACAACATATATCTGTTGTTGAATTCTCAACTCGAAATTAGAAAAATTTACAAACTGTATTAAAGAAGCTAGTTTATTTTCAAATATTATCAAATTACAGGAAGAGGGTGGGGAAGTTAAGGGGACATAAGCTACCCTTTGGGAACCGTTTTCAATTTGTTAAAACAAAATTAAAGCAATATAGTTGACCTTGTAGAAATATTTCATTAAACAAATAACAAGAATAGATTAATAAGCTTATAAATGAAATTTGACCTAGTAGACCAAAACAACATAAAGACACTACTTGAAAGTCGACTCTAAGGATAACATTTATCAAAATTAAAACAACAAAAAAATCTAATATTTTTTTGCGATGTGAAACAAACAAAACCTTTGAGGTAACATTCTATTACTACCAGGGAATCAATTACTTTTGAATAATGATACAAATTTCTCTAAGAAAAATGATGTATTAAAATTATTCATTGAACTTGTAAATGATCATTATTGAACTTTGAGCAAATAATGACTTTAACAACTACATCATTCTTGGAGGGACTTCTAAAATTACTCATTAGTTTTAGTGGCTTTAGAAACATGGCCAAATATGTATATGCAACATAAGAAACAAGATAATTATATATCATAAAAAAATAAAATAAAATAAAGGAAAATTTCGTGAGAGACAGATAAATAAAATTGAAAATACCAAATAACAAGTGGTCACTAAAATAAATCACACACCAATCATTTGCGCTAGCGTGTTCTCCTGTGTTTGACAAATACTTTATTGAAAGCCAACCTAACTCTCCACCCGTCACCCACATATTTGTTTCTTCTGATCTACGTATTTGGCAGTAGGTATTGGAATTCAGAATTGAATCCAACAGCACCGCATTAAAAGCATCAAAAATTTCATTTCCTAAACTTCGCAAGCTCCAAACTGGAGCTTTTTTTAATTCAATATCAATAATTTCCTTTCCCATGCTAAAAGAATATTCTAATAAAAACTCAAGTAAAACATTAAAACTATTAAAAGAATATAAAAATAATAATAACTTTTGTCCAACATTCTGGTTAAGGCTGAAGTTTTTTTTTTTGAAAGGTTAAGGCTGAAGGTTTTACTTTCGAAAGGAAGCTCTTTGGTAGCATAAAGGTGGTGTATACCATTATAGGATTCCAGCTTTCTTATCTGAACCTTGTTTAGTCGCACTTGTGAACTCTTTAAAACATACTTATATAAATTTTTACAAATTTTTATCTTCTATTTCATTCAAGAAGAAATAATTTGTAAGTACTGTTTGTTTTTTCTGATTATACCTAAAGAAAGCCAAATGTTTTGTTAATACATGTAAAATCACATGTTCTAAGGATAGATGTCAATCTAATAGACTGGGTTGAAAAAACTTTATCTATGACAGATTGAAACTCTTGGCATTAGATAACCCAAAACCTAATGATTGTGATCATTCATCAACCAGAAGAAATTAAAACTTTTGCCAGCACAAAGGATATAAATATAAAAAATAATGATGATGATCATTATTTATTTTATTTATAAGAAGTTTGAAAAGATTCCTATTGAGTTCTGCCTGTGCGTTTGCAAGAACAAGAACAAGTCCCTATCATTTTCCTTTTCTAAACAATTATAAGCCTCCACAACATAATTGAAATCTCTTCCATACATATGCGATGCACAAGCTGCAAATCACCTGTTGCAAATAAAACCAAAAAAGAAAATTTTAGTTGATTTCACTAAAATAAGGCAATCAAAAACATCCACGGCCATGTTTGGACATGGATCTATTCTAGATGCATTCAAATTAGAAGACCCTCATTTAGATACATTCTCAACACAGATATGAGAAAACTATCAAGTGCATAGGTGGTCAATGTGGAGGGTCCAACGCTTCTCACAATATGCACCAAGGTTAATTAATTAAGAGTCAATTTAGTATTGCAATTTTAAACAAAATCATGGGAAGTGTATTGTTTTGGAATGTGTTTTATTTTTTATTTTAAATGCGGTTTGAAAAGGTAGAAAAATCTATGTTTTTAAATTGCAAGCAAGGATGTGTGTTCTTAAAATGCACAATTTAACAGAGTTTTCAAAATAGTAATTTCAAATCTTTTGAAACAGCAAGTCTAAATGGACTCTAAGTGGCATGCACTAAGGGAGCTTTGACTAATCAAAATGAAATCAATTTACTAAGTGGGTCAAGGATAATCCTAATCCAATTAAACCAGGCGAGTTGACAGATCCAGTTCAGATCTTGCTAGTTCTAAGCTCCAATTCGAGACCAGATACTCAACAAAGTGCAATCAGGTGCACATCAATCACAGCATCAATAAAATTTCACCATGGTTCAATAACTTTCTCATCCCAGACAAGATCAAAACCAACTGCACCCCATGATCCAATAGCACAGAGTGAGAAGATTTTCTTGATATTAATGATGAAGCATACCTGCCACAATCTCTGATATAAGTGCATTACTGCTGAAGTGACTGTCAACCACCATCTGCGAAGCCTCCAACTCTTTCCTGATTTTCCCTCTGTAAATATTTTGGGGTGTTAGTAAAATGAATAGTGTCTGGTTGCTCCTGCCCATCTTCATTCTCATTAGGACACACAGACGCCGATCTTCCTCATATTGAGAAAGTTTGAGGAAACATAAAGCAAACTGCCTTCATGTATTATGTTCTGCATAGGTAGCATCTAAATGCAACGCTATCATTTCAAAAGGATTCAAGACCATACTCGCCTGCAAAATAACAGGAGAACCTACTATAAATTTCAATAAGCCATTGTTACTTGTATACGTGTTAGTACTATAATAGTTAAGGGTATCAATTTACTCCCATTACTAATTAAATGGAAGATACTAGTAGTTTGCATTCGTATGCATAAAAGGCAAGTGGGGAGTTGGTCGACCACCTTTTTGCTTTATTGTCCAGTGGCATGGGAGCTGCAGCTACTTCTTGTCTTGTTCTCGATTTAGTGTGTGATGCCTAAGTTGATTGTGGAGATGTTGGCAATTTGGAAAGGCCTTTGTACTAGACACCGAAATTGAGGTCCTAATGCCTCGTATGGTGTATTTGCAAGGACTTTATTTATTTTTTATTTTTGAAAGGGCAGGACATTTAAAGCATTTAGTCATCAGTAATCATAGTATGGTGTTCTGTTGTTACTGTTTGAGTGGTTGATGTCTACTACAGTAGCTTACAACCACTCTCGTTTATGGAAATTCTAGAAGTTTTTAATTTAAGATCATAATTCTTCTTCCCTTTGGTTTTCGTTTCTCACTTGAATACCTCCCTGTACTTGACTGTACTCTTTCACTCTTTTGTTTAAATAATCTAAAATTATTACTTACTAAAAAATTGTTTGAAAACTAGTGATGAAATTTTACTGTTTGTTCAAAAAGAAAATGGAATTAAACAAGGACACCATGTCTCATCCGGAGGGTATGCAAGATAAAGATTAGAATGAAGAAATACCACTTTGATGCATCCTGACAAGCTTTCCCAGTGAATGGTAACATGTTGGATCCTTCTTTAAGCTATCCTCGAAGCAGGCAGAAAGAATGACACAGTTGTGATGATCAAAGCGCTCAAAAATACTAGCCCTTAACCTGCAAAAGATGTGTGCATTTACTGATTGTTAAAGGTATCAATACCTCAGGGCATCAACTAACATAAGCGAACAAGCATATGACTAAAAACAAAACCATAGAAAGAAGACACTTAAGTAAACTTGTAGCTGAGAGATATGCTACATTAAAGAGAATCATTTCCAAATGTGGATTTAGAATATCAAACAGATTATCTTACCATGCAGAACCATCAAATCTCAGGCAAAAAGCAACAATCTATCACGGTGCCAATCTAAGCTTAGACTAAAATCCAACCCTATGATGAATTGTGTCACAAACTACAGCCTCACCAGCAGCAAAACTGAGACAAGCCACTTGAATCAGCTAGTTTAGTATAAGACCTGACTTCAACCCCAAAAGTAAGCCCATTTAGTAAATGATCTCGAGACTGACCTTACTTGGGCTTGGCTCATGAGCTTATATATGCTGTAGAATAAATTGACTCATAATACATACAATTCGAAATAACTCCGTAGAAATTAGAAATTATTTCCCTTAGCAGAATAGCTAAAAAGAAAAGGAGAGAGAAAAAGTTCTTATAGGAAAAAAAGAGCTCTCAAGCTCAAGCTCAGCTAAGGCTTGTCATGTTATCAAGCCAACCTGATCCAAGTTGCGCCAAGCTCGAGCTTGGTAAATAAAGCTTGAGTCAAGCTTGAGCTAAATATTCCTGTCAAGCTGAGCTCAAGCAGCCAATACCTAGGTCCACTCAGCTCGTTACACCGCTAGTCATGAATTACAAAATAATGAGGCAAGACAAAAAATATTTTTAAAAAGTGATTTATTTATTTTATTTTCTTCTCAAAACAAAAAATAACGTACTACTTGTTTCTCTCCCAAGGCAAAAACAATTTGACGCTTCTTCTTCCTCATTTCAAAGTAAAAGAAAATCTTAACTTTTTTAACTTATTTCGAAAATTCTGAAATAAAAAAGAAAAATAAAATTGAACCTTTCGATCTCATATGTTTTGCAAAAGAAATTTTGGAATATATATATTTCAAAATTACACAATCCTCTAGCTTCTTGAAAAAGCTTGGGTGTGACTCACATTTTATGAGATTTTTTTTTTTTTTCTTGAAGCTGCTATTTTTTTATTTTCTTGGAATTATCGGAAAACGTTAAAAAAGTTAAGATTTTCACTTTGGCATGAGGAAGAAAAAGTGTAAATTGTTTTTGTTTTGGGAGGGAAACGAGTTGAATATTATTATTTTTTATTTTTAGAGAGAAACAAAATAAATAAATCACTTAAAAAAAAAAGAAGAAACAATTTATGCATCGCCTTTTTATTTGAGGAATATAATGAGTAATAAGACCATAAAATGTGCCATTTGTTTTAACCCTTAGATACTATGGATGTCCATACTTAAAAATTTGGGTAATTACCTTTTGTGTTTATGAATTATAGTGTCTTAACACTTTTTCATGAACTATCAATTATAATACTTGATCCTATCAAATTACCATCTTATGATACTTTTCCTCCTTCTGTCAGTCAAAGATGTTAAAATTAACGGTTAACGGTTATGTAACTTGCATGTGCCATTTTAAATTTTTTTTCTTCCACTTTTGCCCTCACTTCTCATAGTAATAAAACCATCAAATTAGGCTCCACAACAAAATTGAAATTTGATTGGTTTTTTTGATGTTTACATCGTAAGAGAAATTGCTGCAAAAGGAAGTTACACGATTCTTTTTTTGTTTTATTGCGGGCAGTGGAATGGTGAACACCGACGATGATTGACGCAGAGAAGCGCCTCATTGCGAAAACACTCCTAAACTCCTCAAGCGAGAGATTTGTTCTTCTCTCAGAAACTTGCATTCCTCTGCTCAACTTCACAACAACATTGCCAACCAGAGCTTTGTAGGCTCATAGGATGACCCTTAAGGAAAATTGGGCGAGGCAGATACACCCACAATTTCTCTAGCAAATTGGCGCAAAGGATCCCAAGGATCCCAATGGTTTGAAGTAGCCATTCACATCATTTCTTCCATGAATGCAAGATAATTAATCTTTGGAGAAACTTCATTTTGCTCCGTTGAACTTTAACACCATTTTACAAATTCCTCTTAAACATTACAATCTCTTATTTTGGACCCCTGAACTTTGAATTGCTCTCAATTAGAACAATTCCGTTAATTTTAGTTGTTAAAAATACAAAAAAAAAAACAAAACAAAAACAAAAGAAAACAAAAATATCCCTAATTTTTGATTTTTTAAATAAAAAAATGTTTTGAAAGTTGAAATTTTATACAAAAGTTAAGTGTATAAATGTCATGTAATGTTTAAAATCTGACGAAAGAGTCCACATTGAGAGCAATTAAAAATTCAGGGGTACAAAGCGAGAGATTTTAAAATTTGAGAGGGGTTTTGTAAAATTGCGTAGAAATTCAAGGGGCCAAAGTGAAGTTTCCCCCTTAATTTTTCATTCAAACAATATGTCCAAGGTATAACAACTTTCTAATTTTGAGAAAATGTAATGTTTTCTAGGTATTACATTTTTTCATGAAGAAAGTTTTTATGCAAATTAAATTGAAATAATTAATTCTTCAACTTAGTTTATTAATTGACATGTGTCCAAAATAAATATGATTCTCAAATGCAGTTTGAACACATTCAATTTAATAGATTGAGTTTAAAAAAAAATTCATACAACTCAATTTGAAAGAAACTTAACTCTGTCTCTTTATTTATTTATTATTATTATATTTTTTTATGAATTAATAATATGATAAAAGTCATATATATATCCGGTGGAAGTTTTTTAGTTTCACATAAATGATGAACTCTCATTAAATTTCATCTGTCGTATTTATCAAGCATATAAGTTTTTCCCTATAAGTTTTATATATGAATAGTTTTGCACGTGTGTATTTAGTTAGTTAATTAATCAGTTAAGCTTATTAATCACTATGAACGTCATGTCAGTGACGTCACCTACTAGGTGAGAGGCTGACGTGTTAAATTGCATGCAGCATGGTGGCCGGATTTTCACAATAGCCCTCCCCTTTGAAAGTCAAAATCCAGCCCTGACCCAAACATCCGTCCAGTGCACCTCATTTTGCAAAACAATTCCCCGTAGTTTTCGAAATCCTCTTCACAGTTCTCACATAAAGAGAGAGATATAGAGAGTTCTTCAATGGAGAAGAACAAGACTACAGAGGGAGAGGGAGGCAACGACAACAACAAGGAGAAGCTTGTTGTTGGTGGTGATAACGTTGGTGCCGAGGGCGAGGACATTGCTGTTATTGCTAATGATGTCAATCGCTCTCTCTCTGTTAGGGTTAGGGTTTCAATCTTTCTCTCTATAGCTTCCTTTTGTGTTCTACTTTGGTTTCTTTGTTGCTGTATAGTGAACGTTGTTTCAATGGTGCAGAATGGCGTAGGAGCAGAGAAGGAGGCAGTTGTACTTGAAGCTCCGGACGAAGTCCACAATGGAGACACCTTGTGAGTTTACTTTCTAGCTTTAACTCTTGTGATGTTATGAAAATAGTTTCTAATGGCAATTGCAGAGGATCAATAGGATAATTTTTATTTTTATTTTTTTAAAAAAATCAAAATAGCATTATTTTTTTATGAAATTTTGCTTGCATTTACACAGTTGTCGGGAATTGCCTCGTGACTGGCTCAGTCTCGGTGGTACCAAGCACAAGGGCAAGGAATTGATGGATTCGTAAGCTTTCTTTCCCTGCGTACTTTGACGTTGCCTCCTTTGCTGATTTTGCACGGTTTAGTTGTGGTTCTCAGTCTCACCTTGGCTGAAATTAATTATCTCTATTTCTAAAATCATAATAGCATTATTTTTTTAAGAAATTTTGCTTGCAATTTCATAGTTGCCGGGAATTACCTCGTGAGCGGCTTAGTCTCGGTGGTACCAAGCACAAGGGCAAGGAATTGAAGGATCCGTAAGCTTTCTTTCCCTGCGTACATGTTTTGATGTCGTTGTTTGGGTTTTGCCTTCTTGGCTGATTTTGCACTGTTTAGTTGTTGTTCTTAGTCTCACCTTGGCTGAAATTAATTATTTCTATTTCTAAAATCATAATAGCATTATTTTTTTAAGAAATTTTGCTGGCAATTTCATAGTTGCAGGAAATTACCTCATGAGTGGCTCAGTCACGGTGGTACCAAGCACAAGGGCAAGGAATTGATGTATCCGTAAGCTTTCTTTCCCTGCATACATGATTTGACGTTGTTGTTTGTGTTAATTATGACCCCTAAATCACTGCAGTCTGAATGATGATCAAATTTCGTTGGACTCTTTGAGCTATAAGTTAGCTTACTAGAGACACAAGTACAATCTAGCACATGTTATTATCTTAAGAGAGATCTTTAGCAAGCTTTTGTTGGAAACTAAACAAGTGTTGGAAACTGAACAAATCAAAAACATAAGAAAGCTTTTAAGGGTCATAAAGTTTATTTAGTAAATAATGGACTTTGGTTTCTAAACTGATGAGCCTTTTAGTTTTTCAAGTGAAGTATTTGATGAGCCTTTTAGTTTTCAAGTGAAGCCTTTTAGTTTTCAAGTGAAGTATTAAAGTAAGAGTTTTATTTTTTGTTATTAAGAAAGGAGGAGATAGTCTTTTCGTTTGTCTTTGTATGCCTATATATATAGGCCCTTCGTCAGATGTGTTTTACAACAAATATTGAAATAAGAAAAGGAATTCTTCAACTTTTGTTCCTTGTCTTTTAGTACTTAAAAGAGAGAAAAGTGAGAAATAGAAAGTGTCCTTTTATCTTTCAAAGTGGTATTAGAGCCTTGTACGTTTTGCCAAGTCCCATTTTTTCGTCCATTCTAGAAATGGGTTCCAACATAGTCCAACAACAAATCCCTAGATTATTAAAAGATAATTATGGGTCATGGTCTATTCAAATGAGAGCCTTGTTTGGGTTTCAAGATCTGTGGGAACTCATTATACCAGCGGATATCTGAGAACCAAGCTGTGGAGGAGGAAGCTGAATACATAGCAGATGAGAAGAAGACTCTTAAGGAGCAAAGGAAGAAGGATAAAAAGGCCTTGTTTCTACTCTATCAAGCATTGGATGAATCTACTTTAGAAAGTTGCGAAGCAATGACAAGTAAACAAGCATGGGAGATTCTAGCTTCCATCTTCAAAGGGATGAGCAGGTGAAGCAGGGTCCATCTCCAATCATTACTGGCGAGTTCGAGGCTCTTCACATGAAGGATGGAGAATCGGTGTCATTATTTCTCACGATTGCTTTGGTAATCGTGAATGGTTTGAAAAGAAACAATGAGAAGGTCGATGACATCCAGTCGTTGAAAAGGTACTTGATCCCTTACCTCTAAATTTGAGCATGTAATTGTAGCTATCGAAGAGTCTAAGGACTTGGAGAAACTTACAATTGAGGAGTTGTTGGGTTAGTTACAAGTACATGAGCAAAGGATGCAGAAGAATGCTAATTCTGGTGTATTAGAACAAGCACTAGAGTCAAAAATGACTCTAAATGATCAAGGCAAATTCAACTCCAACCGTGGTCGTGGTAGAGGCCAAGGGCGTGGTATTTTTCAACAACCATGTCAAAGTCAACAGGAGACTCAAAGCTTCAGAGGTCGAGGACGAGGAGGCTACCAAGGGAGAGGAAGATCCACGTATGGACGTGGAAACTCCAAGAATGTTCAATGCTACAACTGCAAGAAGTTTGGACACTATGCCTCGAATTGTTGGCACAAAGATGATGAACATGCCAATGTTGTAGAAGCAATAAATGAGGTTCGTAGTGATTCTATTTTACTTATCGATCATGATGATTCAGATTCACAAGATGAGGTTTGGTACCTCGATTCTGGCGCAAGCAATCACATGTGTGGGAAGAAAGATCTGTTCGTAGAACTCACAGAAGGAGTTCGTGGAAAGTGAACCTGGGAGACTCCTCCAAACTCTCAGTTGAAGGCAAAGGGAAGATAAAAATCTATCAAAATGATGGTAAGAAAGGGTACATTTCTGATGTTTATTATGTGCCTAACATGAAGAGCAATATTCTTAGTATTGGGCAACTACTCGAGAAGGGGTACACCATACATATGGAGAACTACTCTCATTTTGAGAGATGCTGGAGGAATTATGGCTCATGTTCCAATGACCAATCATCGCATGTTCCGATTACATCTTAACATAAAGTCCGAGAAGTGCTTCTATGGACTCAAGGAAAGTGAGTCATGGAAATGGCATCTTTGGTTTGGTCATCTGCATTTCAGTGGCCTAAAGCTATTATCTTCAGCTGGCATGGTGCATGGGTTACCAATGATCGAGCCACGAGCAATGTTATGAAGGATGCATACTTGGCAAGCAGCGGAGCCACTTTCTTTTCCCAATGGCAAATCTTGGAGAGCAACATCACCATTGCAACTGGTTCACACCGACATATGTGGACCAATAGAGCCCATGTCCTTAGGAGGTAATAGATACTTTATTACCTTCATTGATGATTTTAGCAGAAAACTTTGGGTTTATTTTCTTAAAGAAAAATCAGCTACCTTTATTGTATTCAAGAACTTTAAAGCTCTTGTTGAAAATCAAAGTGGTCATAAGCTTGTAACTCTTCGTTCTGACCGAGGTGGAGAATACACCTCAAAAGAATTTGATAAGTATTGCAGGGAACATGGTATAAAGCATCAGTTGACTGCTGCTTACACACCACAGCAAAACAGGATCGCCGAAAGAAAGAACCGTACCATTCTTAATATGACCAGAACTATGCTCAAGGAGAAAGGGCTGCCAAAACAATTCTGGGCAAAAGCTGTGGCGTGCTCATCTTATCTATTCAACTGATGTCCTACCAAAAGTATCAAGAATATAACACCTCAAGAGGCATGGAGCGGCTACAAGCCAAGTGACACCTAAGAATCTTTGGGTGTGTTGCATATTCTCAAGTCGTGTCTGCTTTTTGAGAGATTTTGTGCTGTGCTCTCTGCCATCTGACTTCACTTCATAATTTCTATTATTTTGTTTTATTTAATACTTTCCTGTTTGCTATGAATGAAGAACGATTGATTGGAAAATTGCAACTTACTGCGGTTTAGACTTTGGAGTTCGTTATGATGTTAATTACCAGTTGATTTTGTTGACTATTAAGTCTTTATTATTATATCTTCATTTAAACTAACAACAGATCCCATCTACTTCCCCCCCCCTTTTTTTTTTCTTTTTTTTGAAATGAAATTCCAATCTTATATTAATCAACATCGGTCTTGCTCAAGAAGAATAGTGTCCTGGATACATGTAGGACATTCCAGAAACCATGACTTTTCGATATTTGAATTACAAGCAAATTTTGCCAATAGGTAAGCCGCCTCGTTTCCAGTTCTTTTGACATGTTGAGCCACCCACTGGCCAGACGAGCTTAGCAGTGTCTTGGCGCCGTCAATCAGATGGCCATAACTCCTCAAGCAGACAGATTCGCACCGTATGGCTTGGATAACTTCTAGAGCATCGCCCTCCACCTCAATCTTCCGAAAATCGCTGCGAGAGCAAAATTCCGCCAGCTTCCAGACACCAAAAGCTTCCGCAGTTGACGGATCAAATGGGGCGGATAAAACAGAGCAACATGCAGCAACCACATTTCCTCCAGAATCACGAACGACAACTCCAATACCAATCCTCCCTCTTTTTTATTCGCTCATTATTATTACTATTATTATTATCTTTGAAAAAAGTCTTAAAAATTATAGTAAAAAAAAATAATAACAAGAAGAAAGGAAGAAAATAAAATATGATTGATATTTATATAAAAATTAATATTACCATTCACACTTATTTATCACATTAAGTGACATGACCTATTTTATGTGGCATATATATATATATATATATATATATATATATATATATTAAGCAGTTAGTATTAAGAAAGCCACCTAAAACTTTACAAAATATATAATATGGGTGTTGTACAAGACCACCTTCAATTGTTCTCAAGAATCTTGTAATACCAAAATTCAAACAGTTCAACCTATGATAAATATGGGGCTGAAAATGTTTTATATAATTTACAAATTCATTACGAATTTAACATGAAAGTAATGGGTTAGAATTGATGGGTCTAACCCATTTAATTAAATAAATCAAATTATGGTTAACCTATATGGTATGATATCCATACATCATTATAAACTGAACCCAACACGCGATATAAGGGCCGATAATTTTTGACACAATCCGCAAATTCGACATGAACCCAATATGAAATTAATAAGTTAAAATTAAGGAATATGACTCATTTAATTAGAGGGGACTGTTTATGATTCACCTATATAATTTTATACACATGCCTCGACAAGACCTTAATTTGAATCCGATACTCGAATATGAATTATTACCCCTAAGACTAGTGTAGAGAATTAGTGTGGATATGAACTATGATATTATGTAATATTTAAACACTTACAATCCAAAACAAAAACAAAAACAAACAAACAAAATGTAAACACTAGCCTTACAAAAAATAAGATCCTGACATTAGAATATATAATTTTCTCTTTACATTTTTATCATATTTGTCTGTAATCACATCTCTAGCTAGGATTCTATTATTTATTTATTTATTTCTTTAAATGACTTTACCTATCCCATTTTCCTCGTAAATAGAATTATCCATTGTCCAAGTAAATCAATTCAATAAAATAAATATGTATCCGGACAGCATACTTTTTATTAGTAAGCAGAGGCCTTTAGCACAGAATAATAATTATAAAATTCTTCTGTCTCTTTCCGTCATATAGTCCCCGGATCCTGATCCTATGGACCCCACGGGCCACGGCCACAGGTACATAAATTATGACTTCTTCTAAATCCTGCAAATACGTGAACATATATTTACATGGACGTGGCGCGTGGGGGCACGGCTTCTCTACCACTCTACGTCTTCTGGTTGGGATGGATGGAAAGAAACGAAGGAGAGAGGCGAAGATTAAGAATGAACGCGGAAAAGAAAGTGACGCGTTCACGTCCCCCACTTGCAATTATGGCTTTTTCGGACAGTTTGGTGGTACGAAAAAACTGGAAACCCATTGTTTATTTGTTTCAATGGGGGTGAATGATAGAATGTGCTCTACATATGCCCTTATATATATATATATATATATATATATATATATATGAAATTTAATATGAAATATGAAATAACTATTTTCTACTTAGTAGTCCTAAATACTACACCATCATCATTCATCCATCCCACAAGGCAGATGTGGTAACGTCTATTAATAGTTGATTTTTTTTTTTTTTTAAAAAAGGTTGATAAATACTATTATATTAACCCAATAAAATAAAAGTGTAATATTTATCATTCCTCTTCTCTATTTCATTTGAAATAGAGATGATACTAATTCTTTTGTACTATGTCAAAAAAAAAAAATTTGTATTAGTTTAAGTTTTTAGAATAAATAATAATTTAATATGACACCAAATCAAAATTCTTGAGTTTAGACTTTGGCTCCACAATTTATTTTCTATTTCAATTAAATATTTTACAAATTGAGCATTACTTGTCCGTTCGGCCACCCCCAAACCAACCAGGGGTGACTAAACCGACCCCAAATCCGGATTATTTAAATTTCCTTGTAGTGTAAAATATTTTTTAGAAAAAGTATTTCAAATTTTTGAGTTTTTGGTACTACATAAAATATTAGTCAACCTAAAATATTTTTTAGTTGACCAACAAAAATAACATTTAGCTCCAATAGAATTATTGTTTTCTATAATCTCTAATAACTACAATTATATATTTCATACAATAAAATATATTAAATAATATTTTATTTAAAAATGTATTACATGATACTCGAGTCACTAAACAAACATACCATTTATATATGTTGTATCAGTATGACTGCTATGTTCTAATAATAATAAGAGAAATAGTAGAGTTGTGTGGGTGATTTTCTAAACCTTACTTTCGGGCCCTTTGAGCTGGCAAACGACGGACTAATTAAACAAAAGTAACAAAATTGAATAAAATTAATTGATGAAATGAAAGTTAAACAAAATTGAATAAAAATATTAAAGAATATAATTAATGAAATTAATAAATAATTCAATAAAATTTTAATTACTGTTTAAAAGATATAAATGTAACTTATGAAATGTGTGCCAACTGCCAACCCATCAACATATTCTCTGAACCTAGATTAAAACGACTAAATGTTTTTCTAAATTTTGTCTTTGTCTGAAAAGTTTTTAAAATATTATAAGTAATCAATATCCTTTTTTTTCATTATTATAACTAATTAGCTACCAAAAGTTGAAAATGTTCATAAAATCATTTTGAACCATATTTCTTTATTAAAAAGCATAAAGCTGAATCTATAAAAATAAATAAATAAATAAAGCATAAAGCTGCATATCATCTATATGAATTAAATTTAGAAATTTATATCATTATAAATACATCATTCTCTTAACCGTCTTTTAACCATCTCTTTTTGTAAATTTAATAGATTTACCATTAAATTTGTAGACTCATTTGAGTCTCACAAAAATTCAATGGTAGATTCACATATTCACTATACAGATCGAGATAATTGAAAGATGATAGATAGAATGCTTATTATCATTTTTCTTAAATATCTGTTCCCAAAGATTTAGTGTAAAATGAAATGAACTATAAATATATATATATACACTAAATGAAATGAACTATAAATATATATATATAATTACAAGTTCAAAAGATAATGCATGTATAATATGAAAGAACCAAGAAAGGCGGTATGATTATATAAAAGCAATATAAAGTAATATAAAATAACAAGATAATTGAAAGATAAGATTGAAGTTTTATATATATGAAAACTTACAATCAAACATAAGCTTTAGAGCTTTGGAATGGAAGGCAAAGTACGGAGAGCAAATTGGTTACAGAATACAAGAGCAGATGTTTGAGGTGAAGGCTTAGAGGGTTGTAAGCTTCTGCCTCAGAGGAGAAAGGAGAGTTACATTTATAGGCGAAGGCATCCCTTCGTTTTCAAAATTACATTATTACAAAAGTAAAAGTAAACAGTAAAAGATACATCACTGTAGTGTCGGCGAACACGGAGCAATTCACATGCGACAGGATGTAAAGTATAACATCCAAAATTTCTTTCGGTGAGAAATCTTTCTTTCATAGGGTAGGAACCCTTTGCAGAGTGAAGAATCTTTCTTTCATAGGGTAGGAACCCTTTGCAGCAATTATACAAGTCACAAGGACAAGGGGGGGCATCATGACTCTTTGAAAGAGTCAAAAATTCATAATGACTCATCATTTCACCTTTAGACTTTGGTATTTTGGAGCCATTTCCATAGGATTTCGTGGAGGAGCACCAAAACTGCATAGGACAAAGGTCCTTGTTATCAAGAAGCATAGGACTTAAGTCCTTACAAGTCTTCTAGTCCTGGGAAATCATCACCAAAACCAGAATTTCCAAATACATCTCGCTGAGGATCATAGATAGGTGCTGAGGAAGCAGAGTCTTCTTCATCACTATCTTCTTCTTTTTCCAGAGCAATCATTTGTTGCAATAATACTTTCTTCCTTTCTTTCTTTGATAAAGAATTGGAGGAAGATGCAGGAGAAGTGGTAGTCAAAGCTTTGGTGGAAGTATTACCAATAGGCTTTGGAGAAATTGTAGAAGGCAATGGAACATTTTGGGCTTTGGGAGCCTGAGCCATTCGCCTAACTTCTTCAATAATAAAATCCATCCGGGGAAATTTGTCCCACCATTTACAAAACCAGTGCCTTTCAACACGATTTCCCACAATAACATATTGCCATTTAAGAATCCAAGAGATGTTGAACATTTTGGCAAAATGAAAGATTATAGGAAAATTGGATCCATAGGCATCAACCTTGTAGCAAGATTTAAATAATTCAAAGGTTCCAACAAAATTCAATGGTAGAACATCAGGGATTAAACCATAATGAGACCACCAATGAGAGAACCAGACAGGAAGAATTCTGGTAAAGTTTTTATCAAAAGCGATGAACCAGGAATGATCCATCAGGGCAGTCTGGAAAAGGAAAACTTTTGACCAGGCTTCAATGTAATCATAATAATTATATTTAATGCTAAATCCATGGAGTTCTCTTTCAGAGGAAGGATGATCTCCCCATTCTTTTTCAGAGATAACTTTAAAAAACTTAATTCGGTGGAAAATGATCTTTGAAGAATCATTTCTGTCAAATATAGGGCCAATTTGCACTGACCGAGTTTGGAGTAGGATATTGGAATAAAAAGAAAGAGATTTTAAAGGATGTTCATAAATCCAGTGAAAACCTCTGGGAAAATAGGAGAGAGCAAGATTGCTGGCAGATTTTGCATTAGAGCGTTCAAGCTCTATTGAGAAAAGATATTGACAAAAAGGAAGGATTACATAGCGAAGTTTTTCGAAAACTTGGCTTGAAACATAGGAAGGCTTCAAAGAAACATCAGCAAAAGGGTCAAAGGGTGACCAAAGTCTTTGGAGTAGGATCAGAAGAAATTTCATTCCCTAAGGGAGCAAATCTGTTGCCAACTCGGATGGCGATATAGGTGGGGTAAGAGTTTGGACTCGATGAAATTACGAACGGATTTTCCTTTGTCTTTCTTAGGACCCATCATGAGACTGCAAAAATTCACGAGTAAGGAAATCAGGAATAGAGTTCTCAGATCCTTTAATATATTCAATATCAAAATCAAATGCACTCAAAATGGCTTGCCATCTTGCAAAAATCTGTTTAGATGCAATATTTTCAACATCCTTTTTCAAAATATATTTTGCTGATTTACAATCAATTCTTAGGAGAAATTTTTGATTTAGTAAATCAGATTGAAATTTAGTAATACATAGTACAATAGAAAGAATTTCTTTCTTAATAGTACTGTAATTAGATTGCGCAGTATTCCAGGATCCAGAATGGAAACGAACAATTTGTTCAGGAGATCCTGGTGAAACACGCTGTTTCAGAATACCTCCAAAGCCAATTTCAGAGGCGTCAGTTTCAACAATTTTAAATGCATGATCAGAAGGAATGCCAAGACAAGGAGAGTCTTGACATGGATTTTGATCATTTAACAATAGTAGTGTGAGCATCGGTCAAGGAGACGGATTGCCTTCAATCATCAAACAAAGGCTTACAATATTTTCGCAAGTCTTTGTAGAAATCAACAATATAATTGAGAGCCAAGGAATCTTTGGAGCTGAGTTTTTCTAGGATGACATCTGAAATTTATCAAACAAATTGAATGGCTCTCAATGGGTCATATTTTCCTTCAGAAATGTCAAAACCAAGGAATCTAATCTTGGTTTGGAATAATTTAATTTTGAAGCGATATACAACAAGACCATTGTGTTTTATAGTTTCAAGGAAGGCATTCAGATGTTTCCAATGTTCTTCAATACTTTTGGAGAAGATCAACATCATCAATATAAACAATGGTAAAATGGGAGAAAGGATTGAAGATGTCATTCATGATATTTTGGAATTCACTGGTGCATTCTTCAAACCAAAAGGCATAACATTCCACTCATAATGACCAAAAGGAGTGGTGAAGGCGTCTTATACCTATCTTCATTACATATCTGAATTTGCCAAAATCCAGATTTCATGTCAAACTTGGAAAAACTAATGCATCACTCAAGCGGCTAACAAGGTCTTTCCTATTTGGGATAGGGTACCTAATCCATTCAAGCACATCATTGAGGGGTTTGTAATTGATGACCAATAGGGACACCTCTCTCAATCTCTGCATTTTTCTAACATAAAGCACAAGACCAAGGGATTTACTCTTACAATTATTCCTTAGCAAGCAAATCAGAATATTTCTTTTTGACAAAATCTAAGAGCTCAAGATTCATTTGAATGGGACGAGCCTTAGTGGGGATTTTCTTTTCGAAAATCTTTGACATAAGGAAGAGAAACTATGTGTTTCTTTCTATGCCAAAATGCATTAGGTAAATCGAACAAACGAATCAACAATTTTATTAAAAGCAACAATTTTTATTGAAGCAACTTATCGAAATGTTCGTAAATTTTTTTTTATACATAACATCTTGTTTGAGAAAATTAAGATGTTTTGTTTTTGCAAAATCAAATTCATAGATCGATGACAAACATCAACCTCAAATTTAGAAGCAAATTGAAAATGGGAACTCCCATAACATTGGTTTTATACCATGCACATCGGCATTGAAAGGATATATCATGGCAATAAAAGGCATACCAAGAATAACCTGCTCGTATATATTTTTATAAGAATGTATGAGTGTGAAACAAGTTTTATTTTGACAAACATGAGCATTATTTAATTCAAAATTAATTTGCATTCTATTTCCATGGCAGAAGAAAGAGTTTCCATAGATTTCTCAAAATATCTACGGGACTAATCCTTCTTGAATACAATTAAATCAACACCGGTATCAACCAAAGCAATTGCATCAAAAGAATAATCTTTTGCAACAATAATATGAACTTTAGTATACCATTTAGGAGGAAATACTTTGTTTAACAAACTAATAGCTGAAAATCATTAGGAAACATATTGTCGATTGTACTTCATTAGTATGGAAGATTCGAATTTGCAGTTTTTTCATCTTCATTATCGAATTGCATTCGGAAAACTTGATTTCAGTTTTGTAAGAACAATTTCTTGTTCTAAGGCTTTATTATTAGTTTTCAAAATATTTATTTCCTTCTTTAACTCAACAATATCATTCTTGATTTACTAATCTCATCTTAATCGAGATATAGTAACAACTTTGGTTTTGGGTTTAGAAAACCTTTCCAAAGTTTCTTCAAGAGATATTTTTGACGTGGAAGGAGTTTTTCTTTTTAGTCATGAGTTTCTTGAGTTTTTGAAGATATTCTTCTTTAACTCGGATTCTCAATTTGAGATATAAGTTTTAATAACATATCTTCATGTTCTTCAGTTTTAGTTAAAACAAAATTTTCTTGTTGCAGCAAGAATCAAAACAACCAATTTTACCTCTTCATCGGAAGAATAAGAACTTGCAATGATAATCATAATCATCGGGTTAATATGTCTTCATCAAGTATAATCGAAAAAGTATTATTTTGAAGAATTTGAAAAATGTTATGTTTTTTCATCTTCAGAAATATTTAAAGCATTAATTTCTTGTTTAATCTTTTGGGAGGTTTAGGACATTTGTCACAAAATGTCCTGTTTCTCCACGTTAAAACATTTTCCTTTAGAAAATATTTTTCAAATTTAGATTCAGGTTTCTTTCTTTTATCTTTCTTGAATTTTTAGGAAAATTCTTTGAAGTAGATGGCTTATTAAATTTTCTTTTCTTATAAGTATTGTAATATGGAGTAGGTTCTCTTGGAGAACTTTTTAGATTTTTCCTTTTGCCTTTGATGGGGCAATAGGAACTAATCCAAACTGCTCTGAAGTTACCCATTTCATATTTCATCTTTTAGAATTTTTAATTGTTGTCTAAGCAACTTTTGATCAATACACATCCTAATACGAAGTTTCTTGATGAAAACATTTCACCATAAGTGAGGTTTTCATAGTCAATCATCCCGTAGTAGGGTCTAGTAATTCTTCTTTAACCTTATGAGCAAATAATGAAGGTAATCCATCAATAAATTTTTCCTTCCAATAAGGTTTATTACTATCAACTTTAAGCATAACACGAATGAAAAACATCTTGATACCATCTATAATCAGACATAGTAGGACATCTAAGGTTATTCAAAACATCAAATCCTTGCAGTGATATTAGAAGGAGTGCCAATAAAATGCTTAATAATTGTATATATCAAAGTGTTCATGCCAACCTGTTCATTGAAAATAGGGAAACCATCGTCACCCTTTTTAACGCTTTCCTAATTCCTTCTCTAGTTTCTTGGAGATGTTTATCCCACCAAGAGCGAAGGGTACGAAAAACCAGTAGCAAGAAGATCAACAATTTGATTGAGACAAATTTTGATTTGTATCATAAGCAATTGCAACCATAGACATATGATTCATCTTATTCAACAATTCTTGTTCGACAAACCATCAATATTCCATTCATATATTTTATCGGAAGAACAGAAAATTGTGTTTGAAGGAATCTTTCTTCAAACTGCAAATCTGGAGGAGTTGGTGCGGAATACCAATTTTTGTAAAACCAACAGATTTAGGATTATTATAAATTCTTTGAACTTTTGGTTCAGGATCAACTTTCCCAAAAGTTTCTTCAAGCAAATAATCATGTAGGGAAAAGAAAGGGAGAAATCATTTTCCTGAAGAACTGGCTTGGGAAATCTTTAAATCGAAAGCATTTCTTCAATTTTTCCATAGTCTTTGGACTTTGGTTTCAAACCAAGAGATTTTCTATTATCAGGAAGAGAAATCAAAGGATCTTCTTTTGGAGAAGCGAAAATTTTTCTTCAATACGATCAAGCTGTTGCCCAATAGTATGAAGAGATTGGTTGACAAAATTATTTTGTTCAATCATTGCCTTAGAATAATCAAGATAATTTTTTGGTCATTTTGAAAGGAGAAGCTTTAACAAAACTCCTTTAACATCTATCAGAATTTTTTCAAGAGGAGGATGAGAAGCATTGACAACAGTTTTGTCTTCTTTTATAAATTTCTTTTTGACAACATTCAACGTGTTATCATCAAGAGGAAAATATTTTTGCAAAAAGTCAAAAAACAAAATATGTCTTCGAGAAGAAATCATTTTTTCAGTCCATTGGACTTTGATTTGATCTCTCTTTTCGTAAAATTTGGCACGTAAGCATGTCTAAAAATTTGATTTTCTTTTGAAGAAAAATCTTTATGCAAAGCCGTCCAATCAATTTGGTCAAAGAAATTCCAAGTAGGGGTTTCAGCATTTAAAACAAACAATTCATTGGGAATTTGATGAGGAGGAGGAGGAGCTTGAGGAGGAAGAGGACCATTTACATCTGAAGCGAGAAGGGAAAGAGATCCACTTGTCATCCTCGTCTCCTTTAGGAGGATGAGATCTAGTTGAATAAAATGCTTGAGAAATTTGGGAATTTGCAGTATCATCCCCAATTCCTTTCACAGTTTTCCCTTTCATTCTAGCGCTTCAAGCAAAAGCATCAATTTCTTTATCTCTGTTCCTAATTCCTTCAGTGGTAGAAGAACCAAAAGGAATTCCTCCTATTATCAATAGGAAGAGGTCTTTGAACACGACCAGAAAGATTGAGATCTGCAAAATTGATCTTAACATCTCCATTCATATCTGCTCTATTATGTCTACATCGAAGATCTAGACACAAAAGTGGTTGGTTTTGAAACATTTTCCAAAATCCATTCATTGGGTAAATTTAATTTATCCCATTGAATCATTTTGGTGTACTTATAGCAGCATTTTGAGTGGAGCTTTCAATCAATAAAGTAGATCCTTTGGGATCTTTGAAAATAGCAGGGATTTAAGCTAGTTTTCATCAATCTGTAATATATACGGTAGATGATAGCAAGGGCCTGCTACCTTCTTCCATTTCATATCCTTTGGTCAATATTCAAAGTCGAGTTTAAGGAAATTGACATCATCCAAAGAAAGCAGATATGTTAGGAAAACATCAAAATGTACAGGACCAGCATAAACAGAAGATTGAATCATTCCAAGAATACTGGGTTTAAAATGCAAAAATCTAGCATCTCTTAAGCAAAGTAATAGAAGCATCAATTCCAAGCCTTGTTAGGGGCTTGACAACTTGCACAGATCCAATATGCAAAAATTTATATTTTTTGGCTTTAGCTTCTTCAAGAAACTTTTGCCAAACAATTGAAAAGTACAATTTTTTCCAGAAATTGCATAAGTCACATTCAAGTCTTGACTGCATATTCAGAGACTTGAAAATATTTTGAGTCCAAGAGGAATCGGTAAATATCAGATATATTTTATCTTTGGGATATTCCATTTATGAAAATTAAAAGATTCATTGCTTTCAAAAGAAACATTTTCACTATTAATGATATCGGGGAAGCCACGAGACCTAGAACTAACAGATGAATTTGATCTCCACATGGTGGCAACCAAACAACTCACAAATTAAACTTTCTCCTAACTACACGGTCAAGACACTTATCTTAAACACTAGGCAAAGGTGGTAGGATTGAACGAGTATGGCGAGAAAGGTTAAAGAGAAAGTAGAGAGATTACACAAAATGCAAAGAACAAGTTCAAAAGGTAATTACAGATCATCAACAAGTTCAAGAGTATGGCTCTGATACCAAGTGGTCGGAAGGTAATTACAAGTTCAAAAGGTAATTACAGATCATCAACTCTTATACCGAGTTTCTTGACTGTAGAAAACATTTCACCATAAGTGAGGTTTTCATAGTCAATCATCCCCGTAGTAGGATCTAGCAATTCTTCTTTAACCTTATGAGCAAATAATGAAGGTAATCCGTCAATAAATTTTTCCTTCCAGTAAGGTTTATTACTATCAACTTTAAGCATAACACGAGAATGAAAAACATCTTGATACCATCTATAATCAGACATAGTAGGACATCTAAGGTTATTCAAAACATCAGAAATCCTTGCAGTGATATTAGAAGGAATATATATATATATATATATATATATATATATATATATATGGCTAACATAGTCATTCAAAAACAACTTTTTTAACTATGCCCACCGTTGAAACTCAATTTTAGCAATCTTATAAGTACCTATTGTAAATATTATTGACTATCAAAAGAACACATTATCACACATAGTGTATTTCTTATATTAACTAATAGGCTATCCAAAAACTAATTTGATATAACCACATAAAAATTTTGAAGGAAAAAATCATAATCTATAATAAACCGTAAAAGCCAATGTCATTGATCAAAATTTTTTTTTTCTATGCTTCTTTTTTTTTTAAACGCAATGTTATGGATCAATTAAGCCTGTAAACAAAATCAATGAACAATAGTGTAAATTTTATACTGAATTCAATATAAAATTTACAAAAAATGGAAAATGAAGCAATTAGGATTAGAAAAAAAAAAATATAAATTAGAATAGAAGATAAGGAAAAAAAAATGAAAACAGAAGAACAAAACCACAAAATGTAAAGACAAACAAACAAAAGATGAAAAATGCTAATATAATAGAAAATAGCTGTCTTTTCTATATACTTTTGTTGGCACCAATAAAACCTTGAAAGCCAATAACGTCCATCAATTAAGCATGTAAACTTGCTAAAAAAAAAATAAAAAAATAAAAAAATAAAAATTAAGCATGTAAACAATATGCATTAAACATAGGTAAAAAGAAACTATCAATACACAACATTGATTTAGTGAAAAATATAAGAAATAAATAAATGTTGAATTTGCAATTACTTAACTGTTTTGTATAGTTTTCTATTCATTGATTTGTTTTTTTTAGACAACAATCTGCACTTACCATAAGAATTACCGCTTTGTGTATTTTCGGAGATGGTGCATATCTCTTTCTTTTGTGTCTTCAACACAAATACACTCACGAAGTGTGTATTAGGTAGAAGCAAGAAAACCTAAGACCTTTACCAATTAAAAGAAAAGACATGAAAAGGCCAAAGAAATGTTATGGGTTCAGTAATTTAATGGATAGAATCAAAGAGAGAATATTATAAGATACCAATTAGAAGTGGGTGGAGTGGTTCTACTTTAGTAAGAAAAAATTAAAATAAAATCATTAGAGCTTTGACAAAATGGTTGATATAGAACACCGTCGAGAAGATCCACCAGAGCTGAGGTCGAATCAAGAGGATTTGTTGAAGGTCGCCTACAAACGCAATGAGGAAGGCCCACACCCGACGACTCCGAGCAATGGAAGTATACCTCATGGACCGCCCCAACGAAGCTCAAAAGCCTCATCCACAAAAGCAATTGTTAGAGATCACCTTCGGCAAAGATGACGCTCAATGAGTACAACATCCACACGATGATCTGCTTGTGGTTACACTAGCTTTAGCTGATTACACCATCCACCGAGTATTGATCAACAATGGCAGCTCTACAGACATATTATATGCCACAACATACGACATGATGCAGTTCGGCTGGGAAAAAACCAACCGGTAACATCCCCTTTGATCGGTTTCACCGCAGACAAGGTCCACCCAATAGGGATTATAGACCTTCCGGTCACTACAAAGGGGATGGTACACCACCACGCCAAACTACAGTGATGGTCTCATTTCGACTGGTAAGTTGCCCTTCAGCTTATAACGCAATCCTAGGGAGAACATCACTGGACAACCCTGGTGGAAGTCTCAATCTCCGGAATTACGCCTAAAAGCCAGAAAGAGAGGCGTCTCCTTCCCAATAGCCGCAATGATCGACAAAGAACCTTGGATACGTCTCCATCGACTTGTCATGCGCGCATACCGCCTTAAAAATATTCTACTCAATGAAACCCTGAAGACGAGCATTGTTGCATTCACTTGGCGGACTGGGATGATTAGATGAACTGGGAAAAACTAGGTGTAGAGTGGGTTGCCCAGGTCATTGAACGGCCAAAGGCATCATCCACACGGCTTGATTGGCGCCGATGGGAGGCGAACTTCTGGTGGCGCCACAAACGAACCCTGGGGTCCGCCTGCAAACGGGTACAATAGTTTCCTTGCTTTTATTTCTCTCTTCGGTACGACCCGAGTTTCTTCTGCAGTATGTGCCTGTTAGATTTGGTTCTTCTCATCTTACGGTAGATGATCAGTTTGTCGAGCTTCAGATTGCTGACGGAAAGCAATGGGATGCCTGGTGCTGTGGCCATTCAGCTTCATGGTCATCAAAGAATATAAGCTGGGCTAGCTTTACAAGGGGCAGTGATTTAGCAACAGGAGGTGCGTGTGTCTTTGAGCTGGTCAAGATGAACCCTGATGTGCTTGACGTATCAATATTTCACTTGGCCGACTATCGACTAAGCAGTGAACTAAATATGTCTATGACTTATAAGATAACTTGTCTGAACTCAGGATCAGGCGATGTTGTTTCACGTTTGGTCTTTTTTATGTATGTATTTATTTTCCTTGAAATGCTGATTCCTGAAGTCTTTTGTATCATTAACGATGGAAGTTTCTAAAGCCACCCTCAATCGCAGAAAATTTTATAGCGATTTAAGCG
Source organism: Carpinus viminea (assembly GCA_013348765.1). Lineage (NCBI taxonomy): Eukaryota > Viridiplantae > Streptophyta > Magnoliopsida > Fagales > Betulaceae > Carpinus > Carpinus viminea. The sequence continues at coordinate 29,134,317 of CP054672.1, read as the reverse complement.
ACAAAATCGAACAATTAATGGACACCTTGGTGGTTATGTACCAAAAGAATTTCAGTTGGAAGAATATTGGTTGGTATTTTGCGGGTGAATTTGTGGGGAGATAAGTATAAACTTTTGAGGTTATGAGCATCATGTTCGCCAATGGAGAGGGAGGATGTTGTGTTGAAAGATTCAATATTTCAGAACGAAACTGTTATTGGATGACCAATCAAATAACGGGATGATGTAGGTATCAGTATAGCCTGTTCCCGCGAGCTTTGCAAAGGCCTACAAGCTTTCCAGTGCGCCTAATTTGTTAAAGTGTTGATTAAGTGATTAAATTTACTTCTTCCTATCAGTTTGAGCTTTTGCAATAATTGGTGATTTAACACGATATCAGAGCCAGAAGTCTTGGGATCAAACCCCGGACCTAGTCAAGTCACCTCCCCATTAAATTAAATATTTCATTTCATGAATCTAATTAAGTGAAATGAGTTGGTTCTTCTCTTATTGTTTCGATTTTCAAAATTACTTTGTTTAAAAAATTGAAAGATTGAGAAATGATGTATAACACGTCTCTTTGACGAATTGATGCGAAGGATGAAGTTCATAAATGTGAGAAACAGTAGAGTCGGACCTCATGAATCGCTATCAACGAAGGAGGGAGGATCCGGCGATAGCGCAAGCATAGATGCTCTCCAGACCGCACTTGACAACGCGACCCGACGATTGAATGGCTCTCGCTTAGTGAATCATGACTTTTAGCTAGAGGACTTGCCCTTCACCAAACAGATCGCGGAAGCCGGTCCACCTGACAAGTTCAAAATGCCACATCTGGACTGCTACGATGGAAGCCAAGATCCAGCGGGCCACCTGGAAACCTACAGATCACACATGACCACACAAGCGTCCACTGATGCAATGCTTTGTAGGGCATTTCCTCTCACCCTAAGGGGAGCCGCGAAACAGTGATTCAGCAGCCTTCGACCTCAATCTAAGGGAGCACCGTCAAGAAGATCCATTAGCGTCAGAGGCTAAATCAGGAGGATTTGCTGGAGGCTACCCCACAAATGCAATGAGGAAGGCCCACACCCGACGACTCCGAGCAATGGAAGTATACCTCACGGACCTCCCCAACGAAGCTCAAAAGCCTTATCCACAAAAGCAATTGTTAGAAATCACCTTTGGCAAAGATGACGCTCAATGGGTACAACATCCACACAATGATCTGCTTGTGGTTACGCTAGCTTTAGATGATTACACCATCCACCAAGTATTGATCGACAATGGCAGCTTTGCAGACATATTATATGCCGCAACGTATGACATGATGCAGTTCGGCGGGGAAAAACTCCAACCGGTAACATCCCCTTTGATCGGTTTTGCCATAGACAAGGTCCACCCAATAGGGACCACAGACCTTTCGGTCACTGCAAAGGGGATGGTACACCACCATGCCAAACTACAGTGATGGTCTCATTTCAACTGGTAAGTTGCACTTCAGCTTATAACGCAATCTTGGGGAGAACATCACTGGACAACCCTGGTGGAAGTCTCAGTCTCCGGAATTGTGCCCAAAAGCCTGAAAGAAAGGTGTCTCCTTCCCAATAGCTGCAGCTAGATCGACAGTAGCCTTGGATACGTCTCCACTGACTTGTTGCGTGGGCATTCCCCCATCTTCAGAAATATTATGCTCAATGGAACCTTGAGGACGAGCATTGTTGCATTCACTTGGCAGACATGGATGATTAGATAAACTGGAAAAAACTAGGTGTACAGTGGGTTGCCCAGGTAGTTGAACGGCCAAAGGCATCATCCGCAAGGCTTGATTGGCGCCCGCGATTGTGGGAGGCGAACTTCCTGGTGTGCCAGCTGCAAACAAACCTTGGGGTCCACCTGCAAACGGGTACAATAGTTTCCTTGCTTTTATTTCTCTCTTCGGTATAACCTGAGTTTCTTCTGCAGTATGTGCCTGTTAGATTTGGTTCTTCTCATCTTACGGTGGACGATCAATTTGTCAAGCTTCAGACTGCTGACGGAAAGCAATGGGATGCCTGGTGCTGTGGCCATTCAGCTTCTTGCTCATCAAAGAATATAAGCTGGGCTAGCTTTACGAGGGGCAGTGATTTAGCAATAGGAGGTGTGTGTGTGTGTCTTTGAGCTTGTCAAGATGAACCCTGATGTGCTTGACGTATCAATATTTCACCTGGCCAACTATCGACTAAGCAATGAACTAAATATGTCTAACCCTATTAGTCTTCTTAAAAATTTAAAACCAGAATTGGTTTTAGGATTTTTTTTTTTTTTTTAAATCTAAAACCAAAATTATTTTCAGGATTATAATTCTCTCTCTTTCTCTCTCTTTATTTCTTTCTAAAGTACCATTTCATTGTTTGATACACTAGTGTCTTCTTTGGGTTGTACTTTATAAGTGGAAGAGATTGATTTTGTTTTTATATGTTGTATAGAAACCTTAATGAGAATGTAAAGAGTCATGGAAGCATCCATTCTCCTTATCTTTCTTCCATGCTTGACGTGGGAAATAAGACTCTTATATTATTGAGAATGAATTGGAATGTTATATATATAAGTGCTGGCTACTAGACTTTGTTATTGAAGCTATTGTGAGCACAATATACATGGTATAAATGAACTGAACAGGAAAACCAAATTTGTGATAGATGTTCAAAGAAGATGATTAAAGTTTTTTTTTTTTTTGGTAACAGATTAAAGAAATTTAAAGAATGGTTTTTATGACAAGAGTATCTGTTGAAATGAACTGTGTGTTTCAGGGACTGGATTTGTAATTGGTAGAGGATATTAAAAAGGCAATTTGGAAATAAAATAGCAATATTAGCATATAATTTTAGTTTGTTCTGTTTTGCTATAGAATTTGTTCTAGCTATTTGGCTTGCTGGAATGTTTATACTGTGAGTTTTTTGGTTAGTCAAATTTTACTCATTCATAAAATTTTTTTTAAAAAAACATATAATGACAGTTAACATATATTTTGTTATGTGAAAAGTTTCCTTTCTTGTAATTTTGTGGTGGAGGATGAGATGGCGTTGCTTGTGGCCATGTTAGGAACACAACCTACATGGGAAGAACCTTTAGAAGTTCAATGTTTTCTAGTGACATCCAAAATTACCACTAAATCTAAAATTTAATAGTGATTTATTCAAAATATAATGATGATCTTGAATGTCACATCAAGGAATGTGCACGACATTTGAAAGTGTGAGAGAAGTGTGTAGCATATATTTCTTATATAATAAAGTTATGGGCTTATATAGTTTTATACTTGTGCTTCCATACGATTTGAACTTGATGTGCAACAATTTGGACTACCAATTTTTGACATGACATCCAAACTCAATACAAACCTAATACGAGATTAAATGGAGATCAAATGGAGTTAGGGTTGAGCTATATAATTTTATACTCATGCCTCAATAACGACTTGAGCCCGATATATGAACATGAATTTCCACCTTTACCTTAGAGCATGTAATTGACTAAATTGGAAGAATTTTCTTGGATTGCCTTTAAGTGTAGGAAAACTTTGTTCAAATTGATGCTAGAATAACTTCAACCTTTGTTATTTCATTTCTAAATGTTGAAACAATGATGCATCCAAATCTTACAACTGATTTTTGTTAGTTCTTGCTAGAGGTGGGCAAAATCCACCCTGCCCAACAAACTTGAGACTCGATAGATACTATTCATTATAGCTAGGTCTCGGTCTAATTTTTAATACATGTGTGGGTATAAAATGCCTAATACTCATCCCAATCCGACCCATGCCCAACCCTAGTTCTTACTAGATCTTTTGTGAGTCTCTTGGTTGAGGGTTAGACAATTGGCTTAAATGGCCAGCTTTGTATGAATCCAAACTTTTCTAATCATTTTTGGACCCAATTCCAAACTTCACTTTCCTCACCTATGTTTTGTAGTTATAAATTGGTCTCACAATACTTTTCATTTTCAAACCTCTAAGGCTCCACCCCTTTTTTTTTTTTTTTTTTTTTTCTAATTAGTATTTGTATTTAAAAATTTATTTATTCAAAATGAGTTTAAAAAGGGATGTTATAATTTATATATATTTTTTATTTTTGGATAAGTAATGTTGTATATACCAAAAAACCCAAAGGGCACAACGATTACAAAGCAATAGGGCACCACCCTAACAGGTAAAGCGCCTCTATATACAAAACATATACAAAGGACCCAACCAAAGACCCAACCACAAATGCAGAAAGAATGGAAGTCATCAAAAGCCTCAATGGTACAACATCCACACGATGATCACTTGTGGTTACAGCTTTGACGATTACATAAACCACAATTGTGAAGAAGTGCTACATAAGATTATATGCCGCAAGCATAACATGATGTCGTGGGGAAAACTCAACCAGAACATCCCTTTGATCGGTTTCGCCAAACAAGGTCCGCCTAATAGGGGCTGCGACCTTCCGTCATCCAAAGGGGATGGTAAACCACCACGCCAAACTATAGTGATGGTCTCATTTCGATGTAAGTTGCCCTCACTTATAATGCAATCTCGGGAGAACATCACCAACAACTCGTGGAAGTCTTAGTCTCTGAATTGCAAAAAGCCATAAACAGGCGGCTTCCCAATAGCCAACAATGGATCGACAATTTGGATACGCTCCACGACTTGACTAAACATACCTCGCCTTCGTAAATATTCGCTCAACGAACCCGAGGACGAGCATTGTTGCATCTACTTGATCGGGATGATCGATGAACTAGGAAAACTAGGGAAAGGTTGCCCAAATCATTGAACGCCAAAAGCATCATCCGCACGGTGATCTTGATTACGCGATCGGGGAGACGAACTTTCTTGTCTCCAGCTGCAAACGAACCCTTTGGGTCCATTTGCAAAATGGGTACAATAGTTTCGCTTTTATTTCTCTCTTCAATACAAGTTTCTTCTACAATATGTGCTCGTTAGATTTGGTTCTTCTCATCTTATGGTGGATGATCATTTGTTGAGCTTGATTGAAAAGCAATGGGATGCCTAGTGTCAGCCAGCTCTTGCTCATCAAAGAATATAAAATGGCTATTTACACAAGTGATTTAGCAAGGAGGTGCGGTCCTTGAGTGCTCAAGATGAACTCGATGCTTGACGTTCAATATTTCCAATTATCACCATCGATGTGAACTAAATATGTCTACAACTTATAAGATAACTTGTTTGAACTGATCCTGATGTTGTTTCACTGGTCTCTTTTTATGTATTTATTTATTTTCCTTGAAATGCGGTTCCTCAAGTCTTGGGAGATCAATGTGGGATGATGGAACTTTCAAAAACCTCATTGTTCTCAATTGAAAATTTTTAACGCATTTAAGGGACAAATTGAACAATTAATGGACACCTTTGGGTACGTACCAAAAGAATTTCACTATGGAAGAATATTATATTTTAGTTTGAATTTGTGGGGAGATAAGTATAAACTTTGAGGTTATGAGCATCATGTTTAGTGGAGAGGAGGATGTTATGTTGAAAGATTCAATATTTCAAATAAACTATTATTGACGCCAATCAAATAACGATGATGACGTCAATATAGCTTGTTCCGTGAGCTTTTAAAGGCCTACAAGCTTTCCAATGCCTAAGTTCGTTAAAGTGTTGATTAATGATTAAATTTACCTCTTCCTATGTTGAGCTTTTATGATAATGTGATTTAACACGATATCGAGCCGTAAGTGTGGATCGAATGTCAAATCACCTCCCCATTAATGAAATATTTCATTTCAATCTAATGAAGTGAAATGAGTTGGTTCTTTTTTATTTATTTTATTCAATTTTCAATTACTTTGTTTAAAAATTGAGAGATTGAGAAATGATGTATAACATGTCTCTTTGACAAATTGATTTAGGATGAAGTTCATAAATGTGAGAAACAGAGGTGGACCTCATGAATCACTATCAACGATGGAGGGAGGAGTGACATCGCTAGATGCTGCATCGCACACTTGACTGCAACATGACGTACAATTAACTTTGAATGGCTCTCACTCTGAATTATGGCTTTCAGCGGACTAGCTTCACCAAACAAATCTTATCCACCGACAAGTTCAAAATGCCAGCATTTATTTTATTTATTTTGTGCCATGATCCATAGAAACCTAAAAAAATGACCACGCAAGTAGTATTTATTTAATGCTTTGTAGGGCATTTCTCTTTAAAGGAAATTCAAACGGTGATAGTGCAATTGATCGACCTCAATCTAAGGAACACTTGAGAAGATCATTCGTCTAATCAGCTCTTCGGGAGCGCACAAATAAATGTGAACGCTAGTGCGATCGATCGACAATGCGATTGTATACCTCACGGACCAATGAAGCTCAAAAGCCTCATCCACGCAATTGTTAAAGATCACCTTCGCAAAGATGACACTCGATGGCTACAACATCCACCGATGATGATGTGGTTATTATTTGTTTGATTACACCATCCACCGAGTATTGATTGACAATGCCTCTGTTTATTTATCTTATATGCCGTTATTTATTTACATGATGTAGTTTAGAGTTAACCGTTGTTTAATTTTGATTGTTTTTTAGTACAAGGTCTAACCAATAGTTTTTGTGTCTTAGTCTCTTTTATTAGGATTATTTGTTCAATTTATGATGTTTATTTTATTTTTATTGTTAAGTTGTTCAGGGGATATAACGAATTTGGGAGAACATCATCGACAACCATTCAATTAGTCAATGTTTTTCCTATTGTGCCCAAATCCTACAACCCAGAAAGAGATGCTTCCTTCCCAATAGCTTACCATAGATTGAGATTGTATTGGATACGCTCCATTTACTTGTTGCATGGCATTCTGTCGAAATATTCTCTGCAGTAACCCCGAGGATTCATTGTTGCATTCACTTGGCGAATAAATGATCGGATGAACTGAAAAACTAGGTTATGGTTGCCAGGTAGTTGAACACGGCATCATCCACGGGCTTGATTGGCTCCTCCATCATAGGTGAACTTCGGTGAACTGCAAACGAACCCTGGGGTCCGCCTGCAAATGGGTACAATAGTTTCCTTGCTTTTATTTCTCTTCCTACTAGTCTTTGGAAGAAACACTCAAGGAGTTTAGGTTCTTCTAATCTTACTTGTTAAGATCAATCATAGATGCTGATTGGAAACACTAAAGTTAAGGTTGGATGCACTTTTCATCTAGTTGCTGAATTCAAAGAATGTAAGTTGGGGCTAAAGTCAGATTTAGCAAGGTGTGTGTGTGTCTTTGAGCTTGTCAAGATGAACCTCATGATGTGATCAATATTTCACCATATTCTGTTAAGTAGGAAAAATATGTCGAATCATTAAGGAAGAGAAAAAGCAAGTTAATTGTTTTTAAAATTAAACCAATGACAAGGAAATGAGTATTGAAGCTCACTCCTTTGTCACAATCCCTCTCGACATATTATTCATCACAAGTTTCATCTTTTCAATGTCTCGAAAATTGCCTTATATAACAATTTTTGAGGATTCACACACACAATCAAATCTAGAAATCGTGGTCCTAAGAGAAATTTTAGAAGCAAGTTTTTATTAATAAGATGAAATGTTATATATCATTGCTGGATTATCATATTTTAAAAACAAGAAAGGATGGAATGGATTAGTTGGAAAACCATATAGATGCGGGTAAGATGTTGTTTTTTTTTTTTAACAGACTTTATTTATTTATTTATTTATGACAAGAGTATCTGTTTTCTTTTGTTTATTTCTTTGTCTTTGTTTATTTTGTTTTAATATTAGCAATTAATTTTAATGTTTGATCTTTGAGAAAAGATTCTAGTCTTTATTTTGATGTTCAAGTTCACATCTTGGCCTTGGCATTTTGGTTTTCAATTATAATGTATTTCTTATCACATTGGGGACAATGTCATTAAAGAAATTTAAAGAATGGTTTTTATGACAAGAGTATCCACTAAATCTAACTTTAATGTGACTGGATTTGTAATTGTAATGAAGATATTAATGTCAGATCAAATTGCAAATTTGCATGTGTTGAAAAACATAATACAAATATATTTTGTTATGTGAAAGTTTGAACTTGAGTGCAACAATTTGAACTATCAATTTTGATACATGCCTCAAAACATTGACATAAAAATATGAAACCAAAATATTGTATGGCTAGTTAGGCTTCATAACTCTTTTTGACTTGAGTAATTAAGCCCTTAGGGATGTCTCTACATCTAGTACCCTAAAACTGTCTGGTTTGGGAGTTACTGGCCCAACGCTTGTTATATAAGTCATTTAGAAGTTTAAGGGAGTCAGCATTGCACAACCTACACAAAATTGCATTTTTCAATTCAAGCCTCGGTTATTTTAATCACATTGCATTTCCTATGATTTTTGGGGATACACGTCTTGAGAATAATTGAAACCCCATGATCTTGTTGTTAGTACACTTTGCACTTTATGGAGCATGTGGTGTCTCAATTTTCCAACTTTGAGTGAAATGATGTTTGGATGCTTGGATGATGTGGTTTGTATGTTCAACATGTTAAATTTGCTAATGATATGTGAACCATGTGTTTGTGTGAAGGGCTTTGTCCATTAATAACATAGTGTACCAAATACCCTTCCAAACTTCACTTGTCCACTCCTAGTTTAAAGACTTGGTCTTCCAAATCATTTCGTAGAGGGTCACAATGTTTCTTGTTTTCTTTGTTTTCATTTTTGTTTTGCTAAGGGACTCCAACTTTCTTAAAATGTAATTTGATTAAAAAATTTATTTATGTCAAATATTGTATATTTAACCCCTTAACTTATGATGTTATAATTTATATATTTTTATTATTTTTGGATAAGTAATGTTGTATATGCCAAAAACCCAAAGGCACAACGACAAAAGTAATAGGGCACCAAACTCAAACCCTAACAAAGACAAAGCGCCTACATATACAAAACATATATAAAGGACCCAACCAAAGACCCAAAAGGACAAACCCCCAAAAGGACAAAGGAAAGGACAAACCCCCCAAGCTATCTAAGACCCAACAAAACCACATTTAACAACCCAAAGCCCTTCTGCACTTTAGGGGAAAAAGAAAGCATATTTAGACCTAAGAAACCCCATACATTGGCATTTCACCGAGACAAGGTAAATTTTTGAGCTCTCATGCCCTTAACCTTGGGTGCTGAAACAAGAGAAGACTTCGCTTATCAAAGGCGTAAACAAGTCTAGATGCTTATTGTCTTCAACTCCCAAGTCATCCCTAAAATGTTAACTTCATAGCATCTGCCGCTTTGAATATCCCTTGCCCCCACTTTTATTTAGTCTCATTCCTTCCTATGGATTTGTTTATATATATTAATTTATGTATTTTTGTTTCAATACATTTGGACAAGTGTGTTGAGGAGAAGAGCAAACCTTAGACATCATCGGCATCGTGGAAGAATCGAGTTCGACCCTAAAATACCTCGTGAATCAAACCATTCACCGTCAAATCCTTTATCTTTGACGGTAACAACCTTACAACCCCTGAAGAAGTGGCTGGAGAAGGAGATCTCGACAAAGGAATCCCGCCGAGCAAGCCCATCGTCAAGCAGAGTTCGACTGTAATCGCCTTGAGCTTCCTTCAGAGGAAAGTTCGCCATCAAGATACCTAAGGACTCACCGTGGAGTCGTGTCAAGTTCCTTTAACAAACAGCCCTCAAGGTAGACTCCATCCTTGGCTAGATGCCCATCATCCGACGCGCCAACTAACCCTTAAATGCTAGCAACGAGAAAACTCCAACTCCCTAGCGCATGGAGGAGACTCGCCAAAACCCACTCTAACACAAAAGGCTCAACAACCAAGACTCAACAACTCGCTCCAGCTGTGAGGACAAAACCAATCCCACCACAAGAATCGTAATGAACTCACGGAGCAATCGACACCGCCTCAAAGAAGACCCATCACCGCCGATGCCCAATGTCCAACACGCCCAAACAACCCTCAAACGCCAAAGAATGTAGAAAACTCCAACTCCCTAGTGTGCGGAGGAGTTGGAGACTCAACAACCCTCTCCGCATAGAAGGCTCCCACTGCACAAAAACCAAACCCATCGCTCAACTCCCTTAAGACCCAATCTCACCTCATGACGAAAGACCCAATAACAAGGCTTAAAAAGGCCCAACCCCAACCCTTTAGAACCCTTCAATCTTTTTCGCATGGTCTTTACCCTTTGTGAACAAAAATCTCTTCAAGCCCACCAAGAAGGCCTATAAGTCCAGCAATGACCTAGCCCAACCCTACCTAAACCAATCCTAGCAAATGGTTGACCCAACCTCACTAACACCAACCACCCTCTCAGACCTAACCAAGTCATAGTCCACCGCATACCCTAGATCAACCCCATTGTTCTTCGTCCTCACCATTAGATCGAGGCTTTACTTGCAAAACCTTTGCAAAAGTACAAACCTTAGTACAAACAATAGAGACCTTGACCTTCGTGGACCTAGTCAAGACTTTGAACAGCAGAGAGTGAATCGCAGTTCGCTAAACCATTAATGTGGAAGCCATCAATAGACACAACTCGCCTCAAGAAGCCGCCATCCTCGCTTTAGAATACCCAAGCCCCAACTCCTTTAAAATATATTTATGAGATTTGATTCTATATTATTGAATTTGATTTGATCATTGATTTTAAGGAAATGATAAAGTCACAACTTAAACTCAACTAAGATCCAACTTAAAAAAAAAAAAAATGTCGGTGGAGGAGAAAGAACCTTATACTAGAAATTGAGTCTAAAGTAGGAAAGAAGTTGGGTATTTGTTGGGTCTATGTTGTGGATGTGTTACATCTCTTGATTTTAATTGATTCAAATCATATTCAAATCAAATCATATTTAAATACATTAACGTTGATTTGATTTCATCTATGATATCATTTGTAATCTCCCCACCTTTCTATAAATAGAAAAATCTTCACCGTGGCCTTAATCCCTAGAATGAACTTATGGAACGCACAGAACATGACCGAGCTGGACTGGTTTAACTGCTAGTAAACACCACGCTTGACCCAACTGCAAGTGAGGCTTCCAACTTTTCGATCGGCGTTAAGAAGTTTGGGGTCAAGGCACAAAAGTTTTTCGATTTTCAAAATCGGACACTGCCAAGACCGACTAGAATAGTTGTCTTTAGGTTGCTATTAATATCTTGCTATTTGTTGCGGAAGCCAAGGGCAAGAACTCTCTATCCTAGTTGCAGTGAGGGTATGAATTGTACCTCTTCTACGATGTACCCACAATGCCCATGATTTCTAGGGTTTTGAATTTCTCCATTGTTCATAATCAGATCCAATTAAAGGTCCAAATCCAGTCTCGATTCCACACCAGTTTGGTTCGATTGAGTAAAAACTAAAACAAAAAGGCAAAATCTAAAAAAGTTTCTCTATTCTAAACAAAAACAAAAATTTCTACATTTTCCGACAAGGTTTCATCGGAATCCGGCCAAATTTTCGTCGGAATCACTGTTTATTAGGCTTTTGGCATGAACAGTAATGGGATGGGGGCATTTTGGGAAGCAAGAAGGCTACAATGGTCACATACGACACGCGTGACTACCGTTTCGTCGGTCAATGACGGTTTGACTGACATAGTACCTACATTGAGAGATTTTAAAACTTTGGGAAGGTACATTGTAAAAATTGAAACATCGGTGGCCGAATTGAAAATCACTCTAAACTTCAAGGGGGTGATCTGTACTTTTCCCTAAAAAAAGGGGGAAAATTTTAATTTAGCCCCCCAAACTACCAGCCATTTTTATTTGGGAAAAGTACGAATAACCCCCTGAAGTTTAGAGCAATTTTCAATTCAGCCACCGATGTTTAAAAATTCGCAACGTACCCCCCCAAAGTTTCGATTTCTCTCAATGTAGGCACTTTCAAATTTTTTTTTCCCAAAATGCCTCAACAAAGGATTCCGAGGAAAACTTATGAATCTAGCACAAATTAGCCGAATCCAAATAAATCGCTTTTGTTTTTTCTTTTTCTCTCTCTCTTTTCTGATCTTTTTAGGGCCTAAAATCATCGGAGAAGAGCAAATCTGGCAAGGAACATGGTGTCGGAGAAGAGGTTTCGTCAGATTTCGCCGGATTCCGGTGATTTCATGGGATTCCGGCCAATTTTCCAGATTTTGCTGATTCAACAAGATTTTGCCGGAATTACTGTTCATGGTTCACGGAATCACTGTTGAGGACATGTTGGGGACAAAAAAGTTATTGTTGAAGGCATTTTGGGAAAAAGTGTTTACATTGAGAAATTTTGAAACTTCAGGGGGGTACATTGCGAATTTTTAAACATCGGTGGCCAAATTGAAAATCGCCCTAAACTTCAGGGGGCTAATCCATACTTTTCCCTTTCTATTTTAGCCTCCTAATGTTTAAAAAGTGATAAAATAGAACTCCAAACTACCAAACAATTGCAATTTAGCCACTTCATTAGTCATTACTATCAAATTGGATGGAAATTTCAATACTACGTCATTTTGACAAGGTACGTTACTAAAATGCCCATTCAAAAAAAGAAAAATCATATTAAAAAAAAAATTAGGGTATCAAAAACATAAAAGGAAAATTTATAATTTAGCCCCTCAAACTACAAGCTATTTTACCAAACAGTCGAAAAAGGGCATTTTAGTAACTTAACCTTGCCAAAACGACATAGTATTGAATTTTCATCCAATTTGACGGTAATGACTAACAAAGTGGCCAAATTGCAACTATTTTGTAGTTTGGGGTTACTTTATCACTTTTTGAACATTAGGGAGCTAAAATGAAAATGACTGATAATTTATGGGGCTAAATTTATATGTTTCAAAAAATAATACTAAAAAAAATTAAGGGTGGGTCCGAGGTGGTAAGCCACCCTTAGGTCTAATTGGGGTGGCTAGCCACCCTTTAATTTTTTAATTTTTAAAAAAAAAAAAGTTTTGGATAAGGGCATTTTGAGGAAAAAAAATCAAAATAGTCGAATTGCAAAAATTTGAAAGTTTAAGGAGTGCATTACAAAAATTTAAACTTTGAAAGTTAAATTGAAAATGACCCCAAACTTTGGAGGGTAAAGTATTGTTTTCCCTTAAATTTATCATTAGATTTGAGAATGTAATACTATTAAATTTTGATCCAATAATAATTTTAAAGGCCACATCACTTTTAGGGGGTATGATTCTTGCATATAGCATTACTCAGTATAAAAATATAATTTCACAAAACGCAATTTACTAGTCCTCAAGGGATAGTTCAAGTTATTTCAATTGTATGACAATCTACTAAATAACATTACTCAATTTTTAAAGTAAAAAGTATGTGCTTTAAAGACAAATAAGTAATATTATTTAGTAAATCGTTATATAACTGACATACAACTAAGATGATATAATAATAATAAAAATAATGCTACACTTACTCCTACTTCTTTACACAATTTTTATAGACCCATACGTGGCTTTTAAAACTTTGTGTTGCCAAACACAAAAACTTGTTGGGACTTCATATAAAACTATGTTTGTTTGTTTGTTTGATTTTTTTTTTTGGGGGGAGGTAACGACATATAAAACTGTTTTAATCAAAAGAAGTTAAAAAAATAATATTAGGGATTCCCAAGACCCCCGCCTTACAACGTGGGTTCGCCTATGCTTGCAACTACCCAGACCAAGGGATTGCCAAAACACCTTTTCTTTTTTTTTTTTTTTAACCTTTACATTTTTTTAATAATTTTTTAAAGTTTTAAAGTTTTATATATTTATAATTTTATATTTTTTAAAATTCAAAAAGCAGCCAACAAAACTTACGCAAAAACTAACCAGAAGCACCAGAAAACTTATAGAATAAAATCAATAAATGCACACTTTTAAGGCCAGTTGTCCTCTTAAGAAACATTAAGTGACTAAAATGTAGAGGAAAGAAATTAATACAGAGGATAGTATCAACCTCAAAAAAGTTTTGTAAGAGATTCTGAACAATTGCAATGGCCCTACGGGATACGGGATGAAAAACCAGAAGAATATAGCTTTAAAGGAGTAACCATCAAAATTAGTGTTCACCTTTGTCCAGTTAGAAATTGTGTCTGGGGGAACTTTTGAGTATTATAGTCAGATATCGATGCATATCCTATAGCATAGTTACATTCTGGCATTGAAAGGACCTGCAACAGGGATAATGAAATTCAGAAACATAGGAGATTAAGAATGTATATGAATTATAACACCAATCTATTAACATAAACAATAACATCAAATACTTGCCAAGTAATTTTCTTTCACAATTTCCACAATTGCATGTACTGTTTGATGCACTTCCAAGTCCTTGGATGTTTCTTTTTTGCGTTTTTGAAACCATAATGTAACAACAGAGAGGTAATAACATAAAAACATTATAGATTAAAAAGAAGTAACACCTACATGATACCACACAGTCAAAGTGGTTAAGTGCACCTAGATAAAGAGCATAGAATTTAACCTTCTTATGAGATTTGCTTTTTAAACTTTCTCCTCTGGATTCATCCAAAAACTCTGGCTTTAGAGATAGATCAACAATGCTCGATGATGCAACATCAAGAACTACAACTCAACAAGCAGCCCATTTCTGCAATGGTTCCGCCTCGTAAGGATTACATTGCAACGGTATGTAAAGCTAGAAGGCAACAATAATCAACCAAATAACCAAAATATAAGGTGAAGAATTTACACTGATAGTGTGTAATAGAACCAAAAACATCATGATACTTCTCAAAGCTGACAACAACTCCAATATCCTTTGTCTCCTCAACTTTTCCCTCGATAACACTACCAATGCTAAATCTTTCAACCCATCAGTAACTCCGGATCCTCCGAGTCCAATGATTGCAACTTAACAGCAACTGATTAGAAAGAAGACATCCAAGGGTTAGAAAATATTTGAGAATCTAGGAGATCTTTCTAAGATAGTAGCCAATCACATAAATATGATTACATGAGATTAGAGGTTAATTATGATCTCAAAAAGTATTTATATCATAAAACTATAAGATATAATATAGCACATAAGCAATTGTTAAAAAAAATAATCAAAATATAGAAGTAAAAAACACAATGATATTGACACAATGAAAGACAGCTTGGACTCGTGTATTGCAAATAAATACTATAGTAAGAATGAAATGAAGCATAAGCTGAGGAGAACAGCAGCACAGTATCACGACCAGAACTGCCGAATGTCAAACCACCAATCTTATTACCACTGACTGATCCAAATTAAACACTTGCACCACAAGTTAGACATGACGTTGAGAAAAGGAGAAAGCGTCATCAAGTGGGACACCAAACAATACTACATGGCTTAAATCTAAGGTAATAGTATGAGTACACAAGACCAGCAGTGCAGCTGACAGGTTCTGTCACATAATTAGGTCAAACAAAAATGCCAACAAAAATTACTGAGAAACCACCAAATAAATAAACCACAAGCAGAATTTTTTTTTTTTTGATAAGTCAATAGAATAGAATATATCAAAAGCGCAGAGGAGCGCAACCCATAGTACACAGGGAGTATACAAGGGGGACTAGGGGGAAGAAAAGAAGAGAGAAAATCTGTAAAACTAATAACCCACGGTGCCAGCCAGCCTGCGGTCCAAGTGTAAAGAGTGAAAAGAAAAACATGGAGGAGCTCCTCTTGAGACCTCGACGAGTCCTTGAAACATCTATTGTTTCTTTCACTCCAAATACACCACATAATACAATAAGGGACCATTTTCCAAACAATAGCACTCCTCGTACGGCCACCCGACCACCAACTCGCAAATAACTCCTTGACGGAGCGAGGCATAACCCAACAAAGACCAAACTGGGAGAAAAAAGCATTCCACAACCCACTTGCTGCCACACAATGAAGATAAAGATGATCGACTCCCCCTGCATTTCACATAACCAGCATCTGCTCACTACAACCATACCCCTCCTCCCAAGATTATCCAAGGTAAGGATTTTACTACGAACCGCCGTCCAAACGGAAAAAACGCCACTCTAGGAGGAGCCTGTGATCTCCAAATGCTCTTCCAAGGAAAAGAAAGAGACCCACGGGGCAAGAGCTCTCTATGATAAGACTTGACCTCAAAAATACCTTTGCGTGAAGGCAGCCACCATAGCTTATCTTTCCCTTCCCCTCTCAGCTTACAAACGTAAAGACGCCTATAAAATGAGGCCAACTCCTCCACCTCCCAATCATGGATCAGCCGAGAAAACTGGATATTTCATTGGATAGAACCATTAGAATGCTCCATATTATCCGCAATTGATGCCTCCTTGAAACTAGCAATGATGAACAAGCCTAGGAACGCCTCTTTAAGAGCACTATCCTCACACGGACATCATCCCCGAAACCGAAACAAACTTTTGACAGAAAACACTTTGTGGAAGAATATTCTTTATTAAACAAATAATACAGCAAAATGTTAGCTATATACATCAACCCTAGCAACAGAAAAGGAAAACTAACTAGGTTATATCAAATCCCATGATTTATGGGATATTTATATCAGATCCCATGATTTATGGGACATTCTAATAGAATAGGAAGCTAACCAAATCAGCCTAATTCTAGGAATACAGGCTGTTACAAAGATTCCTAAAATATCTAACTATACATGTATAGAATACAATTCATTAAACACATTTTTCCACTCCCCCTCAAGCTGGTGAATAGGTATTTTCCATTCCCAGCTTGGATACAATACTCAAAACATTGAACTAATTAACCCCTTGGTAAGTACATCAGCAAGCTGGCCATGTGCAGACACATAAGGTGTACAAATCAATCCGCTCTCCAACTTTTGTTTGATGAAGTGTCTATCAATTTCAATGTGCTTTGTTTGATCATGTTGTACTGGATTATGAGCTATGCTGATTGCGGACTTATTATCTCAATAGAGTCTCATCGGACCATCCCACTTAATCTTCATGTCTTCTAAGATAATCTTCAACCAAAGTAATTCGCATAAACCCTGAGCCATTGCTCGGAATTCTGCCTCCGCACTAGACTGAGTCACCACATTTTGTTTCTTACTCCTCCATGTCACAAGATTTCCACCAAGAAAGGTGCAATATCCAGAGGTCGACCTTCTGTCAACAATCAACCCAGCATAATCGGCATCTGTGTATGCCTCAAGAACTAAGCCTCCGTTCCTTTTAAATAGAATACCTTTTCCTAGTGTCCATTTGAGGTATTGTAACACTCGGTGAGCTGCCTGCAAATGGACTTCCTTCGGGCTATGCATAAATTGACTAATCACACTCACTGCATAAGCACTGATACCATGTTAGAAATGGGTCTTGGGCCTAACTTAACCCAAAAGCTAGTTCAAGAGTTGATGTTTCCTCTCACCCTTACAAATGGTCCATCTCTTTAATACCCAAGCAATGTGGGACTTCCAACACACCCCCCTCTCACATCCAAGCCAACACGTGCAACAAATGGAAGACGGTGGGCCACAGCCAATTGGGCCAGGCTCTGATATCATGTCAGAAATTGAGAAACAAACTTTTGACACAAACTGAGAAACACTTTGTGCAAGAATATTCTTTATTAAACAAATAATACAGCAAAATGTTAGCTATATACATCAACCCTAGCAACAGAAAAGGAAAACTAACTAGGTTATATCAGATCCCATGATTTATGGGATATTTATATCAATCCCATGATTTATGGGATATTCTAATAGAATAGGAAGCTAACCAAATCAGCCTAATTCTAGGAATACAAGTTGTTACAAAGATTCCTAAAATATCTAACTATACATGTATAGAATACAATTCATTAAACACATTTTTCCACAATCCCAAAAGCAGATCTTAGTGCCCTCACCCGGAACAAACTTTACATGCTCCTAAAATTCGGCTACCCCATACAAATAAATTTCCACAGGCCCACCCCATGAGAGCCAAAAATATCACCTGAGCGCCAACCTCCCCAAACTGACCCATATTTAGCCACCAAAACCGATCTCCACCAAGCTCCCTCCTCATATGCAAAACACCACAACCACTTACCCAAAAGAGCTTGATTAAACCTCCTCATATTCCAAATCCCTAAACCATCCTTGTCAATGGGAGAACACACCTTATCCCACTCCACTAAATGAAACTTAAATTCATCATTCATCCCCTCCCACAGAAAGTCCTGTTGAATCTTCTCTATACGCTTAGCCATATAAGCAGGGATAGGAAACAGAGACAACATATAAGTAGGCAGATTCAATAAGGTGCTTTTAATCAAAGTAACGCTACCCCCCTTGGATAGATACGCCCATTTCCATGGGGCCAACCTTCGAGACATCAAATCCTCCAAACCTACCCACATTGTTTTAAGCTTAAACGATGCCCCCAGCGGTAAACCCAAATACTTCAAAGGTAAGTCGCCAATACCACAGCCAATAAACCAGCTAACTGCCCCACATCATCTGAAATGCCAACTGGAAACAAAGCCGACTTGGACAAATTAACCTTCAACTGCTTCAAAGCAAATAAGTAAAGCCCCAATATGACGGATTTGACTAGCATTAGCCTCACAAAAGATCAAAGTATCATCCCCAAAAAGGAGATGAGAGACATTGACCCAAGTCTACTCTCTAGAGCCCACTGAAAAGCCCGAAATCAGCCCCCTAGAGGTGAAGGCACCATGCATCCTACTAAACGCCTCCATAACCAAAACAAAGAGGAAATGAGAGAGGGAATCACCTTGACGCACCCCATGAGAGCTCCCAAAGAAACCGGAAGGAGCACCATTAATCAAGACAGAGAAGCGTGCAGACGAGATGCAATGCTTGATCCACGAGCACCATTTCTCCCCAAACCCACACCTCCTCAATAAATAGAGAAGAAAGCTCCAATCAACGTGATCATACGCCTTCTCCATATCCAATTTACACAAAGCACCTGGAACCTCGGACTTAAGCCTACTATCCAAGCATTCATTTGCAACAAGGACCGAATCTAAAATCTATCTCCTTTGACAAAGGCATTTTGAGGCTTAGAGATGATCCTATCCATAACTCTCCTCATTCTATTAGCCAAAACCTTGGCAATAATCTTGTAAACCCCACCCACTAGACTAATAGGGCAAAAATCCTTGATCTCCTTAGCCCCTTAGGTCTTAGGAATAAGAGAAATGAATGTAAAATTAATACTTTTCACAAATTTACCTTGAGCATGAAATTCATCGAAGACCGCCATGAAGTTCCCATTAACCACCTCCCAACAATCCTGGAAGAAAGCCAAAGAAAAACCATCCGGGCCAAGGGCCTTATCCCTATCCATGCCTTTGATAACATCCCTCACCTCCCTTTCCTTAAAGGGATCTTCCAAACTAGACGCCTCTTCAACATTCAGCATATCAAACTCAAGGTTGTCTAACCGCAGTCTCCAGCTAAGAGGCTCCAAAACAAAGACTCGTAGTAGCTGACAATATGCTCACTAATGCTAGCTGGATCCGAAGCGGGCGAACCATTCACAATCAAAGACTCAATGGAATTATTCCTTCGGTTAGCATTTGCCACCTGGTGGAAGAACTTAATGCACTTGTCTCCCTCCTTTAACCACCTCACCCTAGATTTCTGTCTCCAACTAATCTCCTCTTGTAAAAGCGAGGCTTCCAAATCTGAAACCAGCAATCTCACCTCTCATTCTCCTCCTCTGAAAGCCCTCTCGCTTCCTCTATACTGTCCAGCCGCTCCAAATCCTCCGCCCAAGCCTTATTCATAGCCCCCACATTACCGAACACCTCCAAATTCCTCCTCTTAATCTCCCCTTTAAGAGCTCTAAGCTTTTTAGCCAAGATGAAACTCGGGGAACCCATAAAGGAAAAAGAAGCCTACCAATTTCTGACTTTATCCACAAAACCCTCCTCTTTAAGCCACATATTTTTGAACTTAAAAGAGCACTTCCAATTCTGCAAACAGCCGCTCAACAAAGAATAGGTGCATGATCTGAACACACCCGAAGAAGCTTCTTCTGCATCAAACTTGGATAGCTTAAGTCCCACTCTGGAGAGACCAAAAAAGGGTCTAGTCTAGACCAAGACATGTTATTAGACCGTAGACACCCCCCCTGACAAAGGAAGGTCCATAAGGCCTTGCTCCGCAGTGAACTCAACAAAAGCAATCACCGCACTCCTCATTCTAGCTCCTCCCGACCTCTCACCTTGAAAGAGTGTGACGTTGAAGTCCCCCCCAATGCACTAGGGCACATCCCATAAGCTCATCAACCTTGCCAATTCCTCCCACAAATGCCTTTTGTAGGTATCCCTATTTGGACCATACACCCGCAAAAAGCCCACTCTAGACTGTCATCCACATTCCTGAAGGAGCTTGCTGCCACAAAATTGCCCAAACAAACATCCACTTTAGTCACAAACCTTTTATCCCACATAAGTAGTATCCCACCCGAAGCCCTCACAGAAGCCACATAACACCACTCCGCATACGGACATCTCCACAAACTCTGCAACAAACCGGTGGTGATCATCTCCAACTTGGTCTCTTAAAGAAACAATATCCACCTTCCACTAGACTCAGAAGCCATCTAACCCTCAA
Organism: Carpinus viminea; assembly: GCA_013348765.1. Classification (NCBI taxonomy): domain Eukaryota; kingdom Viridiplantae; phylum Streptophyta; class Magnoliopsida; order Fagales; family Betulaceae; genus Carpinus; species Carpinus viminea. The sequence continues at coordinate 29,113,748 of CP054672.1, read as the reverse complement.
CCGCTTCTTCCCCTCATTCAACCCTCTCACATTCCAAGACAAAATTTTATGCTTCATAAAAAATACAATCCCCCAACCTCAAGTTACTCTCTGCATCATACCCAGCTGAGGAGACATCCCCTTTCCCATGCTTATTAGCCAAAAGCTTCCCCAAGACATCTTTGAGCTTTCTTCCTGCCCATCACACGATAGGCCTGCAATCCCTTTGACTTTCCTCACAAGCTTAATTCCTTTGAAGTAGGAGAATCCAACCCTTTCCCCTAATTGTTCCACTCAATGACCTCAGGTTGGACCGCCACTTCAAGCTGAGAAATAGGAATCTCATTGCAAGGATTCTCCCCCGCCCGATCCTCCATCTCCCCTAGTAAACCTATTGCTTTGGACTCACCCATCGCCGCAGTTGCACTCAGACACTTCCCCAAATGACAAGCTTTCAGAAAGCTTCTTACCCGGCAAACTCACTAAAATCACAAGCGGAACTTAAAATCTCTGTACTGTTGAACTCTGCAAAGCCCAAATTCTCAAGGTTGCACTAGAACGAAGAACACTATGGCATAACCATTTGATAACAATTAATCTCTTACAACTTAGAAATGACTGAGAAAGTTAGGAAAACATTACCACAAAAATACCAAAACCAGCAAATTACCCAATAAAAGAAGCCCATGTAGGAGATTTAAAAGAAAGGGCAATGCCTAGTACCAAATATTTAGGGCTATGTAAATCAAGTTTCAATATGTTATTTTAGGTTCATATTATCATGTGATTTGAGTGTTAACTCATTAACCCTCATCAGCTTCCTCCCATTCTTGCAACATCGTGCAACTCAACCTGTCAATTCATTAATAAGTATGCCTACAACACTGCAATAGTAACATCAAAATAAGTGGAAACCGTTACTGTTTGCACTGACATAGATGCATAGTCCACATATGAAGACACATAGATTTGGGTCAAACTATATATATTTATATAATCTTCCATAAAACCTAATAGAAATAAAATAAATCAACCAATTTAATGGAAAAACCAAATTAAATTTTTTTAATAAGTCAATAGAATAAAATATATCAAAAGTGCAAATAGGCGCAACCCTTAGTACACAGGGAGTATACAAGGGGGACTAGGGGGAAGGAGAGAAGTAAGAAAGAAAATCTGTAAAGCTAATAAACCACGAGGCCAGCCAGCCCGTAGTCCAAGAGTAAAGAGTAAAAAGAAATAAATGGAGGAGCTCCTCTTGAGACCTCGAAGCATCTATTGTTTCTTTCACTCCAAATACACCACATAATACAATGAGGAACCATTTTCTAGACAACAACACTCTTCGTACAGCCACCCATCCACCAACTCGCAAATAACTCTTTGACTAAGCGAGGAATAACCCAAAAAAAGCCAAACCGGGCGAAGAAAGCGTTCCACAACGCACTAGCTGCCACACAATGAAGAAGAAGATGATCAACCGACTCCCCTTCCATTTCATATAATCAGCATCTGTTCACCACCACCATACCCCTCCTCCCAAGATTATCAAAAGTAAGAATCTTACTCCGAACCGCCGTCCAAACAAAAAATGCCACTCTAGGAGGAGCCTGGGATATGGAAAAGGTGTATGATCACGTTGATTGGAGTTTCCTTCTCTATTTATTGAGGAGGTGTGGGTTTGGGGAAAAATGGTGCTCGTGGATTAAGCATTGCATTTCATTTGCCCTTCTCTCTTGATTAATGGTGCTCCTTCTTCTTTGGGAGCTCGTCACCCCTTTTGCCATGAATTTGACATAATAAAGGCCGAACACTAAAATTTAGTATCTACATTAGCGCATGTCATTTTCCGGTTACTGCGCTTTCACATGAAAGAAACAATTTTCCATACCTCTAACCACCCTCTACACTTCACTAATAAAATAAGGGGAAAGCGGGGAAGGGGAGAGAGGGAACAAAGAGACACGCACCAAAAGTCATTTTGTGAGGCAGCTAAATACACATTTAGATAGTAAATACACAGAAGCACAAAGATTAACAAATGATCATAAAAATCAAATTTATAATAAGATGCCAATAATGTTTTACCTTCTCCTCCAGAAGAAAGTACTCTTGAATGAAGGATGCGTCCGTCGATTGGCAAGATGACTCCTTCAAAGAGACTATAATTCTACCTGTGTCATTACTGACCTGAAAGAGAAAGGGGGAAGGGGGATGAGTGTGTTAAACCAGACTACAGCACTATTTCAAAAATCATAATTGCAGAAACTTCAGTCTCAAGTAGTTCACCAACATCGAGAATATTACTCCGAACAAATTGTCCAATGTAAAAGGACTTTGAAAGTTCAACTCTTTGGTCATCTGTTGCCTACAGAGCAGAAAACAAAATTTTATCATACAAGAATTGTATAAACATATGTTGGATTCAAATATACCAGGATTGTATGGACAAAAAAATGAAAAATTAGAACCTTGTGTCTAGGGGAGAAACCGGTCAACGCCCAAGAAAGCGGACAAAGCAACCCGTTTCAATTAAAGTAAAATGTACCCTGGTTTGCACAAATAAAATTATTATCAATTTGAATTTGAAAGCATATAAATACAAATTGAAAATGTGTTTCCCGCAAACAAAAAGTGTAGCAACAAATCATATAAGTAGAGAACTAACAACTCACATGGACTATTGAGTTAGGATGAATCTGACTGAGATTCAAAGGAAGCTGCCGAGTTGAATTGATTAGAGAATGTTTTGCAGAGAGTACCAAATGGTTGCCCTCAATATCTATAATGATGCAAGAACAAGTTTCAAAATCATATCCAATCAATAATGTTAAAGACAATAAAGCTTCCATTTAGCATTAAGAGAATTACAGCGGAATCAACAACAAAGCATTCACTTGGGGGAAAAGAGACAGAAAGCAAACATCAAAAAGCGTGAAAGCTACATCTTTGTCAACAAACATTTCCACAAGAGACATGATGATGACTCAAATCCTAAATAAAATGATAAGTAAAACTTTTAATATGACTGACACATAAAACTCAAGCTAAAAGAAAAGGCAAAATATAAGAAAACGGCAATGACAAGCTAGGCCTTAATATATCAGCAGCTTAGGAAAATCAAAACATCAGAATAATGGCAGCACTTTAAGAAGCAGAAAATAGAGTTGCTTCTCCCTTTACCGTGTATGCTAAGACTTGGTCCAACAGAAAGGACTATAGGGATTTGATACTTTTACATTGATTCGGACCTTTTGAAGTGAAAGGAACACAATTATTCTTGAAAATTGCAAGCCATCAACAAATTGGGGTTTTGAGGAGGTCCCAATTCATGTTGCTCAATAGATTAGCAATGAAGAAGTATTTTAAGAGGTCTTTATTTACATCTTGAAAACTTATTCACTTTCATTTTAGTTTTCCTTTAGTTCTTTTCTATTTTATGGTCCAGAGACATTGTATATCCAATTTACAATATTGGATGCAGAGTATCTGTAATAAGGAGGAAAACATTTGACCATCTAGCAAGACTTGCAAGAGAGTAAAGAATGTCTAAAACTAAAGTTTATAGCCAAATCCCTTCTACTTGTGTTTTTTATAATAAGTAATCAAAATATCATTAAAAGCAAGGCAACCACACAAGAAGGGAAAACACCTAGCTGGCTAGGAGAAACAAATCCTTCTATTTATGTGTGTCCCTTAGCCTCAAATATGCCAAAGGGAACCATAGTTGTGTCATGCCCTGATCTAATAGAAGTAAAAAGTAAGATGGGTAACACTACCAGCAGAGTAAAAGCTTTACTAGACAATTTTATCCTCTACAAACTTCTCAATAGGTGCCACCATATACCTATCACATACACACAATAAAACCCCAACACAGCCATGCGTACACAATAAATACAACTGTCTATAAAACTATTAGAAAGGAAAAGGAAATATATATTATTGATTTTCATTAAAAAAAAGATGTTGGCAGTTAATTAAGGACAAGAAATTGAATTGCTAAGTAGTGAGAGGAGAAAAGGTGGTCAACAACAATTAGTTTTTTTTTTTATCTGAATACTCGCCACCCACAATAATTTAAAATTGAATTATCTCTTTTTTTTCTTCTAACATAGCTCCATTTCTTACCCAAAATAAGCACAAAAAACCACATTTTAAAAGAATTGTTTGTTTTTGTTTAAAGATTTAAGATAGTTGAAAATGAGAGAGAGAGAGAGAGAGATCATGGCCAAAGATTGGAGAATACCTAGTACCAGCAGTTGATCAAACTAATATCCAGCCTTCAAGACTGACTTCATTAGCATGCCCTTAAAAAGAGACACAAATCAGGAAATTCCAATAAATAAAAAGTGCAGTCACAAAATCCTTATCAAGCCCAATAAACTTCTATATGTGGATCTGCCAAATGTTCAGTTGAAATTGTACCCTCCCAAGTAACCTTTGCATTTACATAGACTACAACACCATGGGTGGTTACTCTGTCAACAACTCCAGAAACAAGGCTACCTAAATTTACCATATCCTTCAGAAACCCTGTCATTTGAATTCTAAAATTAAATAGAATAAATTATGAAAGAAATTTAAGATAACCATTTTTTCTTGCAGAGTACGGATAAGAACTCTATTACAATAACTTGATAACATTACCTCCCAAACTTCACAATGGTCAAACCTTCTGAGCTACAATTCATTGGAAATATTATCTAAAATGAACTTTCAGGGTCTTTTTCCAGGCATGGAAAAAGTTCCAAATTTTACTTTCATTGAAGTTCAGGCAGGAATATAAAGGCATAAACCAATATCAGAGAGTGTAAGCAAACCTTGTATTTTATTATGAAACTAAGACTGATCCTCCTCGAAGCAGGTACTGAACTTGTTATTCTACACTTGACAACTTGTCCAACATGGTAATTTGTACATTCAGGTTCAAATCCCAGTTCAGATCTGGTTCAGAATGGGACGATCAATAATCAAAATATCATTGGCAAATTAGAACTCAGGTTTATATAGATGATTTTAATATTTTCTGAATCAATAGATCATTAAAGAGTGCAAAAGGCAAACTCAAGTATACAAGAAGCATACAAGAGGAACACCTAACCAAAAAAGAAAAAAAAAAATCATTAAGATCATGAAAAGTTAGCAAATTAGGAAAAGTTTAAAGCAGCTAATGGAAAAGAGTATTGAAGGACTTTAAATCCACCACAGTCAACCATATCCTTCAAACTACCAATTTATAATTAACTCTTAATCCAGAAAAACAATATCATTTATCCACAACAAAGCATAAACTATGGGACTGCGTCTTAAATCCATCTAATAAACTCGTCCATAGCCAATAGCACAGCATTGATCAGCTGCCCGTTTGAATTGTAAAACAACAAAACAAACAGAAAGTAAAAGGAATGTCGAAGTGGCCTCGGCAGCAACAACAACAACTGCCTCAGCGAGGGTTTGAAGGAGCCCGGTCCTGCTAAAAAAAATGAAGAACTAAAGACTCATTGTTGATCAGTGATGTAAAACCTTATAATAAGAAACTCAGTTGTGATTTTCCCTAGTCCTTAATCACAATTGTATCATACATATCCTTTTTCCTTTCCTTTTTTTGGGGGGACTATTTATGCATTCATACTACCTACTAAAACCTGAAATTTTGGCTGTATCATTAGTGTGTTATTATTATACATCGCTATTTTATTTAAAGAAAACAAGATCCACCACAGAACATCTTAAAGGAGAAAATCAATAACCAAGAGAAGGGAGCGAGAGAGAGAGAGAGCAGAAAATACATATAGATTACAACAAATACCATCAAAAGAAAAAATAGAAATTGAATTAGTCATTTACATCAATAACAATGATCAAGTCAATATAGCAAGTTACTAATACTGTTATCTAGATGACCAGACTAGCCTAGCAAATCCTTGACTCCATTGTAAAACGTACATCCATGTGCCAATCTTTGATCCATCCATGTTACTAAACCGTCAGTAGCATCAGCTATGAACTAAGAATTCCAAGTTTCGATTTCAGAAAAAGAAAATATACGATTGTTTTCTTTGTAACAGTTATTCTCTTCAATTTGAAACCACACAGAATACAAGCTCAGCCCCAACCTGCAAAGTCAAACGTCCAAAAGGAGTCAATAGCCTCAAAGTCAATCATCAAAAGGAACCAAAAAAACATAATAAGATGAATCATCCTTGCTATCATAGTCCACCAGGAATGAAGTAAACATAAACCCAAAATGGAACTAGTTCAAAAAATGCTAGGACATTGACCTTAAATTTTTGCAAACTTCAAATTCAGATATATGCTGGACAGGACACTTTGCCTTCAGACCACCAGGAAATTGCAATAGCACCAAAGCTGTCAACAGCTACAGCCCTCACAACCATCCCAGGCTTGACATCCTCGTGGGTGAATACAGATCCTCAAAAGCCACAGCCTGCTTGAAAGAGAAAGTACCAAAAAAAATTAGACCTACAAATGCTCTCAAATCGTTAGGGCAAATCTTCATTTTGTGCAATAATTAACTGAAGGTTAATGAAGCCATAAACATAAAAAATAAACATATGGAAAAGGAGAAATGTTAAAGCCCTCATTACACAATTAATTATTAAGAAAAAAAATCCTCGTTACACATAAGGACAGCAAAATTGAGAATTCAATATCTTCCATTGAAGAACGATTAGAGTTAATTGCTAAAAGGAAAAGAAAGCCATTGAGCTCCTACAAAGACATTAAACAAGGTATAAATGACATCTAATATTACAAAGCTCTGGTATATTCAGTAGGAGAAAATTATTCACTTTCCATAATATCAACTATTTCATTAATGCAATATATACCAAAGTAAAGATCAAGCATATAAACCTTTTAAATCACTTAGAGAGCCTAAAAGTCACATCTAATTTACCTTAAATGAGCTTGTGAAACAAATAGGAATGAGATTATGCTTTATCACTTACACCTTGTTAAATCACCAATTATCCTAAAAGCTTAAACTCATTAGAAATGGTGAATTTAATTATTAATTTTCTAAGACTCTTTCATGTGAGTTTCAAACTTCCTCTCAACAAGTGCAGTAACATGAAATATTTAATTGAAATGAGGATAAACTAAAAGTCATTGTTTAAATTCAATCTATACATATTAAATCACCAATTATCCAAAATTAAGTTGATATAAAAGGTGAATTTATTCTAACACTCCTAAACATGGAAAATGATCATGTTAGAATCTTCACAATTGTAACCTATATAGAAACCTTTTTTATAAGTCATGTATAATTCAAAGAGGAGCCTAACTAGTACAGATATACAAGAGAATCTCTAAATCATAGAAAGAAGAATATAATCAAAAACTCAAAAAAAATTAGAAAGCAAACTATTATGCCACTCATATAAAGGATTTAGCATCATCTTCTTCATTTCTAGCAATCTATTCCCACGACCTTTAATTAATTTGCTCTCTCCAAAGACACCACATTAAACACAAAGGAGCCACTCCATATGTTCAAATCATTATAGTTTCCCAATTGT
>CP054672.1:29093722-29101222 GCA_013348765.1 Carpinus viminea | reverse complement strand
AAAAATCTCTAGAGCTATACTGAACCCCAATCTCCAATGCCAGATGCAAGAAGCATCCAACACCACCAATTAAGAATGCAAAAGCAATAATACTTTTTCCCAGCTAATAAAGATGCCATTGATGTACAAACAAAGATCAGATTGTGAACATTATTCAAGATGAACAATCAATTTGCTTTTAGAATCTTTGGAAAGATAAAAATTTTCGGAAAAACATGATGCCTTTGGGGGCTGAACATTGTGATCATAAATCACTTGTAATCTGTATCCACAAATAATATTTGAATTCAAATTTGCTACTTATCATTTGAGTCCATTGATAAGCTTTGAGGAGAGTTATTGTTTGAGTTCAAATCTGTGGTAGAGTCTAGATGATGATTATCCTTTACAATCCCAAACCAAATTAGAGCTCTAAGCCAAGTACTCAACTAGATTAGGCACATAAATAACTTACTAAAAAGTCCATTGTGATACTGATATAGAAAGCATGACTAAGTTTCAAATTCATGAAACCTATCATATATACAAGACAACACATATATCCTAAGTGCGAAAGGAAAAATATCTAGGGCCAGTTGTCATCATCACCCAATAAATTCAAGGAATTCAACAATAACATAGAAATCATATACAATATAATATCAATAAATTTCAATTTCAATATTCTAATATATCGAGAATAAATCATAAAAATATATATATATATATAAAATATTCTAACACAAAAATCATCAATGCTTCATTGAATTCAATTGTCACTATCACCGTCAAGGAGCAATAGGCTTTCCACACAAGACATTGCCCAATACTTGGGAGAATTACGCCGAACATTCTTATCAACAATGCTCCATGTCTTCTTGTTTGTGTCATGCCAAAATAGTTCTCTAGACCTGTTCTGCATCAAAACTTTTTTGCCATCTTTTGAAAATGCAAATGATCGGAAGTGGAAGAAACTCCTACGCACCGTGTAAAGCCGACTCAACTGCTCGCCACCCGTATTCCTTCATCGTCCAAACATTAATGCGTTGGAGGCCAATGTCTTTATCCTTTGTATTTACAGAAACACATAGTGATCCTTCCAAAACGTTTAAACCCACGATCGAATAAGATTTGAACGGAGTGGCTTGCACTCTGAATTTCTCGGTAATGAGATCGAGTGCTAGAAGTGTCCTTGCTCTAGTAGTATCAATCAACCAATGAAAAGCTCCATTTGAGAAAAACGGTCCCGACCAAATTTTTGAATCCTTACAAGGCCATTGATCTTCTACTCTTCCAAGAATGTGCTTTCAGACTATATACCATAATTTCTAAGGGCTTAATACCAAAATCAGTACTCACGAATACTATCATTAAAACCTTGTAATCGTTGTTGACTGGGTCATACCCGAATCCTAACGATTGCTGGAGGACATTATCCTCTATAGGCTCTGTAGGCACGAAAGGTGATCTCTTGTACTTTTTGATTGATGGATTCCAAATAACAATTTCAAAATCATCGCAGGGGGAATAGAGGCTATCATAGTAGAGGATGCAAACTAAGCTGTTGCAACAGCCTATCACGTTGTTGTGTGGACAAAACACTGGTGGGATGATCTTCACGGGCTCGCTCATCAACTCATCCTCATTGGAAAAGTTTACCAAGTGGTAATCATATTTCCATCGCCTAAGAGGAGAAAACTCCAGCTCAGATGTCTCCACAATGAAATTTAATTCTCTGTTGTTGTTGTTGTTCTCGAAATGCACGTTGATGAAATATGGGTCGTGGATTAGAGCAAACCATGGCTTCGAAACGCACTGAAAACGTAACAGGGACTTGCCGGGTAATAGAGAAAGTATATCGGTGATGAGGTCTTGCGGAAGTACAGCCATCTACAAAGGCTGGCTGGCTGGCTTGCGAAGAAGAAAGAAGAAATTTGTTAATGATCGAATACAAAGAGTTGGCATCAATTAATTCCATTATATAAGAGAGGAATTGAAGGTCGGTCCAACGTTAATATTACCAATCCCAGACGGCGAAGGAAAACATAAAACTAATTAAAAAAAAAAAAAAAAGGTTTCCGTGAACCACTAGGAGAGCAAAAGTAAAACCCAGACGGTGAAGGAAACCATAAGACTAATTAAAAAAAAAAACAGGTTTCCGTGAACCGCAAAAGTAAAACCCAGCCAAAGTTGTATAAGCGAAAATCTACGCAGAGGATCAAGATCTTCAGCAGTTTTTTTAAAATTGTCGGTCAATTTTTTTGAAAATTTTTATTAGTAATCTTTAATTCAAAATAAAATACTATTTTTTAGTGGATAGCATAGATTTTAATAATTTAAAATTAAAATTTAAGTTTTTCTCCTTATATTAAAATGTGTTAATTTTAACAATTAAATTTTTAATAATTTTTAAAATTAACTGATTTTAAAATTAATCTTGATCCTAGGCAAAGTCATTCAGGGTTGAGACGTGATATGAAATCATGAGGATTCTTCCTTTATACAATCTTTAGTTTGTGAAAACTTTGTAAATTGGATGTTAGTTGGAGAAAGGTATTTATTAAATTATGTGTGCGAGAAAGTTATTTGAGAAAACAATGAAAGATGGAGTACATTTAAGATGGGCATAAATCAAATATGTTTAGGTTCAAAAGATATTTATGAACCTCTCCAATAACAATTAAAACTAGCCTCCAAGGTTTATATAGATGGGTGAAAAGTTTTTTAAAAAAAAAAAAAAATATTTAAGACTCATTAATTGAAAAAGATCATGAGCAAAAGCTCTTACAAATAAAATATAAAGGTCTCAAGCAAATCATAGCCGAAACTACGAGGTTACAGACGCTAAAGATACATACATTACAATCTAACAATCAAGACCTATCAATGACATCAATCCTTAACACATGACTATTTTTCAGCTTTAATATTAGATTTGCTCTAAGCAATCAATTCAATGTGTAGATAGCTCTTATTTTAGGCCTTGAGTGCAGAGAGCCCCCATGTTGAAAACTCATCCTCCTTGATCCGAAAGTCGAGATATCGTGATTCGCTAGCTAGAGCCATTCAATTCTTCGTTGTCAAGTGCGGTGGAGAGCATCTATGCATGCGCTATTGCCGGCTCCTCCCTCCTTCGTTGATAGCGATTCATGAGGTCCGCCTACTATTTCTTACATTTATGAACTTCATCCTTCGCATCAATTCGTCAAAGATACGAGTTATACATCATTTCTCAATCTTTCAATTTTTAAAATAAAGTAATTTTGAAAATTGAAACGATAAGAGAAGAACCAACTCATTTCACTTCATTAGATTCATGAAATGAAATATTTAATTTAATGGAGAGGTGATTTGACAGGGTCCGGGTTCGATCCCAGGACTTTTGTCTCTGATATCGTGTTAAATCACCAGTTATCGCAAAAACTTAAACTGATAGGAAGAGGTAAATTTAATCACTTAATCAACACTTTAACAGGTTAGGTGAACTGGAAAGCTTGTAGGCCATTGCAAAGCTCGCCGGAACAAGCTATACCGATTCCTACGTCATCCCGTTATTTGATTGGTCGTCCAATAATAGTTTCGCTTTGAAATATTGAATCTTTCAACACAACATCCTCCCTCTCCATCGGCAAACATGATGCTCATAACCTCAAAAGTTTATACTTATCTCCCCACAAATTCACCTGCAAAATACCAACCAATATTCTTCCAACTGAAAATTCTTTTGGTACGTACCCACCAAGGTGTCCATTAATTGTTCAATTCTGTCGCTTAAATTGCTGCAAAATTTTCTATGATTGAGGGTGGCTTTAGAAACTTCCATTGTCCAACACATTGATGATCTGAAGACATTAGGAATCAACATTTCAAGGAAAATAAATAAATACATAAAAAAGACCAGACGTGAAACAACATCACCTGATCCCGAGTTTAGACAAGTTATCTTATAACTCATAGACATATTTAGTTCACTACTTAGTCGATAGTCGGCCAGGTGAAATATTGATACGTCAAGCACATCAGGGTTCATCTTGACCAGCTCAAAGACACACACACCTCATTGCTAAATCACTACCCCTTGTAAAGCTAGCCCATCTTATATTCTTTGATAAGCATGGTTTGAATGACCACCGCACTAGGCATCCCATTGCTTTCCGTCGTGATCGAAGCTACAAATTGATAAATCCACCGTAAGATGAGAAGAACCAATCTAACAGGTACATCCTGTAGAAGAAACTCGGGTTGTACCGTAAGAGAGAAATAAAAGCAAGGAAACTATTGTACTGTTTGCGAGGTAGGGTGTTCAGCGGTTATAACCGGCGGTTGTTGCAATAACATAGCTGCCTCCGCTTTAGGCGGTTATTGGATTTTCAATAACCGCAACCGCCTCCGCCTAGGCGGTTAGCGGTTATTTTATAACCGGCGGTTAGCGGTTATTCAAACCGCTAACAAGTGGTTATAACCGCTTTTTAAAAAATAGACTTTTGGATTTTTTGAAACCAAAATCAAAACAAAGTTTTAAATCAAAATCAAAACAAAAGATAAAATAAAAACAAGAAATAACTTGGCTAAGTTCTACTTCCTAGTTGCTAGACAAACCAAGTATCCAAGTACAACAAAAATATATCAATCCAGAAAACAACCTGATTCACATAAACGCAGCAATATCTCTTATGATTAATTTTATGCAAATGGCATGAAATTATGACAGATAGCATGAAAGGTCAAAGCAAACAATAAACACGATCAAATTCATGCACTTGTATTCTTCTGTAATAGAGGACTACATGCTAGTAGCATATGTCAAATAAAAGAAAATCACCTACTTCTTAGATGGACCAACAGATTTTTATATTTAAAAATTAAAATAAATTGAAACCAAAACCAAAAGGTCCAAACTCCAAAACATATTACAAAGTACAAACCATTGAAAAGTTTGAAATCAGCAAATGTAAGCAAAACAAATATTACAAGCATTCGACTGATCACAGGTGGCACCCAAAATCCCCCAAGCAAAGTTTGTTTGTGCACAAAATCCTCCAACATTGTCATTTTTGGAGGCATAGGACATCCCCTAAAAATAAAAATCAATAAAGTCAAATAATATGTAAAATATAATGACAATAGAAGAAGCTTTAGTTAATTGAATGGTATCAAATAATTTACAAAGATTTACCTTCTTACTCTTGCACATCATCATAACTTTCCACAAATTCCTCTAGCTTCCGAATGTTTATTGGAGTGTTCCTTATCCAATTTTGTGTGCAAACCAAGGCCTCAACGGTAAGTGGAGACAATGAACTCTAAATGGATCCAATATCGTCCTCCAAGACTAAATGGACTCGAACAGCGATGAAATGGGCATAGCCAATACATCACGAGCTACTTCTGCAAGAATAGGATATCTGAATGCATTATTCTTCCACCAAATTAAAAGGTCAAAATCTTGTGTTGCTGACTCACACCCATCCATCAAATATCTATCCACATCGGATTTGCATTCCAAATCATTCGTCTCTACAAGGTGTTGGGAGGAAATATAATTAAATTTTTCCATAACACTTTTTGTTCCATCGACAACATTTAAGGGAGTATCATCTAAACATCCAATGTCAAAGTTCAAAGTAGACTTCTCAATCCCACTAAATTTTCGATATTGCTCAATCAAACGACTCGAAAGGTCTTTCACATTTTCCTCAATTGCTTCCGCTCATGTTGGCCCATGGCATCGTTTTAACCAAAACACCAAAACCTTTAACTTATAGCGTGGGTCAACAATAAAAGCAATATATAACATCAAGTTGATCTTATCCAAGCTTCCCCAATATTTGTCATACTTTGCTTGCATACTAGTAGCCATGGCACTCAAAATGGGATCAGATTCAAAACATCCAGCATTCAAAACATCTTGAATAATGCAAAGTTGCATGAAATATAAACTAGATGTGACATAATTTGAACCAGACATGTTCAGTGTAGCATCATAAAAAATTTGCAAATACTTCACAAATGCCATAGCATTTTCCCAATCAAGAGATCCAGGAACAACTAAATGGCTATCTTCCTCCCCCAACAATTCAAATGCTTTTTGGTATTTTTCAGCAATGCTCAACATTAAGTATGTTGAGTTCCACCTAGTCTCAACATCTAGACATACCTTTTTGGTACATTGAATGTTTTCCCGTTGTATACAACTTTTAAAATTTGCCATTCTCGCCGGTGAAGACCTTACATGTTTAACTGCTTTCCTAATCCTTTTAATTGAGTCCTCTAACTCAGCCAGACCTTCTTTTACTACAAGGTTCAAAATATGGGCAGCACACCTCATGTGAAGAAACTCACCCCCCAAAACAGCAGAATCCTTATCTTTTATCCTCTTCTTCATATGCTCAACACCCACATCATTAGGGGCAGCATTATCAACTGTAATTGTGAATATACTATCAATCCCCCACTCTAGCAATGCATTCTCCAATGCACATCCAATAGTCTCACCCTTATGATCAGAAACAAGGCAAAACTTAATGATTTTCTTATGCAATTTCCAATCACAATCTATAAAATGAGCAGTAATACACATGTAATTCAAATTTTGAATGGAAGTCCAAGTATCGGTAGTGAGACAAACCCTTTTATTGTGCAACAACGCCTTCAACAAAGCCTTCTCTTCCTCATATAATTTTAAGCAATCTCTTTGCACAGTGATACGACTTGGCACTCTCAACCTAGGTTCCAATCCTGTACTATATTCTTTAAATCCCTCATGTTCCACATGACTAAAAGGCAACTCACATAAGATTAAATACCTACAAAGCAGACGCCTTGCATGGTCTGCATCATACTTTACATAACCAAGTGGGGAGGGACTTGTGCTTTGATCACCATCTACCTTTTTCTTAAATGTCAACAAAGTTTGATTTTTGCCAATATTTGATTTTCTCAGTGGAGAATTTAGGCAATTAGAGGTAAGATGGGTCATCATGGGTGAAGTGCCTTGTCTTCTATGGTGACACCCTATCAGTCTATTACAATATTTGCACATAGCTTTAGGGTTTTCTTCATGTGTCTACTTTTTAAAGTGCTCCCCTTCTATGGTGATTAACAGCTGGTTTTTTAGCTTTAGTACCTTCTGCTCTTTCGGTATTAATGGAGGAAGGTGTTCCAGGACTGTCCTCATCCACAAGTACAGGGCTAATCATGGCTACGGGAGTCACACTAGCACTAGAATCTCCAAATTTTCCACTAACAGAATCTTCCATCTGTTATTAAATAAACATATAAAAATTAAAATGAGTGAGAGGGGCTGTAGCTATGTGAACTGTGAAGGGCTGTGGTTGTGTGAAATGTGAAATGTACAAATTAAAAACATATACAAATTATGAAAACATAAAAACATGTTGAAATTTAAAAAATTACGAAAACATAAAAACAGAATATGATATATTGATACAATTTTTACCAAATTCCAGTGGATACTACTGAGGAAAAGTGATTGCAAATATATCTACCATCATTAAGTAA
>CP054672.1:28869289-29093622 GCA_013348765.1 Carpinus viminea | reverse complement strand
CCACCCCCAAATTTTGTGTTCTCTCTATCTCTTAGCTTTTTGCTTTTCTCATAAATCTTATTTTATTTTGTTATTTTAACATATATAGAAAATCTAAACAGTAAGAAAATTGAGTAATGCTAAAACAATATTACTAACGTGGTAGTGTCAATCAATATTTAGATTGCAGTTTTGTTTTGTTTTGTTTTTTTATTTTTAAATATATTTTTATAAACAAGACCTAATCTAATTACATTAGCAACCTAGAATAGTGAGAGATAAAATATAATATTTATCAAAATAGTACATATATATATACCATATAAACATTTTATAAATATTTCACATGACTATCGGCAAAGTCTAGCCCTTTGATCATCAATTGTTTAAAAAAATGAATGACATCTCATAGATGAAACCAACAAATAAATGTTATTATTTATAGACACGTGCCAAAGAACAACAACCGTGACAATGATATGCAAACATGTCCCTTTGTTTATTTGAAGGGCTAAGTATGGCACGCGTGAATATGCAACACTATCATAATTGGCTGGAAGTGAGATTTTGTATGTTTGTTTAGCATAAAAATAGAACCAATACTTTTATTTTATTTTATTTTTAAATTCTTTAGAAGGAGTAAACTTCAATTAAAAATAAAAATCTTTCAACAAAAGATTCTTGGGAGAACAAAACAAGATTAATAATAATGCTCGTGAAATGCATGCTTGAGTACGTTGTCAATGACACAACAAACCCACGATCTCATTTTAGTTGGCTCCACAATGGGAAATGTTCATCATGTGATATGATTATTTTAGTAGACTTTTAAATCGTGATTGGGGGGTCTCGAGAACCATATACTTTATATGCATTTATGGTTTTATTTGTTTAATAATGTAATGTCATATCAAACCAGGATGGCTGCATCAATATACTTTGGGCTATCTAAAATAGTTAAAAATGTTATTTTGAGTAGTCTATAACAAAAAATATTAAAAAAAAAAGAAAAGATTTCAATCTAGCTAGCCAGTTTGGTTGAATATACATTGCTTAGCAAATTTGCTAAGTACAATAGCTCAATAATAATTAATAAATAAAATAAAATAGTTAAATGATTTGATTCTGTATTAATTCTCTGTGGGAATAATGAAAGTAAATAAAGAAAAAATGTTTTAAATAATATAATGAAAGTGGATAGCTTAAATGCTTAGCCAAATGTTGGTGTTTCAAAAAAAAATTAGTTGTTAAACTAAAAAGAAAAGAAAATTACACTTTACCCTCGAACAATCCACTCATTTTCACTTTTACCTTCAAAGTTTCAAATGTGACACTTAACCTCCCCAAACTTTCAAATTGTGACAATTCAATTACTTTGACCTTTTTTCCCCAAAATACCCACATCACATATTTTATTTAAAAAATCCAAAAAAAAAACCAAAAGAAAAAGAAATATCTTTGGGGTGGCGAACCACCCCCCTTGGGCCAAGCTCTCAAATTTTCTTTGAGGGTTTGGCCCATGGGGCAGTGAACCACTCACGGAGTGGCCACCACCACCCTATGGGGTGGTTCGCCACCCAACATATTTCTCTTTTTTTTTTTGGATTTTTAAAATAAAATATGTGGTGAGGGCATTTTAGGGGAAAAAGATGAGTCATATCTGTTGCTTTAGATTATTCTACCGATATTTTCACATTATTGCTAATTTGCTATGCATCTTTTCATGCCATTTAGTCTATGACCCAATATTTACTGTTTTGCCATTATTTTTCTACCATTTGAATTGAAATGCATTTGACAAAGAAAGAGGCCCACAGTGGCGTGTCTTCTCATTTCTTCTGCAAAACAATGGAATGAGAAAAAGATGGCGACGATTGGTACACCTTGGTGAGCCCAGCAGACCCACCAGGAAGCCTAGTAGACTCGTTGACAAACCCGGTGCCACAACGAGCCTGACATCGCCAAAGCAGAGGTGCCACCTCGACGAGCTCATTCTCAGCCTTCGTGGATCGTCAACCTCCAAGTCTTTGATGCATACCATGAACGAGCTTGTCTCGAATCGGGTCACCAAGTCCTGTCACCGAAGCGCGGACATGAGCTCTCCTCAGAGCCATTAGCACCGACCAGTCTTGGGTTCCCATGACGAGCTTCGTGGGTGGACCCCTCCTTGAAATCGAGAAGAAAAACATCGGGGACAACCCAAAACTCTGGCTCCTGTGCCTGAGCCCTCATTGATCGTGAGGCGCTGAACAGGCCTCGACCTCACCATGAACGAGCTCCCCTCAGTTGCCAAACCTCAGTAACTCCGAAGGAAAAATTTCTGGAAAAATCCCGAGTCTTAAATTCCAAGAAGAAAAATCCGAGGAGCAAAACAGACTCTCCGAGAACGGGGGTACAAACTTTTCTCTCAGCCAAACCGTTGGGCCTCACTTTCCAAAGTTGCCGACCCATTCTCGATCTTCAATCTCAGGTTCATCGACCCCTCTTCTTGGATTTATAATTATTAATTATATTTTGTTTGGATGCATGCATCTACTCTCATTTTGTGTAGAAAAATTATGAGGGTCCAAGAATGAAACCTCGAGACAAACTCAAGAAAAAATTTTCCGAAGAAAAATTCCAAGACTCCGAGCCTGAATTTCGAGACCCGAGGCCCGACTTCCGATTTCGAGACCCAAGGCCTGAATTTGAGACCCAAGTCCTGAATTCGAGACCCGAGCCTGAATTTCGAGACCGAGGCCCGACTTCGATTCCGAGACAATTGACCCGAGGCTGAATTTCGAGTCGAGTCCATAATTCCAAGACTTGCTCTTAAACAAGAAATAAGTTCATGAACGATCGAGACTGGTCTTCACCGGGCTCCATCAAGCGACACTTAGAGAAGAAATAATGTCATTGTCGAGACTGGTCTTCACCAGCTCCAAGCCGACACTCGGAGAACTAATGTCAGTCGAGACTGGTCTTCACGGGCTCGGCATCGAGCGACACTCGGAGAATTAATGTCACGGCCCGATCGGGACTGGTCTACAGGCTCGGCATCAAAAGCCTAACACTCGAGAATAAATAAGATCACGCCCGATCACGAGACACTGGTCTTCACGGGCTCGCATCCGAGACCGACTCTTGAGTAGAACTAAGATCACGGCCCGATCGAGACACGGTCTTCACCACTCGGCATCAAGACTGGCCGCAGAAGAACTAAGTTCATGAATCGTCGAGACTGGTCTTCACCGAACTCGGCATCCGAGACGACATTTAGACAGAATACACATCTCATGTCGGATAGATCGATCGAGCCAACTGGTCTTCATCGACGGTTTGATCCAAGACCCAACACTTGAGCGAAAATCAAGGAGAAGTCGTCAGGAAAACCCTAATTAGTTAAACGACACTTATAAAGAAAAGCGGAGTTGCTTCAATCGTAGGTACATGAGATTCCCGATGCCCGACTAGATGGACAAGTCACCATGGGAATCGAAATGCTATAGATAAAATCCACAATCTCTTAGCAACTCTCATTTATCTTATAAAATCATATATTATCTCAATCGCGACATTATCTCTCTACTATTTTAAATTATCCTCAATCATTTAAAATAGAGAAAATCAAGGAAGCGATTACATACAAAACCTTATAAAAGGGAACTCAATGCATCAAGAAAAGGATCACTATCTCTTCAATACAAAAATAAGCTCCTTATTTTCCGAATACAATGCTAGCTCGGCTACATTTTGTCCTCATATCATTGCTAACTTAGCATCGGAGGGTCTATGGGGACTCCCCTTAGACCCTTTGACGTTCTTATTATTTTGTAGGAATCCAAAGATCGATGATCGAGAAGGCCCAAAGAACGTGAAGATCACACCAATCGTAGATGATGAAAAAATGCATCAAGATTGATTTTCTGAATTTTATTTTATTTTATTTTTCCATTTTTCTCTTTATTGTTTGGATCTTTTGAGGTATTTTTTGGTTCATTTTATCTTAAATCTTGGATCTTGAGATTTTATTGGCATTGATTTGTAAGTTTTTTTTTTAAAAAGAAAATTTCTCTTGAATCTCTTGAGCTTTTGGGTATTGGTTTTTGGGATTTGTTTTTGGTTAATTTTCAGCTTTTACACGCATGTAAGGATTCATCAATTGAGCTTTTGGTTCATTTTTCTTTTAATCTTCTTGATCTTGAGGTTTTTTTGTATTGAATTTTGGGTTTTTTTTCTATATTTTTCTCTTAAATCTCTTGAGCTTTTGGATATTATTTTTGGGATTTATTTTTGGGTTAATCTTCAGCTTTTGTGTATTGATTTCTATATTTTTTGTATATTTTTCATAATCTTCTTGATTAGTCTTAAGCTTTTTTGGGTATTGATTTGTGTTTTTTGGATTTTTTCTCTTAAATCTCTTGAGCTTGGTTTTGTTTTGGATATTTATTTTCTGAGTTTTAGGTAAATCTTGAGTTTTTGGGTATTGAATTGACGTTGTGTTGTGTTTCTTGAGTTTGGCGAATTATAGATGATTATGGGTTAATGTTGAGCTTTTGGCTATTGATTTGTGTGTTTTTTTTTTTCTTAATCTTCTGGGTTTAATCATGAGTTTTTGAGTAGTGTTTTTTGTTTTTATATTTTTCCTAATATTTCCGCGTTAATCTTGGTTCATTTGTGTATTAATTTTAGGTGTTTTTAATATATATATATTTTGTATATTTCCTCTCCCCACGCACACACCGTTAAACAAGAAAAAAAATAAAAAAAAAATGAAGAAAAGTGGTGTGTCGGCCAAGTTGGGGAGAAAGTGAAATAAAATAAATAAATAAATGTGGGTGGAAGAAAATGGAAGGAGAGAGATCACATGTGAAGGCAAAAAATAATTTGAAAGTTTTTGTATTGAATTGAAAAAAAAAAAAAAAAAAATTGCTTAAATGATGACAAAGATGCGTTGTGAAATATAAACAGGAGGTTATGACTTAAATTAATGTGCAATATCAATTAAAGACAATATTATATGAGTAGTGCTAAGAACATATATTATAGCGATAAGTAATTTTGAAAAAATTAAAGACAATATTATATGAGTAGTGCTAAGAACATATAACGTAGAGACAAGTAAAATAAAGTTTTCAGTTTATTAGAGCATTCACAATGGAAGAGCTAAATGTCATTTTTATCTAAAATAGCTCTTTAAATTGATAAAATACCATCTGCATTGGATAAGTTAAAAAAAATGTAGAATAAATTTTTTGTTAAATGAGCTAAAAAAAAAGCTACATGTAGCGGTAATATTGAAAGAGCTATTTTCCTACATTTTCTCCCACGTCTGTTTTTTTCTCCCATTATCTCTCACAAAATTTTCTTCCATGTTTTTTTTATTGTTTCTCTCACCTGTTTTCTATTTTTTCAAAATTTTCTCCTACTATTTCTCTTTCACATCTCATTTTTTCCAAAATTTTCTCCTATTATTTCTTTCTCCACATCACTTTTTTCTCAAAAGTTGAAAAATAAGATATTAAGAAAAATAAAATCATTATAAAAAATAAAAAAATAATTAAAATTAAATGATGTAGATAAAAATATAACTAATCGGATGTAGGAGGTCCATAAAAAGTTATTAACTAAACTAGATAAATTGAGTTTTGATGAGCTATTTTACATAAAAAAGTAGCTTATCCATATTATTATAAATATAAACAAATTTTTTAAATTAAGATTACTAAATATCTTAATTTATTAATAAACTCTAATAAATTAATAAACTCTATTACAGTGCCTTGCACGTGCAATCATACTAGTGTCATTATAAATACCAATCTACTCTTATGTTTTCCACGCACACTTATGTTTTCCCCCAATTCCTTTTACAACCCTAGCCGCATGCCTTCCTCCTCCTCTTTCAATCTCCATAACTTGATCTCTCAGACCAAACCCTAAAACATCTGACATTCATGATGTCTGTAATACCATCATCTTCCGAACCTCCCGTTCCTCGCTGGCCTTACGATGTCTATGTTTCTTTCAGTGGTAACGACACCGATAAATTCATGATGTGTCTCTTCGCCGCCTTGACGATAAACAGAATTCGCTTCGACCACGAAAACTTGCCTGCAGCAGGAATACCAAGAATTTCCATGGTGATTCTTTCTCAAGGCTATATTTCTTCCGCCATTTGCCTGGATGAGCTTGTAGAGATCGTGCACGTTAGAAATGCCACTGGCAACATTTTTTTCCCCATCTATTATCAATTGGACCCTTCGGATGTCCCAGAAAGTATCGAGACTTTGGAGGAAGCATTCCCTAGGCCTGAAGGACAGTTTGGGAGCAGTGTGGATCGGAGGGTGCAGAGGTGGAGAGCAGCTCTCACTGAAGCTAAGAATTCATCCGACTGGATACTTCATGCAAAAGGTATCATTCTACGGACTCGTGCTTTTTCATGCATTTTCTGATTTTTTGTTTGTCCTCGTGTTTTCTTTTAAATTTTAGATAGAAACTGATAGAGCGCCTAAAGTGTAGCTAAAATGAATTGTCAAAATTTAAAGAAAAACTTCTCAGATTATTTTAGTATCCAAATTTATTTTAAATGGTCATCCATCAAAATAATTTCAAACAAATTGTGCACGCTTCAATTATTGTGGAAATAGACCTTTTACTTGGACAAGCCCTAATTACTGATGAGTAATGGAAAATGTGATAACTACTTAGTCATCATTTTATTTAAATTCATAAACTAAAAATCCACATTTATCATAAATTTTGATTAAACCCAACAAGAAATTAAAACAATTTTTTTTTTTTGGTGTTAATGGCAAGTGTGATAGCTCATGTTGTAAATAATTTGTACCTTATCCGTCAGCTGGGAGCAAACCAAACGGTAATTCAAGTTCAGAAATAAACGAGATTGATTAAGTGGTCCCATGTAAATCTAGTTTGTTTTGATGATGTAGTTGTTGAACAAGTAAAATTTTTGGTAGACATGAAAATAATAAAAGAGTGAAAACTTTCTTCCGTTTCTTTAACTGTTCTGGGAAAAAGGGATTGTCAATATCAAATGATTGTTTTTTTAGTTTTATATAATATAATATAATATAAAAGGTTAAGGGGATGAGGGAACTCAAAAATCTGGATTGCTCCATTTCTCTGGTGAAGTGCCAGCGTCAGCGGGTTTTTTTTGGGTTTAAAAATGTATTTTCCTTTCCCCCTGAGGTGCAGTAGGGGATTTGAGTTGTTTGGGCTGTTTGTTGGGTCTTGGTGGTTTTAGTTATGGGGCTTTTTGTTTTTTGGGTTTTTGGTTGGGTACCTATGTACACTTTCTTATGTACTTAGAAGAGCATTGCGCTTTTTTGATATATACAACATTGCTTATCAAATATATATGCTTTTTTTTTGGGGCACCTTACGCTTTTTAATAAAGTCCTTGTGACTTATCAAATATATATATATATTTTTTTTTGGGAATAATTCACACCTTTGTTTTTATTTTTATTTTTTAAAGACTATTTTTGTGAACGATTCCAATCAAGCCACACTAATCTCAAGATTCAAAATTCTCAGCATTTTTTTATAAGCAATTCAATCTTATTAAAGCACATAGAAGCACACAGAGAATACAAGAGGAGATTTGAAATTGTCAGATTGAAACAATCCTTGACATAAAATGCAAAATCATGAATAGATCGAGGTCAAATCACGTTCTCTTAGCATGTGAGGATTAAATGATGCAAGCCAAAATGGAGTTTTTAGAAGACATTTTACATATGCTTAACTAAAGTAAATATTTGGATTTAGAATATAAATAAATCATATATAAAATATATTTATAGATGGAAATGTCAATTTTTGAGTTGAATTTGTTGAAGGTTTCCTGTTCCATACTCACTCTACCCGTATATAAAGATCATGCGCCTTGGAGAGTGTGGCGTCCCATATTGCATGGGTGTGAGAAAGGGGATGCGCTTATATAGTGCATGCTCTCTCTAAATGGTATAAGGCCTTTTAGGGTAAACCGAATAACAAAACCATAATATCATACCAGTTGAAGCACTTGGAGCGGTGGATTTGTCGATGAAAATGAAAAAAGGAAAAAAAAAAAAAATTATGGCCTTAAAGAAGGGGAGGGGAATTTTAACTAGTGCCTTCCACTTCATGCACTCGCTGACAATTATGGCCTTATATTGGGTAGGACCATAAATTGCATACCAATACACTTGAATGATATTTTTAATAAATTTGATATAACTTAATTTTTTGTCATGACATATTAGTCTCAAATGTTTTGGTACCCCATTGACTCACAATTTTTTGTTCTTCTTTCTTTTCTTGTGCTTATTTTATTGTTCTATTTGCCATTTGAATTAGGATGACGTCCATGCAAGTCTTCAAGTTTGTTGCAGACGTTTTGGATGTAGTATGTATTCTCTTGAAAATTCCCAGAAACATACTAAGAATGAATTGTTGTATTGATGGTTTCGGTTTGTGGGGCTCCGTGGTGGCCGATCCAGCATATCATTTTTTGGACAAATCTATAGAAGTGTGCGACTCTGTGAGAACAAGGGAGAATGAGGGCAATGATTATGAAGTCAAGTTCAATCCCGATGCCAACTTGGATCTGTCTGGTACCTCTTTTCTTTAAATCAAGTTAATTTCTATTATTGTTCTGTTTTAAGCTTGGATTTATTTTACTTTGACATTATTTGGAAAATAATTTTGTAGAATATGAGATTTTAGCTATTTTAGGTAATTATGTGGTACTTAAGACACATGCAAGCACACATTTAATCATTTAATCAACACTTTAACAATTTCTCTCCTATATAAATTATGAATTTTCCTTATTTAGTCATAAATGCACCATGAGAGATTTGTTAGAAAAAATGTTGTTCAAGCTGAGCCTTACTGAAAAAATATTTTAAATTCCTTAAAATAGTTGAATGCTTGTAAAAGCTTGGCTAGTGCCAGTGAGTTACATTAAACTTCATAAATCGATAGTTTGTTCGCAATTGTAAATCTGTCGTGGCTATCTAACTGACTTTTGCAGAATTAACGACTTCACTTAAAGGATTGATTACATGATCCTTCTATTCCTATTTAGCTCCTATGAGCTTTTCAGTTCGTTACTTTTGCATTTGAGATAACATCTAATGTCTTGCAGAGGAGGAAGCGAAAAACAAATAACGAGCCTAAAGAAGTGGTGTTTGACTTTGAACAAGATGAGATAACATCTAATTTTAGTTGTTTAGGATTAACTGAACAACCAAACTATGAGGATTGGAAGAAGGACTTACCGGAAGCGAAGGCACTCCATGTTCTTAGCACGGTCCCTTCACAATAATAACAATTTGACAATGATCACTCCCTCAAATTTCATACAGGCTTGATCTCAAAATCCTAAACCAATCCTGGATTGGTGTCGTATTTGCCGGTTAGCTAGATTGGTCTGCTTGAAATGGCTGATTTTAAGATATTTTCGTTTCATGAAGTTGCCTCCGGTTGGAGAACTCGAACATCTTGAAGTTCTTGATCTTGAAGGACAGATTAAGGATTTACCGAGAATCTAAGGCTCCCCATGCTCTCAGATCTGTACCTTCACAATAACCACAAATTGAGAACGATCCTCCTCATTTTTGATTACATGCCCGCTCTCCAAATCCGAACTTATCCAGGACCAGAATTAGGTCTTTGCCAGAGTCCATTTTCAGATTGGTCAGCCTCAAAATGCTGATTTTAAGTTATTGCCATCGTTTCTTGACCTTGTCGCCCAAAGTTGGAGAACTCAAACAACTTCAAGTTCTTGATCTTGAAGGAACAGAAATTATGGATTTACCTACGGAGATTAAGGAATTATCTATGCTCATTTGCTTGAAATTGTCATTTTATGGATATATGGGTGATGGTAGCTGTGTTATGGAATCAGATGCTGTGCTTCCTCGTGGTGTAATTTTGGCACTATTTCGTTTGGAGGAGTTGATGATCGCAGAATTCAGACCACAAATGGTGGAATGCATGTGTGGAAGATATTGTTACTGAAGTATGTACTTTGAAGAGTTTGAAGACTTTTCTTTTCTATTTTCCGAGGGTGGAACTTGTGAGTCACTTCATATTGCAAAGTCCATCTTGGGTGTCTCAATCATTGTCACATTTTAGATTTATTGTTGGCCATCATGTCAGGCGCATTATGTCTCGACGCCCTCGCGGTGTTGAATTGGAGTTGGAACGATGGGCGAGATATTTGGAATACGTAAATGGTGAGGCTATTCCTAAAGAGATTAAGACATTACTCCAATATTCAACTGCATTTTTCTTGGAACGGCATGCAACTGTGAAGAAGCTATCAGAATTTGGTAATAGAAATATGAAGCAACTAAGATGCTGTGTTGTGGGGGAATGTAATGAGGTTGAAGTTATTATAGATGAAACACATGCTCACGAAGAAGATAGTGCTCCTGAAGAAGATGATGAAGTAAATGCTTACAGAGAAGATGGTAGCAATGAAATTGTATCTAAAACATCCGTGGTAAAAAGTTGTTCGGGATCACTTGAATACTGTGCATATATTATATGAAGAATCTAAAGAAGATATGGAGGGGCCAAGACAACCAAAGTGTTTGTCTCTTCTAAAGTTCTTGACATTGCACATGTCCCAAATTGACCACTATTTTCACAATAGGTTTACTTGATAACCTCTATAATTTAAAAGAGCTTACAATTGATGACTGCCCCTCCATTGAAACATTAGTAAGTTGTGAAGTTTCCGCTGAACATAAAACCTCTCACTTTTTCCCGAATTTGAAGAAGATATCGCTTCATTACATGCCTAGATTAGTTAGCATCTCTAGCGGTTTACACATTGCACCAAGATTAGAATGGCTGAGTTTCTATAATTGTCCAAAACTCAAGAACCTGTTGATTGAGGAAGTATCGAGTAAAGATTTGAAGAAGATCGAAGGTGAGAGGAGTTGGTGGGAAGCACTGGAGTGGAGCAGCTGTCGTCTAGCCTCTTTGGATGACATTTTTGTTCCAATCAACATAGGAGATTACTAAGTACTGGAGATTTTCCCCTAATGGTAATTTTCTCTGCATTGCCCTATTCTTGTACCAACTATGCATTGAGACCCTCTCGCCCAAAGCATACTCTTTCATGCTGCTTAGTTCTAAACTGCTAGAAAGTTGTGTTGTAGAATATGGAATTGGATCCGTAGGAAAAGAGTTTGACAGTGTTTTCTTATAGGTTCTACCTATATCTTTTTTTCTTTTCTTTTTCTCCTCTTTTTTAATTTTTTATTTTTTATTTTTCATTCAATATGGGAAGGGGAAAAGGGCACTACCTCTAACTTATATGAGAAACTTTTTAATGGTTGAGATTTCCAATTGTTGCAGACTTAGACTAGGCAAGAAAACGGATGTAGCAAGAAAAATGATGTGTTGATGCACAATGGTTTTCACGCAGCTTAATTCCTAGCTTGTTTTAATGCATGGGGCACGAGAATTGATGTGTATTCAAATCATAGGAGCTAGTAATCTATATGCTCATATTGGTGTTATATCTGATTTTGTGCAGATTATTAAGAAATTGAAGGAAAGACTACAAGCTTTTAGGAAGGAAACTGTTGAAGAGAACAAACTTGTGCAAAGTTAATGAGAAAGTGAGAGACAGTATCTTCATGGTAAAACTGAAGATTGACATGTTTACCAAATTCAGAAGAATTAAGGTTGCAAGAAACATGGTTGCTGCTAACACATATTTAAGACATGTTGCAATTTTGTTGATATTTTGTTGCTAATGATGGTTTCTCAATGCTTATTCATTCAGTCGAATTTATAGGAATTATTATTTATCCATTAGATGCATGATATGGAATGTTTCTTGAAGATCTGAAATTTGAGATCTTTGTTGCTTTGAAAATTACTGGATGAGAACAGCTCTTTGAAACTCACTTTTAGGTTTTCTTTGAACAAAATTTCTTGCTGTCTTGGGCTCCACTTTGACCATGGAAATTGTAGAATGCATCATTTTCGTCTTTTTTTGGTTTTTTTTTTTTTAAATATTTCATAATTTATAATTTGCATGATATAATTGTAATTTTAGAGGAGTAATGGTATGAAGTATCCATTTTATTATGTGGTTACGGATGACTCGGAGACAACTGAGATTGGTAGAAACTCCATTAACATTTTGAACAAAAGATTTGATGGATTGATTAATTTTTAAGTGATGAAAATTGAGAAAGTGATTCTATTTTTTGTTTTATTGAAAACCTATGGACCAATTTTTATCCCCCTAAATATAATAGTTATACACACACACACACACACATATATATATATATATATATATATATATATATATATAAAACAAGTTCACAACACAAAATAGGCATCATACCAGTGTAGTCGGAAAATAAAGGTCAATTTGCAAGAACAAGTGCTTTAACTTTTTTTTTCTTTTCTTTTGTAATCATCTTTAATGTTCAATTAAACAACAATTTTATTGCTTTAATTACCAAACATGCTAAATTCATCACTATATATATATCTTCATCCACCCATTTTAATTACATTTATTTTTCGTTCAAAAGTTGAATGTAGTCAAATTGTAAAGTAATTAATAAATTTTTTTACGTCTTTGTTTTTTGCGATATAGATCTACAAATAAAAATTTTAAGAATTTGGATTGGCTTTTTTTTTTTTTTTTTTTTAAATGTGATTTCAAGTCATAAAGTGCAATCTTTTAAGCAAGTTAACAATTCAAAATAAACCTAAACTCCGAGTAGATGAAGTGTAATTAACCAAAAAAGCACAAGTGTAACCATTTATCTTGAGTAATTCTTTTTTTTTATTATTTTTTGGGAAAGAATTAGAGAGGCTTTTGCCAAGAATCACAATTCAAATGCAACTATATCAATAGTCAAGGTTTTTAGGCTTAAAATGCCATCTTTCAAGGGACAATATACTTTTTTTTTTTGGTAGTGATAGTTGTGATTTACATACTTTTATTTTTCTTATCAAATCAACGTATTTGTAATTTCAACTTAATTTTATTTTTATTTTTTGTCTCTCTTATCACTTGTAGAATATAAAGCTTATTATAAATTCCCTTAATTCAATTGTATTAAAAAATTAGTTTAAATTAAGTTTTTAATGTATTATACAAAAAACCTTGAAAAACATTTACCTTGTACAGTCCTTCCTTAAAAAAGAAAATAATAATAATAATAATAATGAAGAGAAAGGTGTTTGGTTATGCGGATTATGGAGTCCTCAAGTCGAACAACAACCCGTTTGGATACAATTACAAAGAAGGCATCACATAGTAAAGTGCACGAAGTATAAAATGCCTCCCATCACCTCCCGCATTTTAGGGCAAGTCCTAAAAACTCACGGTTTTTCCAATCCTTCTGACATAGAGTCCGTGGCATGAATGGTATGCTTCTCTCTGTATCTCTTTATGTATGAATGTATGTATATATATATATATATACACACACACACACACACAGAATTATTGTATTTCTATATTTCTATTTTGGTGAAACATGTGCAGTCAGAGGGCTCTTAAAATGAAAGAAGATTGTGTTTTTGAGTGAACACAAAACCCCATTTTCGATTTTCCATTTTTGATAATGGGCTATCCTTAATTTTGCAGAATGTAGAAAATGTGATTGAATTGAGGTGTGTATGTATGTAATACGTGTCTCTAGATCTGTTTGTGTGTATGTAGTTGTTTGTAATGCATTCATAACCAGGAAAGCAAAAGCTGGGAAAGTTTTGAAATTCTGAGGTTATTTGGAGAAACATGACACGGGTATTTGATGGTTTGGGTGAATGTGATTGAATTTAGCTCAAAATTTAAGAGTGAATTTGTTTGTGCTTTGTAAGACATTCATGATCTGCTAGAGATGATTCATTATCAAACAATATGTGTAAAAAGAGCTAGTGATGTAATGTGATTCTGAGGAAAGAAGGAAATGCATGATAAGGTTTTGTAGTTTTGGAACGGACAATGATGCATTTGAAGTGGGTTTGGTGTATTGCTGAGGAAAATCTGGAAATGTAACTAGATTATTTGATAGGATTGAACAGAAATCAAAAGATGGGAATTCTATTACAAACAATTGGTTTGTTTTATGGTATTTAACTGTCAGATATAGGTCAGCTTTAATGAAATCTGAACTGCAAGCAAAGCGCCATTTGGATTGAAATGTGATGATCAGCATAAACACTATTTAGAAACTCCTTTGAGCAACTATGGAGATTCCTATAGAATTGTTTTGATAAATAATTAATTCATTGAAAATAAGCGAATGATAACAAAGTAGTGACTTCGCCATAATTTAATTGATTGTTTGCATCGACTTTTGAAAGACGGTGATTCATAGTTTAATTGATTGTTTACATCGACTTCTGAAGTATGAAGAATCATCATTATTGTTACTATTTTTTTTATTTTCTATTATTTCCCTTTGTTCTTGTTGCTGACCAGCATGTAGACTAGATGTCATTTATTATGCTTACATGTGCACTTATGTCCTTTTGATTTGATATGAAATGAAAAAAATAAAAAATAAAAAAAATGCTCTATTTGTTATTTCGTTTCTCTGTTCTATAATGCATCATTCCATCCATTGAGACTAGGTCTTAGGTTGACCTTGCACGAGTTAACGACTAATATAATGTCTGAAGAGGCTGGACCAGTGTTGGTGGTTTATGATGATCCTTCAGGTCAACAATCTTTGTCATTGGATGATACTAGTAGCACAGAGGAATCAACTGATGGAACTAGGCTCTCCCTCGAAACCACTAGTGATGCAATTCAATATATTGGGCAAAGGTTTTCTACTCATGATGCTGCTTATGAATTTTATAGTGAATTTGCAAAGCGATGCAGCTTCTCAATCCGGCATCACTGTACAGAGGGAAAGGATGGGTTGGCAAAGGACTAACGAGACGCTGCTTTCTTTGCCACCGTGCTGGCAACACACCTATCAAAAACTGAAATGAAAGTAAACCTCAAAGAAACCGTAAATCCTCCCGGTGTGGATGCCAAGTGTACTTGCGGATAAGCAAGACAACAGAATTAGGAGCAGCTGAATGGCGTGTCACAGGTTTTGTGAACCACCATAATCATGAGCTCTTACAACCAAATCAAGTTTGTTTCCTTCCTGCATACCGGACCATATCAGATACAGACAAGAGCAGAATCCTTATTTGCCAAAACTGGAATTTCTGTGGACCAGATGATGAGACTTATGGAGCTTGAGAAGTGTGTGGAGCCAGGATATTTGCCTTTCACTGAAAAGGATGCGAGGAATTTACTCCTATCATTCAGGAAATTAGATCCTGAAGAGGAGGGCATAGATTTATTAAGAATGTGCAGAAACATTATGGAGAAGGACTCTAACATCAAATTTGTGTATACACTTGATTCAAACAACAGATTAGAGAACATTGCCTGGTCATACGCCTCATCAGTCCAGTTGTATGAGATCTTTGGTGATGCAGTTGTCTTTGATACAACACAGCGCCTGACTGCATTTGACATGCCACTTGGGATTTGGGTTGGAATGAATTATTATGGTATGCCTTGCTTCTTTGGCTGCGTCCTTTTGTGTGAGGAAAATTTATGGTCATTTTCATGGGCATTGAAGGTAATAGTGCGAAAGTAATTTTCTGTCTCCCCCCCAGCTATCCAACTAATCTGTCACCTTATATTGCTCATGTGACTGACATAAATTTTAATTGGACCACTCAATCAATTGCTTCTTATGTGGCATAACCAAAATCAAAAGGCAAGTTGAAGGATAGAAACATAAACTTTGAAATTTAAAAGCTGGATGTTTAGGCTAGTAGGCAGGGAGTAATTGATGCAGTAGGTGGTTAGAAATGATTGGCCAGTTAGGTTTGGACCCTGCATAAGATAATGTTGCATAAGGGATTGAGTTTCACATGAGGGAATTTGTAATTGGGAGTTAATTTTATCTATGTTACAAGTATAAATGTTGGCAGCAAGTAAAATGGTCACTGAGCATGTACCTTTCAGATTTATAGCAGTCAATTTCTATGCATTAGGATTCTTTCCCCCCTTCCCCCGGTAAATGCAGATGAGCACTTCCTGGTATTGTTCAGTGCCTATTGGTTGTTCTTGTTGTCATCTTAATTGGAAGAGAAATTTTATTTAGGATGAAAATCTCTTCACTCTGATGAATATGTTGCACATGCACAGATATATTTCCTTTTTCGAAAAGCTTCACAACTCCCAAATTGACGTTGGTGTTTCTGTTTTGTATGTACATATGGAAGGCATTCTTGGGGTTCATGAATGGGAAGGCTCCACAAACAATTTTAATGTCTCAAAGAAGCAATAGCCATGGAAATGCTGATGACTCAACAGGCATATAGCCAACTTTTATGGATTACGCATACTTTAGGCATTGCCATTCTTGAGAAGCTATTTCTTTGAGAGAATGACTACAACTGGCTAGTGAAAGTCGATTAATGCTTTCATTCAAAGATTTTGAGTGCACAGGCCCGGCTTGCACATTTTGTAGAACAAGTATGCTATGTAGGTCTTATGAATTATATCTGGCCAAGATTGCACATCCCTTTTACCTAAGGGATGGTGAAAGATGAAATGGTTGGAGAAATTCCAGTACTTTTCATGTTCATAAGGTTCTGGCCCTTTATGTTTTTTCTAACATTATCTAGTCTAGGAAAATAGGTAGTACATAGAAGAAGAAGAAGGAAGAGTTATCAATGTGTGTAAGTACTGTGTACTAGGTTTGTGCCCTTCAGCTCTTTTTAATGAGATTGCATTACTTACTAAAAAGAAAGTTTGTAGGTAATTTCTTAAGATTTCCTTGTTCTTTTTCTCCTTATAGTTAGGTTCTTTCTCATGTATAGTTCTTGTGTACCTGGCTACTTATATTTTAAATGATATCTTGATTACTTATATTAAAAGAAAAGTAAGCTCTTAAATTTTATTGAACAAGTAATGGTTAGTCTCTACATGTTGTGGTTAATGCTTTGGGTAACCTGGCAAAACTGAAGTTGCGAAACATAATGACCTTTTATCTTCAGAATTTGTAGAGGTGGTCTTTGTCATTCGCTAAATATTTTACTTGCAGAATTGTTAGGTTAAAATGGTGATTTTGTCCTTTGATGAGATACATAGGAAATCATTAATGAAAATGAAAATTCTTGGAAAAAAAAAAAAGGAGAAATATACATGGTAAGTCATTGGCTCAAATCCAATAAAGGGCTTTGACCTTTGTTTCTTTTTCTTTTTTAAGTTTTTGTTCCTTTGGATAAATCCAGCTGTAGTATTCATTTTTGAAAGGAGAAAGAGATACTTTTGACTTCTATCTTGAAAAGGTCAAAACCAAAAGGAGGTTTTAGTGTTTTCTGTCATTCATTTAATCACATTTTTGTGGCTTTATGCAAGAAAAACCTTTTTGATAGGTAATTTATGAAATGAAAACTTGCGACTTTATAACTAGTTCCATGATAGTAGAGAGTGTAGAACACTTGCAATAAAAAATGTAAGCATTTATTTTTTATTAATGACTAGCTGCAATTACTTGGTTGCAGGCAGCCTATATTTGTTGGAGAAAACCAATAAAATTAACGAGTGATTTAAACCTAATCACTCCCCCTCCCCAAATTGTTGGTATAGGTTCGTCTTAAATTTCATTTATATGTTGCTTGGTCCTTGATATGAAGTGTTAGTCATACGAAGACTGTCGAATTAAATTTCTTTAGGCTTATAAATCTCGTTTTATTTTGTGGAGGCTAACTTTAAAAGGATAGCTTTGACTGTATATATTTATTAATTTTCTTGGTTCTTATTATGAGATATATATGGTCCTAGGATTTTGAGCCAAATCTGAGTAGTTGGGATATGTCTAGATTGAGTAGCAATAAGTAAAGAGGAAAGGTGATTTTGGCATGGTAATCCTATCAGGCATCTATCAGCAAGAGAAGTTGGAATAGTTTTATGGTAATCTATGTAAAGTGAACTGTGTTTTGCTTCACAAGCTATAAATGTTCATGTCATAATTTTGATTCTTATGTCCAGTTCCAAAAGTGTCATATAGACCATCCCATTGGGAAATTCTTTGGTGAATGTACAATTTTTAAAATAAAGCTTGATCGTTGTTTAGGGAGGAAACTCGATATGGGTCTTGATTTTCTCTAGTTAAAATCTTTATTTTATTATTTTCCCATAACAAGATCTTCAAATTTTTTGACAGAAAGCTCTAAAGCGGAAAGCAAACTTTGAGTAAAGTAAGAAATTGAAGGAAATACTACAAGCTTTTAGGAAGGAAATTGCTGAAGAGAACAACCTTGTACAATGCTAATGGGGAAGTGAGAGATCAACATCTTCATGTAAACAGAAGTTCGACGATTACTCCAAGAGCACTCATCCATGAACCATTGCTACTACAAATAACATAAAGAAATTGTTGTTGTAGGAAACATGATCGAGAATAACTTCAATTCAGATGTGGCAAAAAGGTGGGGTTTTTTGTCCACCATTCACATGCTGACACCTCACATAAAGAGAAAAAAAAAATGCAAAAAACAATTCTACATCCTGCTGCATGAGACTCACACTGCAGAAGAGAGAAAAGAGAGTCACGATGCAGCAAGAAAGAAAAGAGAAAAGAAGGAAGAAGGAAGAAGCAGAGCAGAACATCCAGGTCGGCCACCGAGACCCTCCGCTGGGTCTCGCCGGCCGTGGGTATGCGAGACCCATAGTGTTTTTTTTTTTTTTTTTTTCTCCCTTCCGGTGATTTAGGGTCTTCGCTGGGTCTTGCCAGAAGGATCTCGCCATCACTTTGAACCCAGACACCTCATGGCGACCCACCTCGTAGCAAGTTGATGACCGGCCACCGAGACCCACGGCTGGGTCTCGCCGGCCATGGATTTGTTTTTTTTTTTTCCTAAAGGTGGGTCTGATTTTTTTTTTGGTTTTTAGGATGATAAAATTCCAAATAGGGTTAACCTTCCCCTCTAGGTTTTAGTTTTGAGGCATTAGAAACGAGTTTTGTGACATTAGAATCGATTTTTGAGGCATTAGAAACAATTTTTTAGGCTAGCCAGACTTTTTTTTGGTTCGCTGGAGAGTGGCCGGATCTATCTCTCTTTTTTTTTCTTTTTTTTTTTTTTTTGGTTCACCAGAGAGACAAATATGGCCACTGAGGGTGGGCGGATCTCTCCACCTGGCCATTGGAGTGGATCGCGGCCACCCCCAATGGCCAGATCTTTTTTTTTTTTTTTCCGTTCGACGGAGGGTGGCGGTGTCCGTTCGCCGAAGGTGAGCGGTGGGTTATTTATTTGGTTCGTTGATTTGTTGATTGGGTGTTCTGATTTCATTTCAAATTTGTGTATTTTTCCTAAATTGTTGAGGTGTCAACTAATGAATGGTAGGCAAAAAACCCTACCTTTTTGTCATGACTGTATGGCAGCTGCACCCAACATGATCTTTGCTACCACATAGATTGAAGACTTGATATTTTGTTGCAGATGATGTTTTCATGGTGCTTATTTTTTCCATTGAATTCGTGGGAGTTAATCGCATTTGTATTTCCTATTTAAAGTATTCACTTTTTTTTTGCTGTAGAGGGATATTTGATAATTATGTTTTTTATCCACTTCTAGCTTTGCAACAGGTTTGTCACCGAATCACATTTCATTATAGATTCCTTGGTAAACATAAACAAATATATGCATATCTTAAATGATACATCAATTTTGGGGACATAAAGAGAATATGAGGCAACGTGAGCCAAAAGAAAGTAAAGTGTCACGCCCCAAATCCCAAAATTGAAAACATCTGCCATCGCAACAAACTGCAATAAAATTTGAAAATTGAAACAAAACAACAAAAGCAAACTAACAAATATTTGAAACAAAACCCAATACAATTAGGAACCCTAAATCTAATTACACTAACAAATATTTATTTTCCTTTTTTTTTAATATGTAAAATATGATGGTTTTGGGCCGATCTGGCTTGTATCCTATAGTTAAAATTGAAAGGTGAGAATTTAACTAAAGTAATTGAAGACCACAAATCTCTTCTTTATATAAAAGAGCGAATGCATAAATTTTTTAAAATTTGAAAGACCATTTACCTTAGTTTTCCTTTACTTTTTGTTGATTGTACTGAAATGTTGTTTATGTCATTGTCTGATGTTTGATGTAGAAATACCCTTTTGACCCTCAAATTCTTCTCCTTGAGGTTTTTTGGTATTGATTTTTGGGATTTTTTTGGTTCATTTTTCTCTTATATCTTCGATATGTTAAATTGTTTAAAGATTGTACTTTATTACTTGAAATCACATTAAAAAAAAAAAAAAACCAGTCCAAATTCTTAAAATTTGTATTTATAATTAGGATCTCAAAAACAAAGACGTAAAAAGCATGATATTAATCACATTATAGTTTGACTACATTCAAATCATGAACGAAAAATAAATGTAATTAAAACTCTATGTTGATTGGAACAAAAATGTCATTTAAATAAGCTGGATGATTGTTGTTCCACTCAATGCTTCCCACCAACTCGTCTCACCTTCAATCTTCTTCAATCTTTACAGATACTTCCTCAATCAACAAGTTCTTGAATTTTGGACAATTGTAGAAACTCGCCATTCTAATCTTGGTGCAATGAAAGTGAGAGGCTTTATGCTCAAAAAACTTCACAACTTACTAAAGTTTCAATGTAGGAGGCAGTCATCAATTGTAAGTTTTCTAAATTATAGAGGTTATTAAGTAAACCTTTGTAAAAATAGTAGTCAATTGGGGACATGTGCGGAATGTCAAGAACTTTAGAAGAGATAAACATTTTGGTTGTATTGGCCCTCCATATCCACCTTAGATTCTTCATATAATATATACACAGTATTCAAGTGATCCCGAACTACTTTTTAACACCAGATGTTTTAGATACAATTTCACTGCCACCATCTTCTATGTAAGAATTTACTTCATCATCTTCTTCATGAGCTTTTGCTTCATCATCTTCTTCCTGAGCATCTTCTTCACAATATTCTACGAAAGCATATGCTTCATCGTCTTCTTCAGGAGAACTATGTTCTTTGTGAGCATCTGTTTCATATATAATAACTTCAACCTCATTACATTCCCCCACAACACAACATTTTAGTTGCTTCATATTTCCATTACCAAAATCTGATAGCTTCTTAATAGTTTTATTCTGTTCCAAGAAAAATGCAGTTGAATATTGGATTAATGTCTTAATCTCTTTAGGAATAGCCTCACCATTTATTTATTCCAAACATCTCGCCCATCATTCCAATTCCAATTCAACACCGCGAGGGCGTTGAGACATAATGCACTTGATATGATGGCCAACAATAAATCTAAAATGTGACAGTAGAGGCACCAACCATCGCCTATTCATTAGATAGTGACTAGCAAGTTCCACCCTTGGAAAATAGAAAAGAAGAGTGTTCAACTTCACCCATGTACATACTTCGGTACCAATATCTTCCACACATGCATTCCACTGTTTTTCATCTGGATTCACACTGATCATCAATTTCTTTAAATGAAACAGTGCTAAAATCACGCCATGAGGAACCACTGCATTTGATTCCATGACACTGCTACAATCACCCATATATCCATAAAATTGCAATTTCAAGCAAGTGAGAATAGATAGCTCTTTTAATGTCCGTAGGTAAATCCATAATTTTTGTTCCTTCAATGAATGAATTAATTATTTATCAAAATTTCAATCCGCAAATAGTGCTTTGCTTGTAGTTCAGATTTCATTCATTTTTTTTGTTTTTTTTTGTTTTGGTTTTGGTTTTTTTTTTTCCTGAAGTGTAGCTAACATAAAAATCAAAACATTTGATAGTCGGTGTAAAAAGGTGAGATAAATGAGTAATAAGTCCATCTTGTATCCATCTTAAGTTCATCCAAGAATGATGTGGCTATTAAAATCATGCCCATTATTATTAAATTTTATCAAATAGTGATTTTAATAGCCATATCATTCATGAATGAACTTAAAGATGGACACAAGATGGACTTTTAGAATTATTCAAGATAAATCACACACATATTGCATTGATTCCAAAATTAAAATCCCTCTCGAGTGATTGATTTGCCTATTAGCTAATGCAATGTACTCTACAAAATAGTGTCCAAAGTATTAGCTAACAAGCTGAAAAATATATTACCCATTATTATATCTTCTACTCAGAGTGCCTTCGTCCAGGGAGGTTAGTTTCAGATAATATTTTGATAGCCTATGAAACTTTACATTCCATGCACACTCGGATGTGGGGAAAGGAGGGATTTATGGCTATCAAACTGGACATGAGTAAGGCATATGATCGGGTAGAGTAGAGTTTTTTGAAAGTAGTCATGCTTAAGATGGGTTTTGCACTGAGTTGGGTGGATTTGATTATGGAATGTATTACCACAATTTCATATTCAATTATTGTTAACGGACATGTGGGAATAATTAATCCTACTAGAGGAATAAGACAAGGGATCACTATCTCCATATCTATTCCTTTTGTGTAGAAGTGTTGAGTTCCTATTACAACATGCTTTGAAAGAACGGGTTGCTAAGAGGTGTCCCAACATCTCCGAAGGGCCCTAGATTGAATCATTTATTTTTGCCGATAGTCTATTGTTTTGTAAGGCAACCTTGGGTGATTGGTGATTTTCTCAAGCTTTACGGAAGGGTATGAGAAAGTTTCGAGACAAAGGTTGAATAAGGAGAAGACATTGGTTTTTAGTAGAAACACTGTAGGAACTCGAATGGAGATTTTACAAGAGATTGGTATTCCAAATGCAAAGCGCTATGACCATTATTTGGGCTTACGGCTCTTGTGGGAAATCCGAGTTCATGAGTTTTGGACTATAGTTGAGAATGTGAAAAGAGGGTGCAAGATTGGAAAAATAATTTTTTATCTCAAGCGAGCAATGAGGTTTTGTTGAAAGCTGTCTGAGCCATCCCAACTTCTTGTATGAGTGTGTTCTTTTATTGCCCAAGGAGTTATGTGAAATAAACTTTATGCAAAAATTTTGGTGACACAAGGAGAATGATCGAAAAATTCATTGGATGAGTTGGGAGCGGATGGGAGTAGCAAAGGCAAACGGAGGCATGGGTTTCCGAGACCTCCACTTTTTCAACAAGGCACTTCTTGCTAAACAAGGATGAAGAATATTGCAGGACCCGAATAGTTTGGTGAGCTGAATTTTTAAAGCCAAATACTATAAAGGAGGATCTTTTCTGGAGGCCAAAAGGAATAGGCCATCACTTGTGTGGCGGAGTATACAATGCTAGGGACCTACTCATGGAAGGTTTATGTTGGAGGGTTGGTAATGGAAAATCCATTAAGATCTGGAGGGATAAATGGATTCCAAGACCGACATCCTATACTATACAGTCCCCGGGTGTATTACTGTTGCCTGAAGCAATAGTTGAAGAACTAATTGATGAACAAACAAGGAGTTGGAATATTCCCTCATTTGGTCTTTATTTCATGAAGATGAAGTAGATATAATTCGTAATATTCCTTTGAGTAGATATGGACAACAGGACTGCATGATTTGGCAAGGAACTCCAAATGGGATTTTAATGTGCGAAGTTCCTACCACCTGGAAAAGGAGAGGCAACATCGAATTCATGGAGAAGGGTCTGAGCCAATAAGAAAAAAGGTAAGGGTCTGAGCCAGAGACTGAGTCAACAAGCCACATATTATGGGACTGTCCTTCAACAGCAGATGTGTGGAGTGGGTGTGGTTGCAGAATACAAAAAGGTAAGGGTGGTCTTGGTTCGTTCATGGAAATTATGGAAGACCTCATCACTCGTTGTTCCCAGGAAGAGTTGACACTTGTGGCTCTGACGGCAAAAGAATATGGGTGCGTCGGAATCAGGTGCTCCATGGACGTGAATTCATACACCCTAGTCGGTTGGTCAGGAAGCAGAGGAGTCTCTGTTGAATCTGAAGTCGATTCAGGTGGAGGAGAAAAAACAGGGGAATTGCTGGAGGCCAAAGGGACACTGAACAGTGGGAAAAACCTCCTTTGGGGCGCTTCGAAGTAAATTGGGATGTAGCTGTTGATAAAAACCGGCAGTGTGTGGGGTTTGGATGATTAACCATGTGCGGAGAAGTGCCAACAAAGTGGCCCATAACTTGGCTAAAGAAGGTCTACACCAACAATTTGGTCGGACTTGGTATCAGTATCTGCCCGGATGTGTTTTTGTTTAGTATTTTCTTGGTTTAGTTTATTTTCCAGTACTGTTAAGAGCTTCATGCTCTTCTATGTTTGGACCTGCTGAAGGTCTAGATGTCATTTCACATTTTGAAAATTAATGAAAGTCTCTCTAATTATTTCCAAATTAAAAAAAAAAAAAAAATTACTCAAGATAAATGGTTACATTTTGCTTTTTGGTTAATTATGGTTCATCTACTCGGAGTTTAGGTTTATTTTGAATTGTTAACTTGTTTAAAGATTGCACTTTATGACTTGAAATCACATTTAAAAAAAAAAAAAACCAATCCAAATTCTTAAAATTTATATTTGTAGATCTGTATCTCATAAAACAAAGACGTAAAAATATTATATTAATTACATTACAATTTGACTACATTCAACTTTTGAACGAAAAATAAATGTAATTAAAATGGGGTGGATGAAGATATATATATTGTGATGAATTTAGCATGTTTAGTAATTAAAGCAATAAAATTGTTGTTTAATTGAACATTATAGATGATTACAAAAAAAAAAACATTAAAGCACCTGTTGCAAATTGACCTTTTATTTTCCGACTACACTATCAGAGGTATGATGCCGATTTTGTGTTGTGAACTTCTTATATATATATATGTGTATATATATATAACTATTATATTTAGGGGGGGATAAAAATTGGTCCCTAGGTTTTCAATAAAACAAAAATGAATCACTTCCTCAGTTTTCATCACTTAAAAATTAATCAATCCATCAAATCTTTTGTTCAAAATGTTAACGAAGTTTCTGCCAATCTCAGTTATGTCTCCAAGTCACCCGTAACCACGTAATAAAATGGATACTTCATATCATTACTCCCTCTAAAATTACAATTACGTCATGCAATTTATAAATAACGAAAAATTTTTTAAAAAAAAAAAAAAAAAAAAAAAAAAGAGACGAAAACGATGCATTCTACAATTTCCATTGTCAAAGTGGAGCCCAAGACAACAAGAAATTTTGTTCAAGAAAACCAAAAGTGAGTTTCAAAAGTTGTTCTCATCCAGTAATTTTCAAAGCAACAAAGATCTCAAATTTCAGATCTTCAAGAAACATTCCATATCATGCGTCTAATGGATAAATAATAATTCCTATAAATTCGACTGAATGAATAAGCATTGAGAAAACATCATTAGCAACAAAATATCAACAAAATTGCAACATGTCTTAAATTTGTGGTAGCAGCAACCATGTTTCTTGCAACCTTAATTCTTCTGGAATTTGGTAAACATGTCAATCTTCAGTTTTACCATGAAGATACAGTCTCTCACTTTCCCATTAACTTTGCACAAGTTTGTTCTCTTCAGCAGTTTCCTTACTAAAAGCTTGTAGTCTTTCATTCAATTCTTAATAATCTGCACAAAGTCAGATATAACACCAATATGAGCATATTGTCGATTACTAGCTCCTATGATTTGAATACACATCAATTCTCATGCCCCATGCATTAAAACAAGCTAGAATTAAGCTGCGTAAAAACCATTGCGCATCAACGCAACATTTTTCTTGCTACATCCATTTTCTTGCCTAGTCAAAGTCTGCAACAATTGGAAATCTCAACCATTAAAAGTTTCTCATATAAGTTAGAGGTAGTCCCCTTTTCCCCTTCCATATTGAATGAAAAAAAAAAAAAAAAAGGAGAAAAGAAAATAAAAAGATAAATGTAAACAAACCGCATCTGCTAACCACACTAACTTAACCGCTTTGAAAGCGGTTAGTAAAAACTCACTAACGGTTAGCGTTAGTGAATTTTGAAAATCGCTTAACCGTTAACCGCTAATAGCCTTTTTAAAATATAATATATATTTATATATATTTCATATAATAAATAACAATAAGTTATTGTAGCCTTTTTACTCAAAGTTTCGATTTCAATTCCCCACTTCAATTCCCCCACCTTTGACTTTTGTTGGGTTTTATATTTTTATTATCATATATATATAAAAGCCAAGTTTTTTTATTTTTTTTGATATCTAAACTTTTTTTTTTTTTGGGTCTTAACTCTCTCTTCCTTTATTTCCACTTCAATGTCTTAAATCTCTCTCTCCCATAATTTATGTTTGAACCGGTTTTTTTTATAAATTAATTGTGTTAACTCTCTCTATTTGATTTTCTTTTCATCTTTTCTTAGTTTCTATTTATATATCAATGCATTTAATCGTCTTAATGAAGAAAACAAAAGATTTCCAAATTTTATCTTTATCTCTATTTTTCTTTTTATCTTCTATTGCTTTCCGTTTATATCCTCAATTTAAGATAATTAAAAGTAGGGGTTTTATTTGGAATGAATTCAATTGATGTCTTAATGAAAAAAACAAAAGCTTTCCAAATTCTCCATTTTATCTTTTTGTTTATTTTTCTTTTCTTCTCTTACTTTATATTTCAATATTATTTTGTAAATTTTACACTCAATTTAAGAAAAAAGAGAGAGATTCCAATAGTTTTTTTGCTATAACAGTTCTTTTCAACAATATTAGTATTTTCATTTTTATCTTTCTTCCATTTTTCGTTTGTGTCCCTTATATTTTTTTTTTCAAATTTATATATATATATATATATATATATATTTTAAATTGATTACTTCTCTTTTGTAAATTTTACATTTAATTTCGGTAAATTTTACAATTAAAACGTAGGGGTTTTATTTGTAAAATATTTAATTGTGTTAACGCTCTCTATTTAATTTTATTTTTATATTCTCTTATTTTCTGTTTATATACCAATGTATTTAATTGTCTTAATGAAGAAAACAAAAAGTTTTCAAATTTTATCTTTCTCTTTATTTTTCTTTTTATCTACTATTACTTTCCGTTTATATCCTCAACTTAAGACAATTAAAATGTAGAGGTTTTATTCCAAGTTTTGATGTAAAAACTGCTTAGAATTGCGACATGTGTCCATGTTTTCTAATATCTAAACTTTTTTTTTTGGTCTTAACTCTCTCTTCCTTTATTTCCACTTAAATGTCTTAAATCTCTCTCTTCCATAATTTATGTTTGAACCGTTTTTTTATAAATTAATTGTGTTAACTCTTTCTATTTGATTTTCTTTTTATTTTCTCTTAGTTCCTATTTATATATAAATGCATTTAATTGTTTTAATGAAGAAAACAAAAGGTTTCCAAATTTTATTTTTCTCTATTTTCTTTTATCTTCTTTTGCTTTCCATTTATATCCTCAATTTAAAACAATTAAAAGTAGGAGGTTTATTTGGAATGCATTCAATTGATGTCTTAATGAAAAAAAAAAAAAAAGCTTCCCAAATTCTCCCTTTATCTTTTGTTTATTTTTCTTTTTCTTCTTTCTTTCTATTTATATTCCAATGTTATTTTGCAAATTTTACACTCAATTTAGGAAAATGACAAGAGAGACTCAATAGTTTTTCTTAGATGAAAAAATATGCTCTGAGTTTTTTTTTTTTTTTGCTATAATGATTCTTTTCAACTATATTAGTATTTTCATTTTTATCTTTCTTCCATTTTTCATTTGTGTCCCTTATATTTTTTTTCAAATTTGTATATATATATATTTCTTTTCAAATATATTACTTCTTTTTTTGTAAATTTTACATTTAATTCAATAAATTTTACAATTAAAAGCGTAGGGTTTTATTTGTAAAATATTTAATTGTGTTAACTCTCTCTATTTAATTTTCTTTTATCTTCTCTTAGTTTCTGTTTATATATCAACACATTTAATTGTCTTAATGAATAAAACAAAAGGTTTCCAAATTTTATCTTTATCTCTATTTTTCTTTTATCTTCTATTGCTTTCCGTTTATATCCTCAATTTAAGACAATTAAAATGTAAGGGTTTTATTTGAAATACATTCAATTGATGTTTTAATGAAAATAATAATAATAACAAAATATTATTATTATCATATGGTTATGTTCTTCCATTTTTTTATCATATGTTTATGTCCCTTATATTAATATTATCATATGTTTATGTCCCTTATATATTTTTTTAAAATTTATATATATTTTTTTCAAATTGATTACTTCTTTTTTGTAAATTTTACATTTAATTCGGTAAATTTTACAATTAAAACGTATGGGTTTTATTTGTAACATATTTAATTGTCTTAATGAAGAAAACAAAGGTTCCTAAAATTTATCTTTTTCGTCTCTATTTTCTTTATATCTCGATCTCTTGCTTTACATTTATATTCTACAACTAAAACGTATAAGTTTTATTTAAGATGCATTTAATTGATGTTTTAGTGAAGAAAACAAAAGATACCCAAATTCTCTCTTTCTTTTTCTTTTCTTCTCTTGCTTTCTATTTATAGCTCAATGTTATTTTTAAAATTTTACACTCAATTTAGGGAAAAAAAAAAAGGAGGAGGAGAGGGAGAGAGATTTTTAAATTTTTGTTTATGAATGAAAAATATATTTAAGTTCTTTTCTTTCTTTGGTTTTTGTTTTTTGTTTTCTAGAATAGTTCTTTTCAATTATATTAGTATTTTGTTTTTCTTTTTCTTTATTTTGTGGTTATATTCTTCCATTTTTTGTTTTTGTTCTATATATATATAAGGAACTGGGGAAGCATATATATATATATATATATATATATATATATATATATATATTCTAATGTATACATTATTTTATTCAAATTGATTACTTTTCTTTTGTAAATTTTAGATTGAATTCAGGAAATAATAGTGAGAGATAGTTCTTATTTCTAATCGATTTTTAGTTTGTGTTTTCCATTGAGTAATTAATCCATTTTTTGTTTACATTCTTAATTAATGGAATCGAAAGATATCTGTAGAAGTAAACAATTCTTTCAATTATATTAAAAATTTTAATTTTAGTTTTTATTTTTATTTCATGTGGTTATGTTCTTCCATTTTTGTTTTTTTTCCTTAAATTTTATAC
Organism: Carpinus viminea; assembly: GCA_013348765.1. NCBI lineage: Eukaryota > Viridiplantae > Streptophyta > Magnoliopsida > Fagales > Betulaceae > Carpinus > Carpinus viminea. The sequence continues at coordinate 29,064,494 of CP054672.1, read as the reverse complement.
TAATTTATATATATATATATATATATTATTTTTATTCAAATTGATTATTTTTCTTTGGTAAATTTTAAGAGAGTTTCTTTTCATTATTTTTGGTACAAGGTATGACTTTTTTATTACATTGATGTTTTGTGAGTAGATTTTTTTTCTTTTTCTTTCTATGAGTTTTAAAAGTAGTTCATTTTACATTATATATGTTGTTATGTTATTTCATTCTTTTTTTTCCTTATATTTTGTTCTAATATATATATATATATATTAAAATTGATAGCACATATTTTTCTTTTGTAAATTTTATGTTGAATTCAAGAAAATTATAGTAAAAATGAGGTATGAGGTATGAATTTTAGATTATGTTGATTTGCCTTTTCTTTTTATTCGGTTTGTACTAAAATTAGCTCCATTTTGGTTATATCGTGAAGGATAGTTGAAATAAAAAGAAAAGAAAATATTTGTAATACAATTTCCTATACCTCTAAAACTATGACAAATATAGTTCTAATTTATATATTATTTTCATTCAAATTTCTTTTTCTTTTTCTTTTTTGTAAATTTAATTGACTTTGTTATTATTATTAAGATATCGTAGAAGTAGACAATTCTTTCAATTATATTAAAATTTTAATTTTAGTTTTTTATCTTTATTTCATGTGGTTAAGTTCTTCCATTTTTGTTTTTCTTTTTTTTTAAATTTTATGCTAATTTATATATATAGTATTTTTATTCAAATTGATTATCTTTCTTTGATAAATTTTGCATTGAATTTAGGGAAATGATAGTGAGAGAGTTTCTTATTATTATTTTTAGTACAAGGTATGGCTTTTTTATTACATTGATTTTTTGAGTAGATTTTTTTTTTCCTATGTGTCTTAAAAGTAGTTAAGTTTATGTTATATATGTTGTTATGTTGTTTCATCTTTTTTTTTCCTTATATTTTGTTCTAATATATATATATATATATATTCAAATTGATAGCACATATTTTTGTTTTATAAATTTTACGTTGAATTCAAGAAAATTATAGTGAAATGAGGAGGTATGAATTTTTGGATTATGTTAATGTTCATTGATTTTTTTTTTTTTTTTGGTACTAAAATTAGCTCCATTTTGGTTATATACGTGAAGGATAGTTGAAATAAAAAAGGAAAGAAAAATATTTGTAATATAATTTCCTATACCTCTAAATTATGACAAATACAATTCTAATTTATATATTATTTTTCATTTAAATTTCTTATTTTCCTTTGTAAATTTAATTGACTTTGTTATTATTATTATTATTATTATTATTATTATTATGTTCCAATATTCCTTCCACGATTTTTATCTTTCTTTTGTGAAAGAGATAAGACTACTCCTATGGGAATAAATATTTTAATATTTTTATGGGTCTTATGTTTTAACTCATTTCAATTTTTTTTTTTTGTTTGCATGATTTACTATTATTTTTAATGTGCTTAAGTTAAAATTAATTAAGGGTCTTATGTTTTAACTCATTCTAGGTTTTCTTTTGCTATTTTCTTTTTCTTTACACGTCTTTCCATTTTAAATTACACATATGAGAATTTTTAATATGTTTTAATTTATACGTATTAAAATTAAAATTATATATGGTTCTTATGATTGTATATGTTTGTGCAATTTATATATTCATACAATCTTATGTGTAATTGTGCTATTATGTTTAGCGTATATTGTTGTATAACTTTTAATATGTTATTATTATTATTGAAATAGGCATGATAGATTTTTTTACACAACTTTTTTAACCTATAAAAAAAATAAAATAAAAATATGTTTTAAGTTTTAAAATTAAATTATAATAAATAATCCCGCGCAATGAGCGGGTTCTAAGCTAGTTTATATAATATAGAAGTACAAAACAATGTAATTTTGCACTTCTATATATTCATTTTTTGTTTACAAAAAAAAAATATATATTCATTTTTTCCTAACCCAAAATGATAATTTTGTTGTAATTTTATTTGTATGTTATATGTTATAGAAGGTAGCCAACAAGATTTTGATATAATTGTCAAACATATAATGCTCACTTTAAACCAACAATTTTTAATGCTAAAATGGTCATGAAAGAGGAAAAAAAGCGGTTAGTAGATTCTACTAACCGCCTAGGCGGTTAGCGGTTTTAGCCACTAACCGCTAACCGTAACCGCTATTTCACCCCTAAGAGAGAGAGAGAGAGAGACCACGAGACGTAGAGAAAGAAGAAGAAGAAGAAGAAGGTGAGGAGCCTATAGGGTTTTCGGCCTTGGATGGTTGTGAACTTGTGAGGTAAAATCCTTCACCCTTTTCTTATGATTTTGTTATACCCATTGGAATTGAAGCTTGAGAACATGAGGACTTATGAGAATTTGATTAGGTCCGAAAATTAGGGTTTTATATAACATTTTAGAGCTTTTGTTAATTTGTGGAATTTCTAGCTTCTTTTTGAATTCCTTTCGGTTTGTCGCTTTTTTTTCTCAGAAACGGAGAAACCAAACAGAATGTCACTTTTGAACTGTTTTAAAGATTTTGTGATTTGCTTTTGCAATATTTATGGTTGAGCCTTGAGGGGATCCCGGATTGCATTTCCATGTGAGTGAATGAATGAGAGATTGCAATTTGTTTGCAGGGAAGAAAAAAAATAGTCTACTCTTGTGATTGATACTTTTGGAGGAGGGTGCTGAGGGATTGGGGAGACAAGGAGAGAAGCTGTTGAGCTGGCCTTGGGTAAGTCATTTTCGTATGCAAATTTTGCAATTAAATAATGCCAAATGTGATGCTCCTTCGACTCCTTCTCATGTCTCTCTGTATTTTGTCTTTTGATATAGTGTTGACATGTTTCACTTTTAGGACACCAAAAAATTTTAGGACGTAAATTTTTATTTTATGGCTCCTCAATGTAAAATGTTTGGCTCCGCCACTGTTCTGATGTCACATTAAAGGTCATGAGATTTGTTTTAAGAATACAAAACAAACGAACGATTGCTTAACACATGATTTTTTTCTTTTTTCTTTTTTGGATGAATTGCTTAACGCATGAATTGGAAGCAGAAAGGACTAGCTACCTTAGTTTCTTGTTTCTTGAGAGTTGGCAGCTTGGAAGTCCTTGCTCCTTATTTGCTGATATATGGGAGTAGCAAAATTTTGCTGATTCACCTTTTTTTTCTTGGGAGTTGGCAGCTTGGAAGTCGGAGCCGGAAGTTCAATATCTCTCACACTGCATCGAGTTCCTGATCACTATATCCGTGTTTCTCATTTCGTTGAGCTGGAAGGTCAGTCTTCTTATCCATCTAAGTAAATTATTCTGTCAGTATTTGGCGGTTTATGCCAAGGAAGTGCTTTGAGTTTATTAGAGAATTTCTATGCTTTCTTCTTCTTTTTGTCGGAACAAAATGACTCAACTGCATGTATGCACCTTGAAAGTTCAATTTGGCCGCAAGCCACCCTAGGGGTTGGGGGTGGCTACCTCTTCATTTTCTTTTTTGTTGTATTACTTTTTAAAGATTTGCTTTTTTTAATAAAATTATTTTAAAAAAGTGCTGATGCAGCGCTAATGGCCGGACAATTTTGGATTATAAACCAACAGAATGATCTATTTCACTTTTTCAAATAACTTATGCAGTAAAAGTTGGAAAAAAAAAAAAAACACATTTGAGGTGTGATCTGTATGGATTAATCTAAAAAATTCCCTTAAAACAATAACCCAAGGAAAATTGAATATTTTATGATGGTCTAAAAGCACAAAATTATTAAACTAATAAGGGAACATCAATAAATAGGGATAAAAGGAATTGAGCTTTTAAATTACTTTAAACAAAAAAAAAAAAAACTAGGATTAGGAAAAAGAAGAAGTCCAAAGCGATCCACCTATCATTCATTGGACGATGCCATGTCAATTCAAAAAAATTCAAACAATCACACATAGGAGGTAAGCATATTTTAGACCATTATAACAGTTTGAAAATCGTCCAAACGAGTTACTTCTTGGCGAACAGAGTTCCGTTCAGACGAGTAGCTGTTTGCTTGCCAAGCTGGCTTTGTCTTCTCGAGGTAGGTTATGGAGGAGGACTACCCAATGTGTAAATCTTCGTTTTATGAAATGAAACTTTTTTTTTTAAAAAAAAGGGTGTTGCCATTGTGTAATTGCACTATGGTCATAAATAATTATTGAAATATCACTAGTTCGAATCTCCCCTTTCTATTTCCTTATGTGGATATATAAAAAAAATATATAATAATAAATAAAAATAAAAATTATTGAAATATCTAGTCCTTAAAATAATATATAAGATAGTGTCTCTTGACTTTGATGATTTAAACTAAAACTAATTTTGAATATATATTCTTTCGTTAAAATTATCTTTCTTAGTTGAATAAGACTCACAAAAAAATCATCAAAAAACAATATACCAGAAGATTATGATGTCATAGATAATAAACAAATTTGAGTGTTTATATATGATCGTGCATGATTAAAAAACTTTCATGACTGCGTAGGCCACGACCCATTATAGGTTTGTGTCTATATTACACAGTAATTTAAAGGGTATAACGTTTTTATTTTATGATAAGAATGAATTTAATATATTTAGCGCATGACTTAAAAAGCGGGAAGGATCCCTCCTTCGAAGTAGCGGTAATTTTCGATGGCTACTTCAAGTAAGGTGGGATAGAAACTGTATTATAGTGGCAATGTTCAACTTCTTCCTTCGTCAGCAAATGCCATTAAATAATACAAAATAATCTTAAGTTGATAGATGTCTTCCGTGAATAAAACATTATCACTTAGCTCTTACATTTTTAAATAAAATACTACTACTTGTTGTGTCTCACGTAGACAAGACTCTTATTGTTAAATCCTAGTCTTGCCATTATCTATAGTTATCTAGATAATATCCCTAATTATATCCCTGTTTTATTTGAGTAATTCTAGAAGGCCTGTGTATCTTACTTGTATCCTACTAAGAATGATGTAGTGATTAAAATCACTATTGGACTTGTGATTGATAATTATTGGATTTTGATTAAATAGTGCTTTTAATAGCCACATCATTTTAGTAGGACATAAGTAGACCTTTTAGAATTACTCATTTTACCTATATTAAATATTAGTTCAATAAACCATGGATAACTCATTCTATTTTGCTTTTTATTTTGAGCTTTTGTCAATATATATTCGAACTTGTTTCCTGTTGTAGCACAGATATATATGGATTCAGCAGCTGCTATTGTAGGAGTCCTTGAAGCCACTGAATTGGTTGCTGAGCTGTACAAAGATGTTAAAATGGCTGTTAGTCACAGCAAGAGCACATTTGATTACGCGAAGGATCTGGAAGACAACTACAAAAATTAAAAGGGAAAGAGGAAGCTGTCTGCTAGGAGGAATGATATAGAAAATGCAGCAAACAGACTCAAGGAAAAACAGTTCACTGAAGAATGCAAATATTGGATTTCTAGGGTTGAAAACCAAGAAAAGGAGGTGCAAGAACTAGAAACCCAGTACAATTCCATTGAACGAAATGGGACAACAGGGAGAAATCTGAACTTAGCAAACGCATGGTACAGAAGTGCGACGAACTACAGCAACTTTGGTCAGAAGGAATCTTTGAAAGAGGAACATCAGTTGATAAACCTCCCGAGCGTGTGATAACTATGCATGCACACAAAATAGAAGACGAGTCATCACTCCACCTGTCTGTCGAAAAAATACTAAGCCACCTAAGTGATCCGGATGTAAGAAGAGTTGGACTTTTGGGAACAATAGAGTCGGAAAAACAACAATAATGCAGAACGTGAATAATAATGAAGAAATTGCTCAAATGTTCGAAATTGTGATTTGGCTAACTGTATCAAACGATTGGAGCATACAAAAGTTGCAACGTAAAATTACGCAACGACTCAAATTGAATGTGGAAGACACCATTGACCTTGATGAAGTTGCTTTGCAAATATCTACAGATTTGAAATGCAAAAGTACCTACTTCTTTTGGATGAAGTTTGGGAAGCTTTTAAATTAACTGAGATAGGAATCTATGGCAACCAAAAAGATAGTAAGGTGGTATTGGCAACTAGAGATCATCACATTTGTCAACAAATGGATACTTGTCAAACAGTTCATGCACAACCGTTGTCTGAAAATGATGCATATGAGATGTTCCGGGAAAAAGTTGGTCGAAATGTAAATCTTTCAAGTATTGAACCAACAGTCAGATTAGTTGCAAGAGAGTGTGGTTGTTTGCCCTTCTTAATTGACAAGGTAGCAAGAGCCTTTAGAAGTAAGAAGGATAATTATGCATTGTGGGAGGAGGGTCTATCAAGTCTGCGGAAATGGCCGAATGCCGAAGTCCAAGGAATGAATGAATTGATTGAGGTCTTAAAGTTCTGTTATGATGAATTAGGTGCTGAGGATACGAAGGTTTGCTTTTTGTACGGTGCATTATATCCTGAGAATTGTGAAATATATATTGATCCTTTGTTGGAATGTTGGAAAGCTGAAGGCTTTATTCATGATGCAAAGGATTTCAGAGATACGCAATAAAGGGCAGAAAATATTGCATGACCTTATCCTGTCCTTGCTAGAGGAAGTGATAGGATGAATTCCGTAAGGATGAACAAAGTGCTATGGAATATGGCGATTGACATTTCTTCTAAAAGCAATAATTTGAAAGTTTTGGTCATAATCCATGAGGAGCAGCGACAACCCCCAAGGAGGTAGAATGGCAAGATGTAAAAAGAATCTCTTTGATGAATAGTGAATTTTGCCGTTTACCAGAAGAGCCAAAATGCAAGAACCTTTCAACATTGTTCTTACAGAAAATGATTCCTAGTAGTAATTCCTGAGTCATTCTTTAAACTCATGGAAAACTTACGAGTTCTAGATTTACATGCCACCAGAATTGCATCATTACCATCATCAATATCTAGCTTGACGCATCTCCTAGCGCTTTATCTGAATTCTTGCAACCGTTTAAGGAAACTCCCACGTAGCATAAAAACTTACATGTCTTGAGATACTTGATATTCAAGGTACTGGGATTAATTATTTACCAATTCAGATTGGAAGTTTGGAAAACTTGAAGTGTTTATGTCTATCATTGTCAAATGTTGGCATGGGACAGTCAAGCGATGTGGAATTTGGTAAAGGTGTCTTATCAAAACTTGTCAAATTGGAAGAACTTAGAATCAGTGGAGATAAGGATATTCAAGAATTGGAGAATGTTGTAAAGGCTATTACCCAGGAGGTGGCTTCCTTGACACACTTGACTTCACTTTCAATGTGCTTTCCCAGTGGATTGTCTTGAGGCTTTTATTTCAATTTTCCCTCTATGGAAGGATAATCACTTCACATTCCAATTTTCTGTTGGTCACCATGACTCAACCAGATATCAAATTCTTGATTATTTTCAAAGTCATCAAATCAGGAGGTGTATGAAGTTTGTAAATGGTCAAGGTGAACCTACTGCAATTTCAAAGGTTCTTGCAGAAACTGATGCGTTTGAATTGGTTGGCCACAAGGGACTGCAAAACTATCAGATTTTGGTGTTGATAACATTAACAAGATGCGTGGTTGTTTGATTGAAGGTGCAAGGAAATTGAAACTCTTGTTGATGGTAATAGTATAACGAAGAGTGCATTAATAATGTTAGAAGAGATGCACATAATTGATGCTGCAAGTTTGACAAAAATTTGGGAAGGAGTTGTTCATGCTGGAAGCCTAGCTCTGCTAAAGACTTTAACTTTATACAAATGTTCGAAGCTCAAAATGATATTCTCCAGCGACATGATTGGACAACTATCAAAACTTCAAAATTTAAGAGTTGAAAATGTCCAAAAATCCAAGAGATAATTATGAAGTCTGAAAACTGCAGGCTGGAATCTCTTGTGCTTCCAAAGTTGAAGGTATTAGAACTTTTAGATCTTGAACAAGTAAAAAGTATCTGGATTGATGACTCAATTAAGTGGCCATCTTTAGTGAAGGTTAAGGTATATAAGTGTCCGTCATTGAGCAAATTTCCCTTCACCAAGGAGAATGTAATCAATTGGATGGTACTTGACATCTGTTAGTCATGGTGGAGTGCATTGGACAGAAAAGAAAGTGTCATTGAACAAAGGGTAAGGTCTATATGCATCTTTCACTGGTGCTTTTGGTTTCCAATCTTCTTGATAGCAATTTGGTGTGTCTGGTGGTAAGAATGTCATTGAAGGTGCATAATATGCCTATTATCTTGACGTGTGATTGTGTTTGAAACCTTAACTTGTGAGTGTTCATGATTGTCACAATCTTTGATCATTAGCGCTCATAGTTTTCCCAAATATTTAATGATAAATTTTTGTATGTTTCTGTATCCTAGTTAAGATAGCAATTTAGCTTAAATTAAATGAATTTTGTATAGCCAAACCTACCTTTTCAAGTACTTTCAATTTCAATATGCTACTTGGGAAAGCCCGAATCTTGTTTGGCTTAGGACTACCTTATTCCATTACATTTTCATCTTGCTTGATACGTCATAGATATTATGGTTTAAATGTATGTTGTTTGAAGTTTTAGGTGAGCAGAAAAACTACCCTCTTGCTTCCATTCTAAAATCTAAGATGAAGGCTATGTTGATTCAATAAATGTGGCTTGTTAATATGTTTGTATATATGTCATATTATTAAAGAGAGTCCAAAGTTTCTTTCCTTTTAGTGACCAAATGGTCTGGCTTTAATTGAAACTATAGTTAGATTATAGCCTCTGCTAATTGAAGTTTATTTTCTTTGTTCTAATCAAATTCAGCAACACAATATACAATTAAATTTTCTGTTAGAAGTATGGCTGTAAAGCATTCCTTGTTACTCACATGATTTGTAAGTAATGTACAGAAATGTGTTTTGTAATTGTTTTGAAATTACGTAAACTTCTCATGTTGTTATACTTATTTAATTACCATCTCACACTTGAATTAACCAAATTCTATTTGCTAAGGTGACTCATTATATGTTATTAACATTTTCGATGATATAGAAGATCGAGATCCTTCTAGCTAAACACCTTGGAGGATTTGGAGTCTTTTGTGCGCATTTGCTAAGTTGTCTCGGTTTTTATGGAGCGGGACATGCTTATGTTTTGATTTACTTAAATTGTTGTTCTTGGAGACCTTCCGTTTCACTTTGGGGATTTTAGAATTTGTTGGATTTGTTATTGTGGTCTTTTATCCTATGGAGTTCTTGTTATTGTTTTACTTGAGTTTGGTTTTTTGGTCCGTGGATACCAATAGCATGTGAACTTTCGACATTGTGTGATGAATTTTAGTTGCTTTGGTTGTATTGTTTCGAATTTCAGATTTTATTAGAGTTAGTTGCAGTGACAGATGTTATCATGCCGTTTTGGGATTTGGGGCATGACACTTTACTTACTTTTGGCTTGTGTTGAGTTTAATTTGTGGAGTAATGCTAAATGTCACCTCGTATTTCTATGCCTCAAAATTGATGTAGCTTTGAAGATATGTATATATTTGTTTATATTTACCAAGAAATCTATCAATGAAATGTGATTATCAAATATCTCTCTCCAACAAAAAAGTGAATAGTTTAAATAGGAAATACAAATGTGATTAATTCCCAAGAAATCAACGAAACAAATAAACACCATGAAAACATCATGTGCAACAAAATATCAAGTCTTCAATATGTGGTAGCAACGGTTTCTTTATGTTATTTGTACCATCAACGGTTTGCCATGAAGATGTTGATCTCTCACTTCCCCATTAACTTTGCACAAGGTTGTTCTCTTCACCAGCTTCCTTCTTAAAAGCTTTTAGTCTTTCATACAATTTCTTATTCTGCTCAAAGTTTGCTTTCCGTTTCAGAACTTTCTGTCAAAAAAATTGAAGATCTTGTTATGGGAATCATAATAAAATAAAGATCCCAACCAGGGAAAAACGAAGACCCATATAATGAAAACTCACCTCCTCCATAAAACAACGATCATGCTTTATTTTGAGATCATCGTTATGTGAATACGTATGTGAGGATAGATTTAAGTTCGAGGAACCTAGACCTTAGATTCTAAGGGAACCTAGACTTTTTAGATTTTGAGGAAACCTAAAAACCTTTTCAAACTCAAGGTTTGGGATTAATTTTCTGATCCTTTTTTTATTAAAATACCATCATTTAAATAGGAATATTACAACGATTTAGACTTGGAGTAAAACTCTTATCAAGATAAACTTAAAAAGATAACTAGATCTAGATAATTGAAATACAAATAAATATCTCTAATCTAAAAATACTGATAACAAACTAATCTAAATGAAATCTAATTCATTTTAAATATAAAACTACTATAATTTAATGTCTACTTTATCTTTATGTTACTTCCGTAACATTCCTTCCCCCTTAAGGAGACCTTGTCCTCAAGGTCTAGAAATTATTTTCTTCCAATGTTGCCCCCCATTTTGCATTCTTTTCGTCTTTGGCCTTTCATCCTTTTCCTAGGTGGCCGTTCTCTCGGTTGAAGCGCTTCCACCTCTGCAAGCACGGTGGTCATTGGACACAACCAAAACTGTAATGGGCTTCTCAGCACACGAATATTTTCTTTGTTATCAATCGTCTTTGTTTGCATCCTTGGAAGCCATTCCGCTAGTTTCAAGTGGTTGCAGCATGGAGACTTTATTGTTGGTGGTGATTGGGCTATTTTGGAATAGTGGTGGAGTTGGGCCTGTATAGGTACGATAGCACAAGGTGGAGATACCTCAACATGGCAAATTAGATCTTGCGGATTGACAAGGTTGTTGACTTCTTCAGGCACCATTTGTGATTGTTCGTAGCAATGAAGTTCATCATTGTTATCATCTGAACAATTGTCGAATTTAGCAACCAATGCATCCAATTTAGCATTATTTGCTTTCATCGTCTCATTATTTTTTTCCATCTTCTTCATCAAGACTTCGCACATAGTTACGAGATTACTAAGCTGCTGCTCAAGCCGATCCAAGCGTGGATTCGCCATTGAGCAAGAACGCGCTCGATACCAAATGTTAAGTGAATACGTGAGGATAGATTTAAGTTCGAGGAACCTAGACCTTAGATTCTAAGGAACCTAGACCTTTTAGATTTTGAGGAAACCTAAAACCTTTTCAAACTCAAGGTTTGGGATTAATTTTCGATCCTTTTTTATTAAAATACCATCCTTTAAATAGGAATATTACAACGATTTAGACTTGGAGTAAAACTCTTATCAAGATAAACTTAAAAGATAACTAGATCTAGATAATTGAAATACAAATAAATATCTCTAATCTAAAAATCGATAACAAACTAATCTAAATGAAATCTAATTCATTTTAAATATAAAACTACTATAATTTAATGTCTACTTTATCTTTATGTTACTTCCGTAACATGTACATTCACCAAAGAATTTCCCAATGGGATGGCCTATATGATACTTCGGAACTCCTCAATAATCAAAATCACATAGAACAATCATATCAATCTATCCACTTATTCACCATCTTCAACATTTGATTTCGAAGAAAGAAAAAAAAAAAATGAAATGCTTCCAATGAATGGGACATAAAAATCAAAGTTATGACATGAATATTTATAGTTTGTGAAGCAAAACACAGTTCACTTTACATTGATTGCCATATAACTATTCCAACTTCTCTTGCTCATAGATGATAGGAGGGTTACCATGCCAAAATCACCTTTCCTCTTACTTATTGCTACTCAATCTAGACATATCCCAACTCCTAGGACCATATTGCTTATTGCTTAGAAAATATATATATATATATATATATATAGACATTTCCCAACTCCTAGGACCATATATCTCATAATAAGAACCAAGAAAATTAATAAATATATCCTGTCAAAGCTATCCATTTAAAGCAAGCCTCCACAAAATAAAAACAAGAGATTTATAAGCCTGAAGAAATTATGGATAGTAAATCATGAATAAAGCTAGAAGATGAAGATGGACTCACTTCAGCGCACATCGGGTACTTGTGTAGTGTTAAAGGAGGATGCATTTTCCTTACTTTATAATTTCTTTTCTATTTTTCTAACAAAATCGCTTCAAGCTGTAGCAACCTGCAACAACCACCACCAACAATGTTTTACCCTAAAATGAAATTTTCCCCAAATAAAAGACAAAGCATGAATCTAGGAGTTCTTTCAACACGCAACTGTGACAGCCTCGGAAGGAAAAAGGGTAAAGGAGGATCCTAAGTGTAAGAAAACTTGACCGAAGCTGAAGCGGATCCCGCCAAGCTGTTGCCTGCGATGAGGAGGCATTTATCACCAGCTTCCTTTGAAAGAATAGAAGGATCAATGCTTCCTGCAACTTGAAATCCCTTATAAGTCAAATTTACGAGCTTTTGAGGGCATGCGCAATTGTTGATCACAGTCACGTCCCATTCACGTCCCATTCACTCAAAAGATCTAAGGGCTTAAAATTAAGTACCAATATTTTAATGGGGAGCATATATTTCGAATTTCAAAATTCAAAGTTATCTCTCCTTACCTTTCTTTCTTTCTCCTCTCTCGTTCTATCCTAGACCCTCTCTCTCCCCATTAACGCATCTTCCCCAAAACAATTTCTCTCCCCAAAACCATAAACGCATCTCTCTCCCCCACCCACTCCTTCGGCTTCAGGCGATGCCCGCACCCACCCAGATCGGAGTCGCCACCCTAGGACGAAGACCAACAGTGCCGCCGCCCACCGTCCGATGTTTCTCTCTCCGCCTCCCTCGCCCCTCCAGAACCCAAACGGATTTGCTAATGAAATCACCGGCGACGCCCACCCACCATGGCTCCAGCTTGGACAGGTATGTATACTTGTTTACATATAAAGATTAGAATTTTCATTATTTTTGATTTATTTGCATAAATGGGTTGGCTTTGGTTTTTGTTTTGATTTGGGTTTGGATTTGTTTGTGTTATCTACGACTGGTGGTTGTTTTGTTTGATTTTGAAAATGAGTAAGAATTTTTGGGCCTCCGCCTCCGCCCACCACCGGCACCGAGCGCACCGGCGCTCCCAACCCACACCATGCCGTACACCCGAGACCCAAAAAAACACCCAAAGAAGTCTTCTGTTTCAAAAGGGTCATTTGGTTTTTTTTTTTCCCCCCCAAAGTAGGAATTTTTTTTTTCGTTCTTTCCCCTTAATGTGTGTGGCTGATTTTGTTTGTTAGCATTCTTGAACTTGTTTGTGTTTTGGTTGAGTTGCAGCTGGTTGTAGATGTGCAAGCTACCCCATGTGTTTGATGAAATCTTTGTGAGAAAATTTATAGACTTTAGAAAGAGTTTTGTTTTATATTTTTCCCTTTTGTCATTGGTGTTTCTGCTTCTACATTCCTCAGTGAGAGATTTTTTTTTTTTTTTTTTTCTGTTTTTATTTTCCAATTGGTGTTTATGTTTTTGCATTCTATATATTTGATGAAATTTCCAGGAGAGAGTGGCTTGTTGATTTTTTTTCTTTTTTCTTTTCATCCAGGTGAAAGAGTAGTTTGTTGAAATTTCCGCGAGGCCCGATCAATTTTATCTTTGCCCATCATGTGCTTGTGGAGTTTGCGGTCATGGCAAGTTTGAACAAAATGGGGCATTTTATGGGCAAAAATTTTGTTACTGGCAAGCAATGCGAGCACAAATTCCACATTGGGTGCCTAAAGAGTAAAGAGATGCTCCTGATATTGAGGTCTCGATGGAGAATAACAGCAAGCTCAAAGCTGCTATAAATGTGATGCATGAGTTTTTTTTTTTTTTTTGTAGTTGTTTACATTTTGTGATATGGGGCAAATATTATAGTTGGTTTCAGTTGATGATTGTTAAAAAAAAAATGGTTGGCTTGAATTCCATTTGATGGTTAGTATGATGATTGACATAAACAGATTAGGCACCATTTTAATATGTTTTGCTTAGTTAAATTGGGTTCAAGGAAGAACACTATTGATTTCAGGGCAAATTATTCATCAAATGGAGAATTTATAATCATTTTACACTAGCATCAATGTGAGTAATGGAGCTGTTGTGGACTTCGGTACATAAAATGAGAAGGGAATCAATTTCAAGTCGCACAATGAATGTATTTTAATAGGCAATATTATCTCAGAAATGCACTGATCCCTTAATAGAGGGATCCGATTCCTTAATAGAGTTACAAAAACAGCATATTTCCTTAATAGATAGATTACATTCTTCCACTCGAATCACAATATTCAACATCATGACAGAATGTATGGGATTTTTTGTTGAGCATTCTCAAACAGCAACAAAAACATTTTTCAAAGATTAAGTTACTGCAAAACTTGATTCAGATCAAGTTATTGCAAAACTTGATTCAGATCAAGTTATTGCAAAACTATGGATAAAATCTTGACCTTTATTCCACTACAAATAAAGATGAATTCTAGCTTTTTGAAAAAGTGTCTAATACAGATGAGATGTTAGAAACAATACTTGATTCACTTTTGTCGATTAGTAATTCCAGATGCACTCGTGAATAGAAATAAATATAATTTACAAATTGTCATTTGACTAAAAGGTTTCATACAATAGTAACATAATTTCCAAAATTAAGTTGATTCTATTTATCACAAAATATCCTTTAAACTTCGACAACCCACAATCAACGCCACCATTTAAAATCGCACAAGATAGCCATCCTTTGAAATGTTTCATAGTGATGATAGAAAATCAATGTCTTGAATATGTTTCCAAAATCAAAGTTAATTTTCAAATCAATAAGAATGTGTTAAAACATTTATTTCAATTTGTAAGTTTGTTATTTACCAAGGAAATTTCTGATGTTCATATTTGTATTTGTGCTATCAGCAAGAGGTGTTGGTGTAATATTGAATTCACCAGTCACCTAAAAAACAAAGTAACACTTAACTTGTCGACAATATGAGATGTATTATTCTATTCAAGTGTGAACAAATGTATAATTAAAATTAATTTACAAATAAAAAAAAAAAAAGAAGAAACACATTTTAATTTTTTGAAAGGGTAAAATTATATAAACTTACCGGTAGAAATTCAATGAAACTAGTTTCACATCTATCTTGAGATGGTTCAAATGTTATCCTTGGTACTGAATAAGGCATTTGCTCAATTTGCTATATTATAAAACAAAATAAAATCTCATTAGCAAAATTACAATTATTTTAGACTATTTTACTATAAACTCAAATTATGTTAACCTGACGAGAATAACACTCTGCATGTGAGTCAAAGTTATCATCATGAATATTGAGAGAACAATTAATTTCCTGTAAGTAATAAAAATAAAATTTAATGTACATTATAGTATTAAATCTAATAAGTTATACAAGATAAATGTGAATTTATAGAGGTAGAATGTTACCGAGATCTTTTTCCCAACATTATAATTTGTTGTAACTTTTGTTTTCTTCTTTTTGATTCTCAACCCAACCTTTTATTCGTTTTCCACCCTTCCGACCTTCCTTCTTCTTGATTCCTTTAACAGTTTCAAGTAAATTCTCAACTGATGGGATATGAATCGCAGCTTCGTTGCCACTTGGCAATGACATGTGAGCTTCATTATTAGGAGTAGTACTTGAACATCTTTTTATATTGTGAACATGTTTTTCCATTTCCACTAACATTCTTTCTACATAAGCATATGCCTCATCACTGTCAACTGCTTCAGCGACTAATTTTACCACCCTTGGACACAATTTTTTATATCGCTGAGTAACATTTAAATTCACATCATCTTCAACATTTTTTGTCTTAATATTTGAGATAGGCCCACTCTTTGCTTCTCTTGTCCACCTCTTCAAAATGTATGCGTCAGGAATTCTCTTAATGTCAAGCAAGTCAAAAACTTTCAAAGCATGACAACACAAAATGCCAAATATTTCAAACTTCATGCAACTACAGGAAATTATTTTACTGCCATGGTCAAAAATTACTTTATACTCCTTTTCTTTTTCATAAATTCCAACAATATATTCATGCACTGACTGACTCTCACTGTGATGTTTTATTATCGCTGCTGATGCATAATCATACTCATCATGAAATTTTTTAAATATCACAGGAGTATACCTTTCTGCTGCGTGCTTCAACAAAGGAGAATTCTTCAATCCCTAATGTGGGCAATTTTTGTAGAATTATATTCAACCTCAATTCCTTATCGCTTTTGCTCCACCACCGTTCAAAATGTTGAAAAAATTCTAATATACCCAAATTTGATTTTAAGTAAGCTTTTAAGTCCCCATTCAAACTTTCCTTGAGTTGAGTACTTCTCACTCCCAAAGTAAATGCATTCTTCATGTAACACTTAGCCCATTTTGTCTTCAATTTGTATATACCTTCCAACCAACTAACAGCCCATCATTATCTGTTGAATCATTTTTTCCAAGCATTTTCAAATTCATCTCATCTTCATAATCAAACATACAAGATTTAAAGTCCCGTAACAAATGAGAACCATCCTTCATCAAATGCCCCAAATGCTTGATGCAATTTTGCATTATGTGCCAAGTGCACAATCCATGCCAAGTGTCCGCATCACCTCAATTAATGCATTTGCCATTGCAGCATCTTGATCTGAAAGATTGTTTGGGGTTTTTACCTCCATGTGCATCTAAGAAATTCTCAAAAGCCATTTAAATGATTCTGCAGTTTCATCATATAAAAGTGCAGCCCCAAAATCACAACTCCTCTATGGTGATTGAAAATAGTAAAGACACCTAAAGGTCTCAATTCTTTATTCATGCCATATGTAGTGTCAAAAGTCATAACATCACCAAAATAGGAATAGTCAATGATCATTCTAGCATCAACCCAAAAATATTAGTTATTTGTTCCTCATTATCTAATTGGACCATATTGAAATGATGGATTTTTGCAATTTGTTCCTTAAAGTACTTTAATAAGCAAACTTTCACCATATATCAAATTCTTTTGCCATCTTGTTCAAGATAATTTTTTTGATCAAGCTTAGTATATCCAAGATTTGCTCTCCCACCAACCTCTCTACTCATTAGCTCATGGGTTGCCTTAGGTGAAATTCCAGAAGCACATGCCAAATCAATTGCAAATGCTTGAACTTCTGACATTTTTCGATGCGACCTCATCATATGAACAGTTTCTTGAAGATGCAAAAGATGATTATGTTCAGCTACAAAATCATAAACCTTATACTTTCCAGTCTCTCGTACTAATGAAAGAAACAATCGTGCATGACAATTAGTTTTTATTTCATCTCGATGACAAGTGTAAAGGTGATCCTGCTTGTCTACTACCCGAGCACCTTCCTTACAACAAACAAATCCTCTAGATGTTACTTTTCCATCCAACTTACTTTTATTTATAAATTTTTTTCTCACTCCAAACCCCATTTGCTTTCCATAATTTACCCAATGATTCCATGCATCTTCTAGGGTATTAAATTCCATATCAAGTTGAGGTGTCCAATCCATTTGAGTATTCATATTTTGAAGGGAATCACTTGTAATGCTATCCATATTTTTTTGGTATCAAAGTTTTTTGCTGTCATCAACAAACAAAAAATAAATTTATACAAGTCAATAAAGACATTACTTTATATAAGGATATATATATATATATATAGTATCACTTGACTGGCAGGTTTAAGTTTTGTTTTGTCTTTTTAATTGAAACAGAATCTTTTATATAAGGATATATATATATATATATATATATATATAGTATCACTTGACCGACAGGTTTAGGTTTGTTTTGTCTTTTTAATTGAAACAGAATCTTCACTGTTTTGTTATATAAAAAAATAAAAAATAAAAAATCAGCATTAATAAAAAAAATGTAACTAACTATATACATAGCAAACTCCAAACCCATACACAGACAATGAATAACAAATAACAGTAAAATAACCTCAAATCCATACACAGCAAACCCACTAAAAGATTAAAATAAACAAATTACTCAAAAGAATATAGCAGCTCAAAAGAGAAATACCAACTCACTAGTGTTGCCTTGCTTGATATTTTTTTCAGATTCCACCAGAAATACCAGTTGCAAATAGCTGCAAAATGTTGAAGCACAGTGTTTCTTTTCCTTTTCTTTCTCGTTGAGAAAGACTGAAAGAGATGGAAAAAAAAAGGAGAAACTTTTTAGAGGAAAAGACAATGTTTAGGAGGGAAATTTTTAACCTCGGGAATGTATCCCACTCACTAAAATATTGGTACTTAATTTTAAGCCCTTAGATCTTTTGAATGGCTAGGATTTAAAAAAACTGGCCAGCAATTTTGAGAAATTGTCAGATCCCTATCCCATCCAGACACCCTGCATGCATGCATTTTTATTAATTCAAGCTTATAACTCGCTTTAATGTGCAAGATTCTTTATTATAATTTAATTTTAAAATTTAAATATATATAAATATATATTTAAACATATAAAAATATATCTCACCTATTTAAATAAAAAAAATTAAATCTTTGTTCCTATAAGTATATATGATTTAAACTAAATAGTATAAAAAAAATTAGTAAGAAGAATACATGGATTAATGAGATTATAATATAATTAACGCAATTAATGACATATGAATTATATTGAAATATAATTAACGTAATTAATGACATCATATATATATAGATATAATTAACGTAATTATTGACGCTAATTAATAACAGATTTTTTAAGAAGGAACCAGTTATATATATATGACACCTTTTTTTTTTTTTTTTTTCTTTTGAGAATCCTAAACATATTATTACATAATAATTTGATTTATATTATTTGTTTCCTTATTTGATTTAGACATTAATAAGATTTAATATATTGAATAATTAAAATATGAAAAATTCTTGAAATATAATTAACGAAATTAATGATACTAATTAATGCCCAGTTTTTTAAGTAAAAACCCGTTTACTCTTAAAAGATTGGTTTACAAATTATGTCTTAAAAAATCGGTTTAGCATTAGAATAAAAAGGGTTCATGCCACATGCCGCAATATTAAGGCACTTTTGAAAGTGATTTGGCTTTTATATATATAAATGATTACTTTATTTTACTCAGCTTTGGTTTGTGTCGTGTGCACAAAGATACACAAACTAGGAGCGTTATGACCGACCCTTCGATTACTGATGTTATGCCTTTAGCTTGCATTGCATAACACAAGACACAAGGCGTTGGTTTGTGTTGTGTATAGGACAAGCTAGCTAAGGGTGCAATGAGTTTCTAATTATTGATGTGACACCTTCGGCTTGTGTTCGTAAGCTTTGGTTTGTGTCATGTGCATATGACATATGCTAGCTAATTAAGGGTGTTGTGGGTCTCTGATTACTAATATGACATCTCCAACTTGCATTCTGTGCACACTAAAGACTAGACACAAGCCTTTGATTTGTGTTGTGTGCATAGGACGCAAGCTAGCTAAGGGTGTTGTGAGCCTCTAATTAACTGACATGACATCTCTAGCTTGCATTTTGTGCACCCCAAACACAAGGGGCAAGCCTTTGGTTTGTGTTGTGTGTATAGGATTCAAGCTAGCTAAGGGTGTTATGAATCTCTAATTACTAATGTGATACCTCCAGCTTGCGTCCTGTGTACACATAATACAAGACGCGAGCAAAAAAGATGGAAGTCTTGTATTATGTGAATCTCGAAGTATATGGCATCGCAGAAACGAAGTTGTGCACGGTGGAATCTTTAGACACCCTACACAGTTGGTACAAGACGTAGTAGTCACGCTGGAGGATTTCAAATGGGCCAACCAGGGATGAGATACAAGATGATGCAATTGAAAGCAGGGTGAGGAGAAATGGAAACCGCAACTGGAGAACACCTTAAAAGTTAACTGGGATGCTGTTGTGGATTTGAAGAAAGGAATCATTGGTTTGGGGATTATTGTAAGGGATGAAAAATGAGATTTCATAGAAGCTGAAACAAAATATATGAAGCTGCACGTAGAACCGGTTGTGGCAGAAACTTTGGCAGCATTACAAGCTCTAAACTTATGCACGAAGAAGGGTTACCAACGTGTCATTCTAGAGGGCGATGCGTTGCAGGTGATAAATATGATCAATTCGGTGGAACCTTGCAACAGTGGATATGGACACTTGGTTGAAGATATTAGAGCATGTAGCAGATGTGTGGGCAGCATTCAATTTCAGCATGTGCGGAGAACAGCTAACAAGGCTGCCCATGAACTAGCTGTATTAGCTAGTACCCGTGTCACTAATATGAGGTGGATGTCTATTCCATCTTGTGTGAGTGGTATTGTAAGGGATGAGAGACTTCTCTTGCCCAGTTGAAGTTTTGCTCTTTTATGAGCTGCAATAATATTCAGATTACTTTTCAAAAAAAAAAAAAAAGAAAAAGAAAAAAAAACACAAGACGTGAGCCTTTAGTTTGTGTTGTACAAACTTTGTTCTTAGACAAATAAGAGACCAATGTTTATTAGTCAAAGCTCACGTACAAGCATAGTCAATTATAGAATCTCCATATGCTAACATTCTCATAATGTTATCAGCATCCCTAATCTTTACGTGAGACTAACTAGAATGCAGAATATTGTTTTGAGCACACATTGTAAACAATCATGAAATGACATAATAATACACTCAAAAACCATAGCTAAATGATAATATCTTAATCAAATTGAACCCAAATAGCAAAAGAGAATAGCATACTTGTTCTGCAAAATGTGCAAGGCGGGTTTGTGCACTCAAAAATATTTGAATGAAAGCATTAATCGACTTTGACTGGTGATAAGAGCCAAATATTGCATATTTGGACTTCTTAATTTACATTAGTTAATCTTTTAGCTGTATTGTTATCTAGTGCTTTGTATTATATTTGTGTTTTAGTGTTTTGTAAGTTGCTAAGAGAAACTGCATTTTAAAAGGAAAAATTGCAAAGTCTTGGAATAAAACATACTTTGAGAAGACATAGAAGATGTGGTTATGTTTAACCAAATCAAAGAAGGGATAAAATCGGAATTTCCTTAAATGGAGATAATTTTGGATTGGATTCAAATTCAGATTCTGCACATGTTTCAGTATTTTGATTATAACTTTCTAATCAAATATTGGATTGAGGTGATTCAAATGGTAGGAAAGCTAACTCAAAATGATATAATTTATTGTGAAATAGGATTTTCCTAATTTGGACATTTACTATGCCAAAATCATCCTACAATATGAGAACGCATAAATCTGAGTGAATCTTATCCTGATTTCAGACTTCTATTTTGGTGGGAGATTGACCTCGAATTATCTAGATTTACTAGGGCTTCGGACTTCTAAGCCTATAAATAGACCTCTTTGCATTCAAGAAAAAAAAAGACAAGCCTGGAGACAAAAATTCACAACTTTTCTTTTTTAGTTTAGTTTTTTTTTTTTTAGTTTAGAATTTATTTTTATGTCGAGCTAATCTCCATCTAAGGTTGGGGATAAAGCCTCACCGATGAAGAATGACATTGCTGTTAAGTAAGATTTTATTGATAAGATTTTATTATTTCAATTGTTTTACTCCTAATCAATTATGTGGAGTTATTCTTGGATATCTATTGTGATTCAAGGATACATGTGATAATTTAATATGATTGATTGCTTGGTTTTTAACTCATAAAAATTGGATATCCCTTATGATTTGCTCTACGGATACATCTGGTGTTTCAATTGAATTTGGATTCCTTTTGTGATTTAATCAATGAATGGATACATGGGAAGCTTTTGATTAATTCTTTGAAGCATAGTAAAACATATCTAAAGATTTTAATTATGAGAACTTCGGATTGATATTGATGAGCATAGTGCATGTTGTTATAATGCGGTGAGTGTGAATTCCCAAACCTCAGTACTTTATCTTTTGATTTATTTTATTTAATTTATGTTTATGTTTTTAATTTTCAAAAGCCCAATTAAAAACCCATTTTGGAACTAGATTAGGATTTAATTAGTTTAGATATAAATTTGTTCTTTCAAAAATACAATTCTCTGTGGGTTCAACCTTGCACTTGCAATTCATTACATTATAAACAATTCGTGTACTTGCGAGTTAAATAAATTTTCACAACAACTGGCCAGTTGTAGCTATTCCCACAAAGAAATGGTTCTCAAGAATGGCAATGCCCAAAGTATGCGTAATCCATACAAGTTGGCTATATGCCTATTAGTGTGCAACCCAAAAGAATTTACCATATCCCTCCAACCGGGTTCAAAATCATCATTCGACTCTAGATTGTAGAGTCGAAAGAACTTTGCCTTCCACTCATTGTAACATTCTCCCAGTACAGCGTTAAACTAGGATGGAAACTTCGCCACAATCATCCATATGTAAAGTGCATGCTGGGTCATTGGCACTTCCATGGCTATTGTTAAATTTTAAAGTGTATTTTCTAGAATCCATAGTTATTACTTTTCTTGTTTTCATTTTGAGTGATGCAGTGAGGAATTTTATGTAAGTTTAAACGTGGTGGGGAGACTCATTTGCACATGATGGATGACTCATGTCATTCTTAGCATTTCCACCTTACCACCTTTTATCTTGGTCATCTAACCATCACTACCCTCATTCAACCCATTTCATCTTTCAAGACATCCTTACACATTTCCATGAGACATTATTATCATTTCTAAGCCAAATTCGTTGTTCTCCCTTGATCTCATGAAAAGTCACTCATATCTTGTTAATTAAGTGTGAGAATGCTCTAGAACCCATCCCTAACCCTTATATATACCCTAGGCATGTTTCCAAGCCTCTCATTCCACCATATCTCAACAAAACCTTCTCCTATCTTGTGCAAGTGTGGTCCACCCCAAGTTTTCCCATTGTTGTAATATTTCATAAGTAAGAAGTATATTTTCCCATATAGTTTTGATCTTTCTTCTACTTTTGGTTGTGAGTCCTTGGGCTAGTGTAATTTTGTTGCACTACTTGAAAATTGGTTGTTCCTAATTTTTGGACACCGTATTTTTCCACATGGTATCAGAGCTTCAAGGGTGGTGGTGATTCATCCTTGGTGAAGAAAATCAACTGGTGGTGTGGGAATGGATTATGGTGGATGCTTTAACAATTTTGGGGTTGAGGTGCTCAACCATTCTAATTACAAGATATGGAGGTCATGCATGGAGTCTTATCTTGCTGGGGGAGACTTATGGGAGGTCGTTGGTGGTGATGATGTGAATTGTTGAGAAAATACTCCAAAGAATGTTGATAACTTGAAGAAATGGTGGATAGCGAATGCAAAGGCAAAATCTATCTTGAAGAGATCTATTTCGCATGGGCTATTTGAGCATATCATTGGTTGTAAGTTGGTTGGTGAGATTTGTACTAACCTCGATGGGTTGTTCAATAAAAAGGATGTGGCTCGATTGCAACTATTGGAGAATAAGTTGGCAAATACAACTCAAGGTGATCTATCTATTTCTTAGTTTTTCTTGAAGATTAAAAATCTTTGTTTAGAGATTTCAGCCTTTGATTCAGAAGAACCTATATCGGAGGTACGAATGAAGTGACATATTATTCGTGGATTAAAGAGGGAGTATATTCCCTATGTTACATCTATTCAGGGATGGGTTTTTCAACCCACCTTAGTAGAGTTTGAAAGTCTTCTCATGTCACAAGAATCATTGGCTAGATAAATGGTGGGATGTTCCATTTTGGGAAATGAAGGAGATGCTCTCTTTTCCAACAAAAAGAAATATTTCAACAAGGAAAAACACAAAGGTAAAAATGATGGTTCTTGCAAGTATGGAGATGGTGAAGAATCATTCGAGAAGCAAGATGGGTATAAAAAAGGTGTCAAGTGTTATCGATGTGGTAAACTTGGACACATAAAGAAGAATTGCCATGTGAAACTCAACAGAGGATATGTAGCCAAGAAGGAAGGTGAATCTAAACATGAAGAAGAGTGGGGAAAATGCTTTGTGGCAGGAACCACTAAGATTGATGCCTTGTCATCAGTCAACTATAAAAATGATTGCGCCGTTGATTTAGGTTGTGGGCATCATCTTACTGGTGACGAATCCAAATTTTCAAGCTTATGAGATTACAAAGGAAATGATGCAATCGTCATAGCAAACAATTCCATTCATCCTGTTAAGAAGGAAGGAGTCGTGACTATCAATGGTGGTGGAGATGTCAAAATCACACTTAAGAGTGTGTTTCAATTTCCCGGAATGAAAAAGAACCAATTTTTGGTGGTCAATGCTGTTCATGCTGGTAACTATGTCTTGTTTGGGCCAAAGGATGTAAAGTTTCTTCAGAATATCAAAATTTTGGATGCTGATGTCGTTTATATGGGTAAGAGAGTTAAAGACTTATTTGTTTTAGCATCTATAGTTTCCTATGTTGATAAAATGAGTAGAAATGATGGAGCACCAATTTGGCATGCTAGATTGGGGCATCTAAGCATGGATAAATTAAAAGCTATGGTTCTAAAAAATTTGGTGAAAGGGTTGCCTATGTTGACTACTTTTGGTAGTATTGATGAAGTATGCAAAGGTTGTCAGTATGGTAAGGCACGTCGTCTTCCATTTGACAAGTCTTTTTCACGGTGCAAATCACCTTTAGAGCTTATTCATGGCGATTTAATAGGGCCTTGCACTACACCATCATATTCGGGTTCTCTTTATTTGCTTGTTCTTATTGATGATTATACACGGTTTACTTAGGTATATTTTATGAAAGAGAAATCCAAAGTTTTCTTTAGGTTCAAAGAGTTCAAAGCAATTGTGGAAAGCGTGCTCAACAAGAAGATTAAACGGTGTCAAACTGATAATAAGGGATAGTTCACTTCTATCAATTTTCACAAGTTTTGTCAAGAGCACGGCATCCGAAGGGAGCTTTCTTGTGCATATACACCACAACAAAATGGTGTAGTGGATAGGAAGATTCCACACTTGGTGGAGACTTGTAGGAGTTGGCTTTATGCAAAGAACTTACCCAAAGCTTTGTGGGCGGAGGGTATGGCATGTGCTACTTATGTGATTAATTGGGTGCCTCTTAGCCCGATAAACATGAAATCACCATATGAGTTAATGTTTGAAGAAAAGCCTAGTGTCAAGCACTTCAAGGTTTTTGGCTCTATTTGTTATGTCCATGTGCCGGATGCAAAAAGAACTAAAGTGGATGCCAAGGCTCAGAAATGTATTTTTATTGTCTATGATGAAAGGAAAAAAGGGTGGAAGTGCATGGATCTCGACACCCATAAAATTTGTGTTTCTCGAGATGTTGTATTTGATGAAGTCTCTTCATATTATAAGGTGGAAGGTGCTATTTTGGAAGTACTAGTGGTGACACTAGTATTCACAATCAGCAGCCTACCGAAATCTCTTCTTCTTCTTATGAGTGTGAACTTTCTAGTTTTGATGAAGCTAAAGGTGTTAAGGAGCGAGATGATGATATGAATGATGAAATGAATGCTATCATAAGAAATCAAACATGGAATCTCGTGCCAAAGCCTAAGGAAGTGAAGCTTATTACTAGCAAATGGGTTTACAAAGTCAAACAGAAGGAGGTTTACAGTGTTGATGATACAAGGCTAGTTGAATCCCTAAGAGAGAAGTTTCGTATCATTTCTAGAAAATTACTTTAAAGGGGAGTGTTAAATTTTAAAGTGTAATGAGTGTGAACTTTCTAGTTTTGATGAAGCTAAAGGTGTTAAGGAGCGGGATGATAATATGAATGATGAGATGAATGCTATCATAAGAAATCAAACATGGGATCTCATGCCAAAGCCTAAGGAAGTGAAGCCTATTACTAGCAAATGGGTTTACAAAGTCAAACAAAAGGAGGTTTACAGTGTTGATAGATACAAGGCTAGTTGAATCCCTAAGAGAGAAGTTTCGTATCATTTCTAGAAAATTACTTTAAGGGGGAGTGTTAAATTTTAAAGTGTAATGAGTGTGAACTTTCTAGTTTTGATGAAGCTAAAGGTGTTAAGGAGCAGGATGATGATATGAATGATGAGATGAATGCTATCATAAGAAATCAAACATGGGATTTCATGCCAAAGCCTAAGGAAGTGAAGCCTATTACTAGCAAATGGGTTTACAAAGTCAAACAAAATGAGGTTTACAGTGTTGATAGATACAAGGCTAGTTGAATCCCTAAGAGATAAGTTTTGTATCATTTCTAGAAAATTACTTTAAGGGGGAGTGTTAAATTTTAAAGTGTACTTTCTAGAATCCATAGTTATTACTTTTCTTGTTTTTGTTTTGAGGGATGTTGTGAGGGATTTTATGTAAGTTTAAATGTGGGGGGAGTCATTTGCACATGATGGATGACTCATGTCATTCTTAGCCTTTCCACCTTACTACCTTCTATCTTGGTCATCTAACCATCACTACCCTCATTCAACTCATTTCATCTTTCAAGACATCCTTACACATTTCCATGAGACATTATTATCATTTCTAAGCCAAATTCGTTGTTCTCCCTTAATCTCATGAAAAGTCACTCTTATCTTGTTAATTAAGTGTGAGAATGCTCTAGAACCCATCCCTAACCCTTATATATATACCCTAGGCATGTTTCCAAGCCTTTCATTCCATCATATCTCAACAAAACCTTCTCCTATCTTGTCCAAGTGTGGTCCACCCCAACTTTTTCCATTGTTGTAATATTTCATAAGTAAGAAGTATATTTTCCCATATAGTTTTGATCTTTCTTCTACTTTTGGTTGTGAGTCCTTGGGCTAGTATAATTGTTAGTTCATATTATTGTGAGTTGGCTGGATTCATGTTGAACAAAATACTTGGGGTTTAATTAGATCTTAATTGTGAAGTATGCTAGTTAGCATAAGTAGGATGAAATGGTTTTGGTTCTCAGAAACCGTCGTCTGAAGGCTCGTTTGCAATGGAGTCCGAACAAGCATGATGTGCAAAGGAGCCTAATAGCCTCGTTTGAAGGCTCTCCTGTAGCGGTGTCCGGACGAGCATGCTGTGCAAAGGAACCGAGAGTCTGGTTTGAAGCAGCGTCTGTAACCCTGTCCAAACGAGCATGCTGTGCAAAGAAATTTGAGAGCCTTGTTTGAAGCAATGTTTGCAACCCCGTCCGAACCAAAGGTTCCGTAAAAACTCAAGTTAGAGTTTTTAACCTAGCTATGTCCGGATGCTCATTAATGGCCGCTCAGACGACTAGTGTTTCTCATGTAATATCTTCGTAGAAACTAGTTGTCGTCTGGACAAGCTCACTGTTGTGCAAATATCTACCTAAATTAATAGGCAAATAATTGTACGTTTTACTTGCAAGTGCACAAGGTCAAAAGTATAGTAGAGTGTGTAAGTGTAAGATCGATCCCACAGGGATTGGTAAATTATGTTTAAAATGAAATTCGCAATATAAAATAAAAGACATAAAAATTGAGTTTGATTAAACAATGAGAAAAAGGTGGGGCTTTGATTTCCACCGCTAATCACGCTTATACAATAAATTAGTATGCCAATGCTTTGATCACATTATGAATATTTAATATCTGCCAACCTAAGGGTATGTGTGTCTACTCCTTAGACTATTGGTTTCCCTAAGCAATGAATTAGGTAAGGGTGTCTACTCTAATTCTTTTCTTTCTTAAAGGATTTAGCATGGGTGTCTACTAAGTTGTTCTTTAAGAAAGCATAAATTCTGTGAAAACCGATAGACACATGAGACCTAGGGTATGGGTGTCTACTCCCGGTTTCCCATGTTGATTAACCCAAGAACCCGGTGTGGATATCTTTTGTTACTTATGTTAAAACCAGGTACTCGGTCATCCAAATTGATCTAGCTAACAGGTCCATACCACATGCATATGTTGATCAGGCACATATGAGGAATTATTGAAAGCAGGAATTAATCAAGTTAAATATCATAATGCAATTATCGCAAAGGTGCCAATACTGAATTAAAATATAAACATGATCAGGACTTCAATCAAGCCCTACTTAAAGGTTTAGTTACACATGAAATTTAGGCTAATCATCTTCATAAAATAAAGGAAAAGAATAAACCCGAAAAATTGCTCATTGAAAGTCGTCAATTCTTCTCCAAAATAGCTTGTCCCTTCTTTTGTGTTTACAGGCCTATTTATAGACTCTAGGAGGATTCTAGAAACCCTAAAAATCATAGGGTTTGAATCCTTGTGCAACAAGGATTTACAAAACCCTAAAAATTAAAAACTTCCAAAATAGGGCTGCGGCTGGTTTAGGCTTCCCGCAGAGGTGCGCTCGATTGCCGTCGGTTATGATTGATCGCATCGTGATCGATCTCCTTCTTAGCTTAATGCCAGTGCATTCGATCCTCTTCTTGGGTGCTCGATCGCCAGGCTGACTCTAACTCCTTCTTGATTTCCTTCTAGCTTTTCCAAATTCTCATCCATTAAGCCCTAAACTTCCAGAGTGCTCTCTTTTCTTCTAAAGGCCTATAAAACAGTAGAAAACACAAAAGAAAGTAAAATAGAACAAAATAACATAAAGGTGTAACAAATATAATTAAGGGGCTTAAATATGAATATTTAAGCACTTATCACACCCCCAAACTTACACATTGCTAATCCCTTAGCAATACAAAATGAAAAACTAAAAAAAATAAATCCAACTTTCGTGGGATGAATAGTTGCATTTAGTATATGTAACAAGCCTTTTAAACCTCTAAGAATTTCCTAGAGGATGAGTTGAGTCTAGTGAGGGTTTTCCAGGAATGTTACCCACAAACATTATGCATAGTTCATGTTCAACCCAACAATCGAAATATCACTAAAAACCATGAATTTCATTTATTAGCAGGCTTAAAAAGTTAAACTCCATCTTCACAATGCTTTGACTTTAAAGTCGATCACTTACCACAAACAAGCTAAGGCATCACAAGTTGAAATAGTGTAAAGTGAACTTGGCACAAGATTATAAAGTTTCCAAATAATTTCAAAGTGCAATGTCTCAATATCTCAAGCTTCACTGAACTTTTTATTAGAATGAACAACACTTGGCATAATTTCTTTTTTTTTTCTAAGCTCTGGATGTTTAGTTCCTTAAGCTTTCTAATTGACCCATGTAGCGAGTGTTGAGTCAATGACTCTCAAACCAAATGGTTTTAGGGCATTAGGTGTAAACACACCCCTAAGGACTTACTAACTTAAGTAAAAAAGGCTACGAAACTAAACTAACCATAATGTTAACCACATCAAATCTTCTCACCTTTTGACATGAACGCTCAATGCTTACTGAGTCAAGAGGCCTAGGTACTTAGTGAGAAGCTTATCCATGGTCATCATCATTTTTATTTCTTAAAGTTAACCAAATCAAATCTTCTCACCATTTGACGTGAACACTCAACGCTTTTAGGCAAGAGGCCCATTACATATAGTGAAAAGTTTATCAATGGATACTTTTTTTTCTCATGCCAATGTGTTCAACCAATAATTCATTCAGTTACCCCAAACATGAAGACATACACATCAAACTCATATGTCATACCCCATCAATCATGTGCCAATGTGCTTGTGTTAGAACAAATCAACAAGTGAATTCTTACTTTCCTAAAGTAAGTAACAACTAGAAAAATCCAATCATCGATCATGTGTTCAAAATTTTAAGCCCGCCAATGAAATCAACTCATAATTCTCAGATCAACAAAGATTTCAAGACAACATGAACATGGAAAATAATAATAATTTTTTTTTTTTTAAAAAAAAACAGGACAAAGTGTGTGAAAATGTGTCTCCCATACCCCCAAACTTAGACGCACATTGTCCCCAATGTGCAAATACATGGAAAGAGCGACTTGGGTTTGGGAAATCTGGAGCAAGTATGACTCAAAGCATCCCCCAAACTTGAACTCAAGCACACTTGTCCGAAAAAAAAAAAACACTAAAATAACAAAGAAAAACAAAATAAGAATAAAATAAAATAAACAAACAAACAAAGAAATAGAAAGGATAAGTGTGGGTGCCTCCCATGAGCGCTTAAGTTTAACGCCTTTAGCAAGACGTTGTGTCCTTCCATTGCTATTCCTCCTATGGGCCGAGGATGAGTCCCCAGCTGGTGGTAGCCTATCCAAATGGCTTGAAGCAATTTGCCTTGTGTCTTAAATTGCTACTCCATATTAGCAAAATTTTGTTCCATCCTTTCCAAGTGTTGATTGGCACCACGCAAGAAGTTATATTCATTTTGGCCGATGATCATCGACCTTTCCTCCATCCTTGTCGAGGTGCATCCTCTTCCATAATGTCCGCCTCCACTCTCTCTTCAGGGAATTTGCGCTTAGACCCCTGCATATGTGACAAACTATGATTCCATTGGTTCTTCCAAAGAAAGGGTGTTTTGTGATAGGTCCATCTTCGGAGTTCCTTTAATTCCCTTCTTCTTCATGATATGTGTCAGCAGGAACGGAAAAGGTAACCCCCATGAATTGGTAGTGGTTGTCTTTTTCCAGATCACTCCTTCCCAAAATTTATTAATCTGGTCCCAAATGATGGAAGGAATGGAGTACCAATGACCTTTATAAAAAGCATACAATGCCTGGAGAAATGTATCACGCCTCTGAGTTTTATGGCCCAAGTGTAACACCTGAGGAATTTATTAAGATTAAATTATGCTGATTTTATTAATGTCTTATTCACTATGTTATGAACTGTTTTATTGCTTCATATTGTGAAATGTGAAGTTAATTATATAGTAAGGAAAATGCAAGAAATACTATTATATTTAACTATTAAGTATGAAAATGTCTATCACCTAGTTTACTATCTAGCCACAAATTTATTATATCTCATTTATGAAAACTTTGCATACATGGCTGTTTAGTAAACACTGGTGAGAAGATAGATTTTTTTTAGAACAAAAAGGGGGCTCTAATAAAAATGGTCAATTCGTTTGAACTTGCTGAGTTGTGGACTCACCCTTCCACCTTTAAAATTGTTGTGACAATTTTCTAGATGGGATTGAAGAAGAGGAGAAAGAGGATGCGGCTCCGTATGAAAGTCCATACTACTGTGCATAGGACTGATAGGAGGCCCTAGTCTTTTTGGAGTTACTCAAGATAGTTGTAGATATACTAGTAATGTTTGATGTGTGTATTTTAGTAGTTCTCTTATGACATCTTGTAATATATTAGTATGGTTTGTAGTAACTGTGTAAGTGCTATGTCATTTGTGGCAGAGTTTAAAGAAACTGAAATCCTAGTTGAGGATGAAGATATTATATGAAGTTTAAATTAGATGCTCTGGTACATTTACATTTATGAGGAAACTCTGATGAAAAAAAAAGAGCTACCAATGTGCAGTAAGGATTTAGATAATTCCACTTACGGCTTGTTTAAAAAGCCAGGGTGTTACACCAAGGGACACACATTGCGATATAGAATGGAATCCACAAGCCAGAGTTGTGGAGGTAATTTGGACCGGCTGCATGCATTGTTCTTATTATCAGCATACTGTCCATCACACATGTCATCAATGATTTGAGAAATGTAAAAGGACTCTGGCTGCGCATCCATTTGAGCTTCCACTGGAGGGTGGTCATCATTGCATTTTAAAGCTGCAGCAATATCGGCGGTTGTCACCTCAATCGGCTTCCCCTTGATGTTGGAGAATAAAACTCCCCTCCTGTTGCAATCAGTGTACAGATTGCTATAGAACTGGGCCACTAGTTTTGTGTACGCCATGGAGGTGACAGGTTTGAACAATTTCTTCAACCCACGGCGTGTGAATTCTTGGACCGCCCATTGAGTAGCTTTAAAATTTTTGAAATCCCCATTAATATCAAATGTGGTCTCAAAAATTATCTCCGGCTGCTCCATAGTGGGTTGGGAGGTTTGGGCACGAGAACTTGAAGCTTGAGAGGTGGAAGCAATGGTCCGCGACATTTTGAGTTCTGTTCAGGACTTCAATCAAACAGTTGGTAGGCAGCTTGCAATCCAAATGGAGAATGACAATTCCCAAAACAAAATCCAACCCCCTGCAACAGTCAAACACACAACACAAGAGACAACTACAATCTATTTAAACAGATTACAGTTTGTTAAATAGAGAATAAAAGTACAAAAAAAAAAAACGGAAAGAGTTGGGTTGTGAAGGTGGTTATGCAATGGTGCGGTGGGGTGAATGCAGTGGGGGTACGACGGCATCTAATGGCCGACGGTGGTCGTGAAGGGTGGTGAAAGTGGTGATGAGTGGCGGTGGGTGAACTGGTACAGTAGGTAAGCAAGTGTAGTGAGAAGGACGGCGCTAGGAACAAGGGGAAAGGGAAAAATGTTCTAAAAATAGGTCACTTGACCCTCTGTTACGAATGCGTTTGATCGCTCTTAATATGCGATCGATCATACTCAGGCATGATTGTTCATGTGTGCGGTGCTATGATTGTGCGCTGAAGGATGCAAGGTGAGTTGGCGATCGATCGCTATATTCATAGCGATCGTTCGCTTGCTCAAAAAGTTAGCACTATCTACGGGGTTTAGCGATCGTTCGCAATTTTCACTGCGATTGATCTCTTGCACAGAAGGTTTAGAGCTTTCTAGGGGGTTTCAAGGATCGTTCGCAATTCTCACAGCGATCGATCGCTTGCCTAGAATACCCTTTCCCCACAAAATTAAAAAAAAAAAAAAATTAAAAACAACAACAAGAAAGAAAAAAATACAGAATTGAAGAAAAGGTTACCGCATTTAGTGGCCTCAGTACCACTAACCTCACATAAGCATTTGAGCTTCAAGACTGCTCAAACGCTTCCCATAGCTGCAATACTACTCTTTTAGAAAGGTGCACTTGAAGTCCACCAGATGTGGCTCAATTGCTCTTTGTGCTGCTGCATAGTGGATGGATTGAAGGGCCAAATCTTGTGGTGCCAAATCGTCCTCTCTTGATGTAGAGTTCACTTCAATGTACGACTTTACTCTGTGTCCATTCACTGTGAATGTCTGGTTGTTTTCTGAGCTATGAACCTCCAATGCTCCATGAGGGAACACTTTGGTGACAACACAAGGCCCAAACCATTTGGATTTGAGCTTACCAGGGAACAGTTTTAATCATGAATTGTAGATCAATACCCTCTATCCCACATGAAATTCCTTCCTAATCAGCTGTCTATCATGGTATGCCTTGGTTCTTTCTTTGTAAAGCTTGGTGTTTTCATATGCATCATGCCTTAATTCTTCAAGCTCATTCAACTGCAACTTCCTCTTATCACCCGTTTGCTTCATGTCAAGTTGAATTTCTTGATGGCCCAATATGCTCGTGTTCTAATTCCACCGCAGATGACATGCTTTCCAAAGACTAACTGGTATGGAGACATACCAATTGAGGTCTTGTATGCAGTCCTATATGCCCAAAGTGCATCATTTAAGCGTAGAGACCAATCCTTTCTGCTGGTATTGACCGTCCTCTCTAGGATTCCTTTGATTTCTTTGTTGCTTATCTCCACTTGGCCACTAGTTTGAGGATGATAGGGAGTGCCAACTTTATGAGTGATCCCATACTTCTTTAACAAGGAAGCAAAAACCTGATTGTTGAAATGGCTTCCTCCATCACTAATTATAGCTCTTGGAGTCCCAAACCTAGTAAAGATGTTATCCTACAAAAACTTCACAACAACTTTGTGATCATTAGTCTTTGAGGTGACAACACCCATTTGGACACATAATCCACACCCATAAGAATATATAAATTTCCATATGAGTTAGGAAAAGGACCCATGAAGTCAATACCCCAAACATCAAAGAGTTCCACCACTATAATGTTTTGCAATGGCATCGATTTCTGCATGAGATGTTTCCTGACCTCTAGCACTTATCACAAGATTTGCAAAGCAAAAAGGCATCTTTGAACACATAAGGCCAATAAAAACCAGATTATAGCACCTTAAGAGCTGTTCGCTTGGCCCCAAAGTGTCCTCCACATGCAAATTGATGGCAATGTTGCAGTATGTTCAATTGATCCTCCTCTAAGACACATCTTCTGATGATTTGGTCAGGGTAGGATTTGAAGAGATACGGTTCATCCCAATAGTAATGTCTAGAGAGAGACATCAACCTCTTCCTTTCTTGACTAGACATACCTGGAGGAAAAACTTTGGAAGTTAGATAGTTAACAATATCTGCATACCAAGGAAGTTGTACCTCTCATCAGAACAATTGTTCATCCGGAAGTTTTCATTCAAGGGCTCATCTTCTTCTTCTTCATGGAGTAGCCTAGATAGGTGATCTGCAACAATATTCTCACTACCCTTCTTATCTCTAATCTCCAAGTCAAATTCTTGCAATAAGAGTACCCACCTGATCAATCTAGGCTTGGCATCTTTCTTAGCAAACAAATATCTCAAAGCAGCATGGTCAGTAAATACAATAACCTTAGAGCCAATAAGGTATGATCTAAACTTCTCCAAAGCAAAAATGATAGCTAACAATTCTTTCCCAGTGGTAGAATAATTTAGTTAGGCATCATTCAAAGTTCTAGAAGCATAATAGATAGCATGAGGTACCTTATTGATTCGTTGTCCCAAACAGCTCCCAAGGCAAAGTCATCGCATCACACATCACTCAAAAGGAATGCTCCAATTAGGTGCCATCATTATTGGGGCTGATGTGAGCAGCTTCTTTAATGTGTTGAAAGCTGTCATACATTCATTTGTCGATTCAAACTTGTTATCTTTGGCTAGCAGTGCACAGAAAGGTCTAGAGATCTTAGAAAAATCATTGATAAATCTTTTGTAGAATCCAGCATGTCCAAGGAAACTTCTAACACCTTTGGTTGTCATAGGAGGGGGAAGTTTTGAGATAATGTCAATCTTGGCCTTGTCTACCTCAATACCCTTGTTGGAAATCAAATGACCCAACACAATGCCTTGTTGTACCATGAAGTGACATTTTTCCCAATTTAGCACCAAATTGCATTCCTCACATCTCTTAAGGACACTATTCAGATGATGGAGGCATTCATCAAAATTAGAACAAAAAACACTAAAGTCATCCATAAATACCTCAATGAATTTCTCCACCACGTCAGAGAAAATGCTCATCATGCTTCTTTGGAAGGTGGCGAGTGCATTGCATAATCCAAATGGCATTCTTCTGTAGGCAAATGTACCAAAGGGGCATGTGAAGGTGGTTTTGTCTTGGTCCTCTAGTGCTATTGCAATTTGGTTATAGCCACTGTACCCATCCAAGAAGCAATAGTAACTGTGGCTGGCTAACCTTTCTAGCATCTGATCAATGAAAGGCAAGGGAAAATAATCTTTTTTGGTCACCTTATTCAGTTTTCTGTAATCAATGCATACCCTCCAACCAGTGGTTATTTTGGTAGGTATGAGCTACTCATCTTCATTCTTCACCACTGTGATTCCACTCTTCTTTGGCACAACTTGAACTGGACTTACCCATCGACTATCTGAAATGGGGTAGATAATTCCAACATTTAATAGTTTCAACACCTCCTTTTTGACTACCTCTTTCATGTGCGGGTTGAGTCTTCTTTGTGCATCTCTGGTAGGCTTTGCCTCATCTTCAAGGTGGATTTGATGCATGCATTTGGCTAAGCTTATCCCCTTGATGTCAGCAATGGTCCATCCAACAGCTGTTTTATGCTCTCTAAGAACTCTCAACAGCTTCTCTTTTTCTCCCAAACTTAGATTGGCAGCAACTATCACAGGTAGTGTCTTGTCTTCTCCCAGATAGGCATACGTTAGGTGCTTCGACAGCTGCTTCAATTCCAAATCTGGTGCTTGGACAATAGAAGGAACAATAGTAGTGTTAGTAGGCACCAGAGTCTCAAATGGAGGAGTATACCTACTTGGGTATTTTGGAGAGGCCTCAAGTAGGTGAACAGCTTTGGTGATGTCCTTCGTGACTTCTTCAACCTCTAACTCAACGTCCTCCTTTGTGAGACCATGGGTGAGGGTGGCTTCTATTGAATCCATGTGCTGAACCTGAAAAACTTTCTCAACCACATCTTGCACCATACATACATCAAAGCATTCCACATCATCTTGAGGTAATTTCAATGCATCAAATATTTTCAATTCTATCTTCTCACCATTTACCTTCATGCTTACAATACCCTTTTTCACACAAATTTTGGTATCAGCAGTTCTCATAAAGGGTCTTCCTAAGATGATGGGTAGAGGTAATGGCATAAAGGATTCTTCCATATCTAATACAATGAAATCAGCAGGTAAAATAAATTCATCTACCTTTACCAAGACATCCACAAGTATACCTCTTGGCTTTTTGATGCTTCTATCTGCCAATTGCAAGGTGACAGAAGTGGGTTTCAGCTCTCCCAAGCCAAGCATCTCATACACTATGTAAGGCAGCAAGTTGACACCTGCTCCTAGGTCCAGTAATGCTTGCTCAAAATTATGGTCACCAATCCTGCAAGGAATAGCAAAACTACCTGGATCTTTTAGCTTTGGAGGTAGTTTTCTCAATAAAACTGCACTTACCTCTTCAGTCAAAGCCACTGTCTCATGTTCCTGAAACTTTCATTTATGAGTGCAACAATCCTTAAAAAATTTAGCATATGCAGGTATTTGTTGAATTGAATCTAATAAAGGAATGCTTATCTCTACTTTCCTTAAAGTTTCAAAAATATCAAACAATTTCTTCTCCTTCTTTGACTTTACTAACCTTTGAGGAAAGGGTGGTGGAAGATATTCCCTTTCCATTTTATTTACCTTGGATTCCAATGCTTCATCTGGAGATACTTATGTTGGTTCATCCGCCTATGATCTTATCATTTCGAGTTGTAATAGCTCACTTTCTGGTGATCTCCTAGGTTCGGTATTGTTTGTGCTAGGAACTCCCTTGTTTCCTACTACTCATCTCCTTAGCTAATCGCCCCTGTTACATCTAGTCTTTGAATGGCTTGCTCATGCTTTGCATTGGTTTGTCTTTGCTCAATCCGAAATTGTTGTTCATCCATCATAAACTTCTCTTGTGTCACAAGAATTGTTGTTGAAAAGCTTGTTGTTGAGTTGCCATTTGCCTTACAAGACTTCTGTCACTCTTCTTTGACTCTTGAACTGGTTGGGCTGCTTGTTGGGAATTCCTTTACGCCTTGAGAGTTCAAAGCATTCGATTGTTGCTCAGAGAAGTTGGGGTGGTTTTGCCACCCTGGATTGTAGGTGCTGGAGAATGGGTTGTTCTTGGAAGGATATTGTCCTATATAGTTAGCTTGCTCTTGATTGTAGGGGAATACAAATGACAAGTGTTAGTAGTGTGATCAGATTGAGAGCAAATTGCACATACCGAAGTGGTGCTTGTTAACTAGGTGAGATGTTCTGTAAAGCCATGGCCTTAACGATCATGTCCAACTTTCTGTCTACAGCAACCATGTGATTTGGAGATCCCCCATTCATGTTTACTTCATACATGCCCTTGCTCTTTACTCCTTGCCTTCCTTTGGATGAGAATTGTTGGGAGTGCTCACTTAATGTCTCAAACAATTCCATGGCTTCTTCTACTCTTTTCCATTAGCATTCCTCCGCAACGAATCAACAACTCCTTTATTTGCATCATTTAGGCCTTCATAAAAGCCTGCACTAATTCATCTTGAGGGAGCTTGTGATGTGGGCACTTCAGAGTAAGTCATTGAAATGCCCCCATGCTTCAAAGAATAAGTCGCCATCTCTCTGTGCCAAGCTTGAATTTCCTTCTCATCTGTCTTGTCTTCGTGTTAGAAGAATTTCTTCAAAAATTTATCGATGCTTCCCAAGTATGAATAGTATTTGAAGGCCTTAAGTTGTACCAAAATCTTGCATTGTTCTTCAAAGAAAAAGGAAAGAATCATCCTTATTCCTTCTTGATCCAAGCCTTGAACATGTTGAAACTTGCAAAGATCTGAATTCCCTTATGTGCAAGTTTGGATCCTCGGTTGGTGTGCCTCAAGTGTGTCGATTGCATTGAGTATTTATGGAGATATGTAGAAGTTGCCTTGACCTCAGTTGATAGGCAATGCATGATGTTTAGTTGGGATTGTCGTGATGAAGGCCTGTTTCATGGGCCTCCGCTGTGGCGGTTGGTTGATAAGTCGGTTGGTTTACTCCGCCACAACTTCCTCTTCTTGAAGTTCTTCTTCTTCCTCCTCAACATTGTCTCTCGGGCTTCTGTCTAATGGTCCGCTCAATCTCTGTATCAAGTGGAAGGATAACTGGATTCTTGGAACGAAGCCCTTGCATGAATCAGATGAAAAGTCAGCAGGCACAGCAGCTTCAGTATTGCTGTTCGAAAAGTCTCTGGAACTGTGAAGGATTGTTGGAAGATGTGCGCTCGATCGCTAGGCGATCGCTCAGATTAAGTCGATCGATCGCAGTACGTAACCAGGTTGCCGCAATTGAACGAAAATAAAACTAAAATTAAACTCAATAAAAAAAATATAAACTAGATTATCAAAAGCAGAATTAAAACTACAATAAAACAAAGCTGAATTAAACTATATGAAAATAATTCTAAACAGAATTTAACGCAATCCCGGCAACGGCGCCAAAAACTTGTTGTACAAATATCTACCTAAATTAATAGGCAAATAATTGTACATTTTACTTGCAAGTGCACAAGGTCAAAAGTATAGTAGAGTGTGTAAGTGTAAGGTCGATCCCACAGGGATTGGTAAATTATTTTTAAAATTAAATTTGCAATATAAAATAAAAGACGTAAAAATTGAGTTTGATTAAACAATGAGAAAGAGGTAGGACTTTGATTTCCACTGCTAATCATGCTTATACAATAAATCAGTATGCCAATGCTTTGATCACATTATGAATATTTAATGTCGGCCAACCTAAGGGTATGGGTGTCTACTCCTTAGACTATTGGTTTCCCTAAGCAACAAATTAGGCATGGGTGTCTACTCTAATTCTTTTCTTTCTTAAAGGATTTAGCATGGGTGTCTACTAAGTTGTTCTTTAAGAAAGCATAAATTTTGTGAAAACCGACAGACACATGAGACCTAGGGTATGGGTGTCTACTCCCGGTTTCCCATGTTGATCAACCCAAGAACCCGGTATGGATATCTTTTGTTACTTATGTTAAACCCAGGACTCGGTCATCCAAATTGATCTAACTAACAGGTCCATACCACATGCATATGTTGATCAGGCAAATACATAGGAGGAATTAATGAAAGCAGGAATTAATCAAGTTAAATATCATAATGCAATTATCGCAAAGGCACCAAATTGAATTAAAATATAAACATGATCAGGGCTTCAATCAAGCCCTACTTAAAGGTTTAGTTACACATGAAATTTAGGCTAATCATCTTCATAAAATAAAGGAAAAGAATAAACCCAGAAAATTGCTCCTTGAAAGTCGTCAATTCTTCTCCAAAATAGTGTGTCCCTTCTTTTGTGTTTACATGCCTATTTATAGACTCTAGGAGGATTCTAGAAACCCTAAAAATTGTAGGGTTTGAATCCTTGTGCAACATAGGGCTGCGGCTGGTTTAGGCTTCCCGCAGAGGTGCGCTTGCTATTGGGCTGCGATCGACGACCGTGATCAATCTCCTTCTTCATGCTGAACAGTGCTCGATCCTCTTCTTGCGCCGATTGCTCGCAGACTCACTCCCCTTTTGATTTCTCTAGCTTTTCTAAATTCTCATCCATTAAGCCCTAAACTTCCAAAGTGCTATCTTTTCTTCCAAAGGCCTATAAACAGAGAAACACAAAAAGAAAGTAAAATAGAACAAAATAACATAAACTAAAGGCATAACAAATATAAATTAAGGGCTTAAATATGAATATTTAGCACTTATCACTCACTAGTCGTCCGGATGCTCTTAAGTGATAAGACTTTTATGAATGAGTTTATATTGAAGTTGAACTAGGAGTCTTTAGTATTATATATAGATCTCTTTAGATTTATATTATGTACAATTGAATCTAGAATTCGCCTTCTTATGAGAGAGTCTTTGTTATAGAGCTTTTTGTTTTCTCTCTTAGTGTTATGTCATTGTTATTTGTTGATTGTTGAAGTGAAGTCAATCGGAGTTCCGTGAAGGGAGACTTCACGAGAAGGATTGTGCCGATTGTCTCGGAAAGGACTATTATGTAGAAAGCAAGTGGGTTGCTTGTTTTGTACAAGAGTGTGTCATAGCAAAGGTTTTGTAAGTATGAGCATCTTGTAATTCTTTATCCTTTTCGATTTAGTTGATTTCTGGTTTTCTTTGTCCCAGAGGTTTTACATTTTAGAGAGTTCTCTAAATAGTTTCCTCTTTGTAACCAAATTTCTGTGTTTGTGATTGAATGTTTTATTTTTGCATCATATTACTTGAACACTAGATTTAATCAAATCTAGTGTGATTAGGAATCTTATTAGTTTTTCAATTGGTATCAACGTGGGTTCCTTTGTTGGATTTGTTTCTAAGTGTGATCCTAGACTCCGTTTAAAATGTCTCATCTTGTCGTACCTAATTTCTCTTCCGTCTTTGATGGATCGAATTATACCTTTTGGAAAAATTTGTATGAGAGCATATCTTAAATTTGTGGATGTTTGGTATATTGTCGAATCTGGATGGTCTATTCCTATAAGGCAATTGCTAAATGAACAACAATTGAAAATCCGCCTCTTCTACAAATGACAAAGCATTAAATTCCATCTTCACCGCTGTCTCCATTGAAGAATTGTTAAGAATTTCTTGATGTTTGATAACTAAAGAAGCATGGGAAACATTAGAAATTGCTCATGAAGGAACTGAAGTTGTTAATGCTTCAAAACTTCAGATGTTGGTTTCTAAATCTGAAGAGATTAGGATGCAAGAGGAGGAGACCTTTGATGAATTCTACTCTAAGCTTAGTAGTATTAGAAACAATACTATAAATCTTGAAAAGAAAATGTCGGATGCTAAAATAATCAAGAAAATTTTGAGATCTCTACCTGCTAGGTTTCTGCCTCAAATTGCTGCCATAAACCAGAGATAAGACCTAGATACAATGAGAGTAGAGGAACTTGTAGGGTCACTTTAGACATTTGAGCTCTTATTACCACAACCAAAAAATCAAAAAATATTGCTCTTAAGATCAAAACTACTGCTAAAGAGAAATCTGGAGATTCTACAAATGAGGATTCAAGAGATGATGAGAAAATAGCCATGATAGTTGGGAAGTTTCAAAATTTTTCAAACCTAAAAATGAAAATTTTACGAGTAGAAATTCATGGAATTCTGTGAATCCTAGGCATGATGGTAAATATAACCCCCAAGATAGGAATATATTTGATCAGAAGGATAAATTTCCTAGTGGTCATAAGTGTCATGAATGTGGGGGCATTGGTCACATCCGTGCAAATTGTGGTAATTTGAGAAAGTCAAAAGGTAAGGCGTTTAATGTGATTCAAAGTGATGAGTCAGAAGATGATGATTCTGAAGAAGATGAAGAAGTAAATGTTAATTACTTAGCTTTTACCGCTTCTTATACTAATGAGTCTGATATCTCTGGTATGCAAAATTTGTCTGAAAATGAATTTGATGATGAGCATGAGTTACAAATTGCTTATAATCAAATGTTTCAAGAGTTTAACAAATTAAGTCAGCAAAATAGGAAGAACTTGAAGAGACTTAAAGAAGTTGAGACAGAGAATGAAATCTTGGCTGCAAAAATAAGGTTTCTAGAGAAAGAGTTGAATGAGTAAAAAAAGTCACCTTAACAAATTTTTAAGTGTTCAACTTGATAAGATGTTAAATGATCAAAAACCCTCACATGATAGGTCTGGGTTAGGTTTTGGAAAACATGATCTTGATAAATCAAATTTTGCTTCTACTTCGAAAATTATGTTTGTTAAACCTAAGACAAAAGAAGTTGAAAATGAATCTATGTTTGTGCCTAAAGATGTGTCTATGATAGAAATAGAACCTTTAAGTCAAAATTCAAAATTCCACACAAGAGAGTGTCGGATTCTAAGTTCATTCCCATTTGTCATCACTGTGGGATCATGGAGTATACTTGTCCAAACTGTTTTCAGATTAGAGCTAGACAACCTTGGTCTACACAAAAAGTTCCAAGGAAAGATGAACTTGGGATTGGAAAACAAGTATTGGTGTTAACTACTTAAGTCAAACTTATTAGTGAAAAATTAGCTAGTTTATCAACTTACGATTTGAGCGGTGATGCTCTTATAATTGATAAAGCTAAGAAAAATCAAGTTTGGGTGGAAAAGAAAGATAATCTATGTCTAGTTATTCATACGCCTTAAGTGTGCTTAGTTCATGTTTGTTATATTTGGATAGTGCTTGCTCTAGACATATGACAAGTGACAAGGCTCTGTTCAAAGAACTCAAAGAAGGCAAAAGTGGAAACATCACATATGAGGATGGCAGTAATTCTAAAGTAATGGGTCAAGGTACTGGGGAAATTCCTAGTGTACCTACTCCCCAAGAAGTGCTGTATGTGGAAGGACTCAAAGATAATCTTATGAGCATCAATCAATTATGTGACAATGATCTTGTGGTACAGTTCTTAAAGAAAGAATGCAGCATATTTGATGCTCAAGGAAAATGGTTAATGGGAGGAGACCGAACATCTAATAACTGTTATGGTATCTATCCAACCATGCAGACTAAATGTCACAAAGTATCACTGAACATTGGAGAAATGCGGCATTAACGATTGAGACATCTGAATTATCATGATCTGATAAAGATAGCTAAGAAGGAAGTTGTTACTGATTTACCCAAAATCAACCATTTGGAGAAAGGAAAGTGTGGACCATGTTAGCTGGGAAAGCAAACCAAAAATCTACATAAAAAGACCTCAAGCATTCATACATCCAGAAACTTGGAGCTCCTCCATATGGATGTTATGGGGCCAACACAGACAGCCAGCTTGGGCGAAAAGAAATATATTCTAGAGGTGGTGGATGACTACTCATAGTATACCTGGATCAATCTACTTAAAGAAAAATTGGAAGCGATTGATCAAGCCACTATCTTGTTTAAAAGGATTCAAGTTGAACAATACTGTCTCATACAGAAAATTCGTAGTGACCATGGAAGAGAACTTGAAAATTCTAATTTTGAAGAATTCTGCAACAAATTTGGCATCAAACAGGAGTTTTCATCTCTTGTCACTCCACAACAAAATGGGGTAGTTGAGAGGAAGAATCGAGTGATTCAAGAAATGGCTAGAGATTCATGCTAAACAGTTAACGCAACATTTTTGGGGAGAAGCAATTCACATTGCCTATCATATTATAAATCGTGTTTATCTCAAATATACAACAAACAAAACTCCATATGAAATCTGGAAAGGAAAGAAGCCAACTGTAAAGTACTTCAGAGTATTTGGAAGCAAATGCTGCATTCTCCGTGATAGAGAAAGTTTGGGGAAGTTTGATGCTAAGAGTGATGTGGGAATTTTTCTTGGATATTCAACCTCAAGCCGAGCTAGTCGAGTATCCAATACAAGGACAAAAATGGTTATGGAATCCGTGAACGTCGTAATTGACGATGAACCTACCACCGATCAAAATGAGGGGGAGCAAGCTGAAATTCATGAGAAACAAACTGCTATTTCTGAAGTAGTTTCTGAAGACATTTAGGATACACATCAAGCTGAAGAGGAGAGTGACACATATCAGTCTCCAAATTCAAACATAATAGCTAAAGAACCCTCATCTAGGGTTAAGCTAAATCATCCTTAGGATAATTTGTTGGGTACTATCAATGAAGGTAAACGATTGAGGAACAAGGTAGTTAATCAAGTGCCATATTCATGCTATCTATCTCAATTGGAACCGAAGAAAGTGACTAAAGCACTAGAGGATGAAAGTTGGGTAGCGCCATGCATGACAAACTACATAGTTCATTAGCAATGATGTATGGGCTTTGGTGCCAAGACTAAAATAGTAAAATGTCATTGGCACAAAATGGATTTTCAAAAACAAATATGATGAGCATGGTACTGTGGTGTGCAACAAGGCTTGATTTGTAGCTCAAGAATATACTTAAGTTGAAGGAGTGGACTTTGATGAAACATTTGCTCCTATAGCAAGGCTGGAATCTATCAGAATTTTGCTAAGTATATCTTGCCATCTCAAGATCAAATTGTATTAGATGGATGTCAAAAGTGCATTCTTGAATGGAATCCTCAAGGAAGAAGTTTATGTAGAGCATCCTAAAGGGTTTCAGGATCATCAATTCCCTAACCATGTCTATAAACTCAAGAAGGCTCTTTATGGCCTCAAGCAAGCCCCGCGAGCATGGTATGAATGGCTCACAACATATCTTTTAGATCAAGGTTTCATCCGAGACAGTGACAGACTCTATTCATTTGCTAAAAGGGTAAGCAAAGCTGATTGTTAAAATCTATGTTGATGACATCATTTTGGTGCTACTATTGATGCTCATGCACATGCTTTTTACGAGGACATGAAACAAGAGTTTGAGATGAGTTTGATTGGAGAGTTGACCTATTTTTGGGGTTTCAAGTCAAACAAACTAGTAAAGGAATCTATATATCAACTCAAATATGCTCAAGATCTCGTCAAAAGATTTGGCATGAATGGCAAAAGTCATGCTCGCATTCCTATGAGTACAAGTGTCAAGCTCATTTCTGATATGGATGGAAACTCAATTGATCAAACCATGTACAGAAGTATGATCGGTAGCCTTCTATATCTCACATTTAGTAGACCAGATATAGCTT
The DNA here is from genome assembly GCA_013348765.1 of Carpinus viminea. NCBI lineage: Eukaryota > Viridiplantae > Streptophyta > Magnoliopsida > Fagales > Betulaceae > Carpinus > Carpinus viminea. The sequence goes on along the minus strand of CP054672.1, from coordinate 29,019,936 downwards.
ACAATGTAGGGGTGTGTGCTAGATTTCAAGCAACCCCAAAGGAATCGCACCTAATAACTATCAAACGTATACTCAGGTATGTAAATGCAACTGCTAATTTTGGTGTGTATTTTTCTAGAGATACAAATCTTGAACTTGCAAGGTACTCTGATGTTGATTGGGCTGGAAATGCAGATGATCGCAAAAGTACCTCTGAAGGAGTTTTCTATGTAGGAACAAATCTGGTGGCATGGATGAGTAAGAAATAGAATTCCATTTCTCTATCCACTACAGAGGCAGAATATATAGCTACAGGGAGTTGCTGCACTCAATTGATCTCTTCAGGTCTGTATTATGTACGAATTCCGAATCTAGAATTCATCGTCTTGCGCTAAGAGAGTCTTTGTTACAAAGCTTTTGTTCTCTCTTTTAGAGTGTTATGTTGTTGTTATTTGTTTATTGTTGAAGTGAAGTCAACCAGAGTTCCGGTGAAGGGAGATCACATTGAAGGATTGTACCAGCTGTCTCTGAAAATGACTACTACAGTAGAAAGCCAGTGGGTCGCTTGTTTTATACAAAAGTGTGTCATAGCAAAGGTTTTGTAAGTATGAACATCTTGTAATTCTTTATCCTTTTACTGATTTAGTTGATTTCCTGGGTTTGGCTGCCCTGGAGAGGTTTTACATTTTAGAGAGTTCTCTAAATGGTTTCCTCTTCATAACCAAATTTTTGTGTTTGTGATTAAATGTTTTTATTTCCGCATTATATTACTTGAACACTAGATTTAATCAAATCTAGTGTGGTTAGGAGTCTTACATTTTGGAAAATTTGTATGAGAGCATATCTTAAATCTGTGGATGTTTGGCATATTGTCAAATTTGGATGGCCTATTCCTGATAAGGCAATTGTTGAATGGACAACGATTGAAAATCCTGCCTCTTCTACCAATGGCAAAGCATTAAATTCCATCTTCGCAGCTGTCTCCATGAAAGAATTCTCAAGAATTTCTCAATGTTTGATAGCTAAAGAAGCATGGAAAACATTAGAAATTACTCATGAAGGAACTGAAGTTGTTAAAGCTTCAAAACTTCAGATGTTGGTTTCTAAATTTGAAGAGATTAGGATGCAAGAGGAGGAGATCTTTGATGAATTTTACTCTAAGCTTAGTAGTATTAGAAATAGACCATCCAGATTTTTGGACACTGTATTTTTCCACAGCTATTGCTTCTTTGAGACACTAATTTTGGTCAGTTAAAATTGTTTGTGGAGCCTTCGCATTCATGAACTATTAAACAATGTATATTGTACATTTTTCAGTTGTAAATAAGTTTGTTATAGTTAGCTCAAGTTAGTTGTATAGCTGTAACTAGTAAACTGTTTATTGTTATTTTGTACTTTCTGTTTTAGCTTGATGCTTAGTATATAAAGCATACAAGCTTCTCATTGTATTTTACGAGATTGATTAATCAAATAGCACAATCTTTCTCACATTAAGTCTCTCCTGTTTTCTCTCATTCTTCTTCTTCCTTCTTCCTTCTTCCTTCTTCTCTTCTTTTCTTTGCTTTGTTCTTCCTCTCGGTATAGGCAAAGTAAACTCTTTCCTTCATATTGAAGGAAACTTGACATGGTATCAGAGCACTAATCACAAATTGTGATTCATCTGATCCTCTTTCTTTTCTTTCTTTTGCTGTTTTCTACAATGGCATCATCTTCCGCTGTTCAAGGTGATTTTCAAGCTTCAACAATGGCTGAAAATCATCAACACATTTCTTCAAATGGTCTGCAAAATCATTTGATAGATCAACATCAAAATACCTTCAAAGATTCATTCCCAAACAATCGATCAATCAATCCATCCAACCCTCTTTTTCTAAACAGTGGTGAAAATCCAGCTTTAATTCTAGTTGGATCACCATTGATAGGAGAGAACTACAACACATGGAGCAGGTCTATGCTGGTATCTCTGAGTGCCAAGAACAAGATCGGTTTTGTTAATGGTTCAATCTGTAAACCACCAGAACATGATGATCTTTTTCTAGCCTGGACTCGGTGTAATGACATGGTGGTGTCATGGATCTTGCATGTTGTTTCAAGTGATATCAAATCCAACATCATCTACATCACTTCTAGCAAGATCATGTGGGAAGACCTAAAGGATAGGTACTCACAGAGGAATGGACCTAGAATCTTTCAACTTCAAAAATCAATTGCAGCAACTTTTCAGGAGAATTCCAATGTAAGTCAGTACTTCACTCAGCTTAAGACTCTGTGGGAAGAGCTTAATAACTATAGCCTTATGTCTATATGCAACTGCTGCAATTGTGGACGTGTCAAATCCATTCTTGAGCTTCACAGCCAAGAACGAGTATATCAATTCTTAATGGGATTAAATGACTCTTTTTTCTGCTGTTAGAGCACAAATTCTGCTGACAGATCCTCTCCCCTCTTTAAACAAAATGTTTTCTCTTATTATCCAAGAAGAAAAACAAAGAGAGATATCTGTCAATTCAATGAGCCATGAATCTGCTACCCTCTTAACCAAATCTGTTTTGAATCCATCATCCTCTCAAATGAATGAACCTACTGCCCTCATGACTAAATCCATTTCCGGAAGTAGGTTTGCTAAGCCAAATTTTAGGAAACCAATCTGTTCTCATTATGGTCTTTCAGGACATACAATTGAGAAATGTTATAAAGTACATGGATTTCCTCCTGGATTCAAGTTTACCAAAACTAAACCACAAAATCAATACTCATCATCCCAGCATTCAACCAATCAAATTCAATCATCCAACCAATACTCACCACCTCAATATTCGGCCAACCCAATCTAGTCACAACATCAATATCCATCACCTCATTACTCAGTCAACCAAGTCCAGACTCAACAACCCCATCCTCATCACCTCAACAATTCTCATTCAATGAGCAATCATCATCAAATGAGTAATCCTCCTCAACTTTTTGTGATTTCTGCACAATGCCAACATTTGATGGAAATGTTGAAGCAATTTCCAACCACATCTCAGCCTGCTAATGCCTCTGCCATTGGAAATTCAGGTTATAATTCTACTCTTAATCCTAGATATTCTATTTTTTCTGCATTTGTTAACATTGCTACACACTCAAATCAGAAAACCAATCCTTGGATTTTAGACACTGGAGCTACTGATCACATGATCAGTTGCTCATCCCTTTTCACAACAATTACTGCCATTGTTTCCATTCATGTAAACTTACCTAATGGTGCTAAAGCATCTGTCACACACATTGGCACCATCAAACTTTGGATAATCTTACATTAATCAAGTTTTATGTACCCTCTTTAGCTTCAATCTAATTTCAGCTAGCAAACTTCTTAAAATCTACATTGCTGCCTTTATATTTCTTCTTTGGTTATTGTTTCATTCGTAGTTTACATCATTGGAGAATGATTGGGGTTGCTAAAGAAGAAGTGGATTGTTCTACTTGCTGCCAGAGAATGAGGTTTCATCCAATGCATCAGAATCTGTTCCTTCTTTCCATAAACATGTTTCTTTTAATTCAATAAAGGAGCCCTCTTGTGATCTGTGGCATTACAGATTAGGACATCCTTCCAACTCTAGAATAAGATTGATTTAATCCATAGTTCCTGTCATATCTTGTAAGCAAAATGAAATTTGTTCAATCTGTCCATTGGCAAAACAACACAAGTTGCCTTTTCCTGTTAGTGTTTCCATTTCAGAATTTCCTTTTGATCTACTTCATTGTGATATATGGGGTCCTATGGCCACTAGTTCAATAAATGGATCAAAATTCTTCCTTACCATTGTGGATGATTGCACACGGTTCACATGGGTTCATTTGATGCAACACAAATCACAAACTGCATCCATTATTCATTCTTTCTCTAATATGGTTCAAACTCAATTCAAAACCAAAATCAAATGTATTAGGTCTGATAATGGTTCAGAATTCCACATGAAAGACTTCTTTTCTACTCAAGGTATCATTCATCAATTGAATTGTGTAGAAACCCCTCAACAAAATGCCATAGTTGAGAGAAAACACCAACACCTTTTAAATGTAGCTAGATCTTTAATTGATCACTCATCTTCCCCTGCACATAACATTGACAATAGTTCTTTCATTTTACCTGACACAGATTATATCAATTCTGTTTTACCAATCATTCCCTTACTTCCCATCATTTCATCACAAACACACATCCCATCTGCAGAAACTCCTTCTGCAGTACATCCATCTATAAATATCCCTTCATCTCATTTTCCAGAAAATTCCTCTCCTCATTCTCAGAATCCTCATCACCCAACTCTATTCAAAACTCATCTTCTACTTGCAGAAACTTCAACTCCTATTCTTAGAAAATCGATAGGATCAAACACAAACCAAGTTACCTGCAGGATTATTATTGCAAAATGGCTTCTTCTTGCTTACCCCAATCTACTTCAATGGTTGACAACTCAGGTAAACTTTATCCTTTGTCCTCTTTTCTTTCATATGATAACCTATCATCTCCTTATAAACATTTATGTTTTTCAATATCCTCTCAACCTGAGCCAAAATTCTATCACTAAGCTGTCAAAAATCCCCTTTGGTGTGAAGCTATGAAGGCTGAAATTTCAGCTTTGGAGGAGAATAATACATGGATTGTTACTGACTTACCTCCCAATAAACACCCGATTGGATGTAAATGGGTGTATAAGTTAAACACAAATGGGAGTGTTGAGAGATATAAGGCTAGATTGGTGGCCAAGGATATACTCAATGTGAAGGGCTGGACTTTCATGAAACTTTCTCACCTTGCAAAATGACCACTATTAGATGTTTTCTAGCACTTACGCAGCCAAGAATTGGTTTTACATCAATTGGATGTCAACAATGCATTCTTGCATGGTGATTTGGATGAAGAAGTTTACATGAGCATGCCTCCTGGTTTTGGACCTAAGGGGACACAAAGTTTGCGGCTTACTAAGTCTTTGTATGCCTTAAAACAAGCATCAAGACAATGGTTTTCAAAGTTTTCAAATACACTAATTGAACTTGGATTTGTTCAGTCACTAGCATATTACTCTTTGTTCACACGGCTTAAGGGTTCCTCTTTCATTGCATTACTTGTCTATGTTGATGATGTGGCTATAGCTAGTAATGACCCAAAGGCAGTGTCTTCTTTCATTACTCTCTTGAATGATAGATTCAAATTAAAAGATTTAGGGCCTTTGAAGTATTTTCTTGGTCTTGAGATTGCTAGGTCTCGGAATGAATTTCATTAACCAAAAGAAAATATGCCCTAGAGGTCTTAGAGGATTCAAGTCTTTTGGCTGCTAAACCTGTTAAATTTCCCATGGAGCAGAATTTGAAACTATCAAAGGATGAAGGTGATCTCCTTTCAGATTCTACAAGCTATAGAAGGTTGGTTGGAAGGCTTTTATACTTGACTATTACTAGACCTGATTTGGCTTTCTCTGTTCAGATTTTAAGTCAATTCATGGATAAGCCTAGACAACCTCATTTAGAGGCTGCTCACCGAGTTTTGAGGTATATTAAACAAGCTCCTGCACAAGGCCTTATTTTCTCTGCCAAGTCAGATTTTCACCTTAAAGCTTTTTCAGATTCAGATTGGGCAGGCTGCTTAGACACTCGCAAGTCAATCATTGGTTTTTGTGTTTTTATTGGTGACTCTCTTGTGTCTTGGAAATCAAAGAAACAACAAACTGTATCAAGGTCTTCTGCTGAGACCGAGTATCGAGCATTAGCTTCAACCTGCTGTGAGCTAATGTGGTTGTCTTCTTTACTTAAAGATTTTCGGATTTCTCACCCCCAAGCAGTTCTTCTCTTTTGTGACAGCCAATTTGCTCACCATATTGCTGCAAATCCTGTTTATCACGAAAGAACAAAACACATTGAGATTGACTGCCACCTTGTTAGGGAAAAGACCTAACTTGGACTTATCAGAACTCTACATGTTACATCTCAAAACCAACTGGCTGATATCTTTACTAAGAGCCTTGGTTTTAAAGACTTCTATCGTTTGTTGTCCAAGATGTATATCAAAGACATTTGCCATCCATCTTGAGGGAGACTATTAAACAATGTATATTGTACATTTTTCAGTTGTAAATAAGTTTGTTATAGTTAGCTCAAGTTAGATGTATAGCTGTAACTAGTAGACTGTTTATTGTTATTTTGTACTTTCTATTTTAGCTTGATGCTTAGTACATAAAGCATGCAAGCTTCTCATTTTATGAGATTGATTAATCAAATAGCACAATCTTTCTCACATTAAGTCTCTCCTGTTTTCTCTCATTCTTCTTCTTCCTTCTTCCTTCTTCCTTCTTCCTTCTTCTCTTCTTTTCTTTGCTCTATTCTTCCTCTCGGTATAGGCAGAGTAAACTCTTTCCTTCATATCGAAGGAAACTTGACATGAACCCTAAGAACGCCTGCCATATGTACAATACAAAACAGAAACACCAATGTCAATTTGGGAGTTGTGAAGCCCTTTGAAAAGGAAATATATCTGTACATGTGCAACATATTCATCAAAGTGAAAAGATTTTCATCCTAAATAAATTTCTCTTCGAATTAGGATGACAGCAAGAACAACCAGTAGGCACTGAACAATACCAGGAGGTGCTCATCTGCATTTACTGGGGGAGGGGGCAAAGAATCCTAATGTCATAGAAATTGACTACCATAAATCTGAAGGGCACGTGCTCAGTGACCATTTTACCTGCTGCCAACATTTATAGTTGTAACATAGATAAAATTAACTCCCAATTACAAATTCCCTCATGTGAAACTCAGTCACTTATGCAACATTATCTTATGAAGGGTCCAAGCATAGCTGGCCAATCATTTCTAACCACCTACTGCATCAATTGCAAACAAAGTAGCGTCTCGTTAGTCCTTTCCCAACCCCATCCTTTCCCTCTGTACGGTGACGCCGGACTGAGAACCCGCATCACTTTGCAAATTCACTATAAAATTCTTAAGCAGCATCATGAGCAGAAAACCTTTGCCCAATATATGGAATTGCATCATTAGTAGTTTCTAGGGAGAGCCTGGTTTCATCAGGTGATTCCTCTGTGCTACTAGTATCGTCCAATGACAAAGATCGTTGATCTGAGGGATCATCATAAACCACCAACATTGGTCCAGCCTCTTCAGACATTATACTTGGTCGTTAATTAACCCACGCAAGACATGCCTATTAAAAATACAAAAGAGAAAGAAAAAAAATTCATCGGCCAACCTAGTTCCAATGGATGGAATGATGCAGTATAGAACAGAGAAACGAAATAACAAATAGTGAATAATTTTTTTTTTTTTTTTTAATTCATATCAAATCAAAAGGACATAAGTGCACATGTAAGCATAATAAATGACATCTAGTCTACATGCTGGTCAGCGACAAGCAAAAGGAAATAATAGAAAGAAAAAATGGTAACAATGATGATGATTCTTCATACTTCTGAAGTCGATGTAAACAATCAATTAAACGATGAACCATCATCTTTCAGAAGCCGATGTAAACAATCAATTAAACTACGGCGAAGTCACTACTTTCGTATCATTCTCTTATTTTTCAATGAATTAATTATTTATCAAACGATTATATTTTAATATAATTCATGCATATCATTAATTGTGTTAACTATATTATAATCCATATATTCTCTTTGCTATTTTTTTTCCTTATACTATTAATTTTAAATCATATATACTTATATGAACAATGATTTAATTTAATTTTTTATTTAAAGAGGTGATATATATTTTTATACATTTTTTTAACTTATAATGAAAAATGATGTGTTTAAATTTTAAATTAAATTATAATGAAGAATCATGGGTTATAAAGCAGGCTAATAACTCATAATGCGTGAGATTTTTAGGATTATATTATAATCGTACTTTTTATAAGTATTATAAAATTTATTTTTCATAATTGTAAGAAGAAAACTTGAATTTTGCTTAATCAAAGCATTAATATAAAATTAGAAAGAATTCTGATGTTGTTAGTGTAATACTTATTAGATTTTAATATAAACAAAACTCAAAATTATGAATATTCGAAAAAAAATACTTTGGCTATAGAAAAAAGTACACGCGAAATTCATTGTTATAGTTTAATTTCAAATTTTAAACACATTTTTATCAAACTTTTCTTTATAGGTTGTAAAAAATAAAATAAAAAATCACATCTTTTTAAATAAAAAAGACATTAAAGGTTATACACCAATATATTACTTAGCATATAAATTCGGGTAAATCATACAAATATAGTGAATGAAGAATCATGCGTATAGTGTGGGTTATGAGAGTGAATGACATAGAGGAAAAGAGAGAGAGAGAGAGAGAGAGATTAAGAGAGAGGATAAATGAGAGATAGAGAGAGAACAAAAATATGAATCGGTTAATTTTTAAATGTTAGGTTTTTAAAATAATGAGATAAAAAAATTGGTTTAGTCTTTAAAAAGGTTTATGCCATATGTCACAATTTGAAGGCATTAATCAAAACATTAATATAAAATTAGAAAGAATTTATGATGTTGTTGGTGTAATATTTATTAGATTTCAATATAAATAAAACTCAAAATTATAAATATTCAAAAAAGTACTTTGGCTATAGAAAAAAGTATGCTCGAAATTCTTTGTTATAGTTTAATTTTAAAATTTAAACACATTTTATCGAACTTTTCTTTATAGGTTGCAAAAAAAAAAAACCTTTTTAAATAAAAAGACATATTAAAGTTATACACCAATATATTACTTAATATATAAATTTAGGTAAATTATACAAATATAGTGAATGAAGAATCTTGCGCATAAGCGCTGGTTATAAGAGTGAATGACTTAGAAAAAAAGTAAAAAGAAAGAAAAGAAAGAGTGATGTTGAGAGAGAGGATAAATGAGAGATAGAGAGAGAACAAAATATGAATCAGTTAATTTTTAAACGCTCGGTTTTTAAAATAAGGAGATAGAAAATTGGTTTAGTATTTTTTTTTTTTTAAAAAGATTTACCTCATCGCAATTTGAAGACACTTCAAAAGAAGGTTTCTATTATATCGATATATATATATATATATATATGATTTGATGTATTATTTGTTTCCTTATTTGATTTGGACATTGATAATGATTAATTTATGAAATAATTTATATATGAAAAACTCTTGAAATATAATTAAACGTCATTAATTACGTTAATTTAATGATTGATTTTTACTTTAATTTTAAAATTTAAACACATAATTTTCATTATAAGTTAAAAGGAACTCTTTAAATAAATTTTCTCTTAGGTTTTTTTCTCTCTAGGTTTTTTGCTTTAGCAGCCCCTTTCTAGATAGCCGTCACTCTTGGGGAGGAGGAATGGCCGTCGCCATCCCTCCTCCCCATGTCTCTTTAGCACAAGGCTCTAGTTATTTACTTGATGCCCTAGTCCTTGTGCCCCTTCCTTTCCTTTTTCTTTCCCCGGCCTCCTCCTTGTATGGCGGTCTTTTCCATTTATTTTGGGGCTTTTTGTGCCTGTTTGATCTTCGGCTTTGGTGTTTCATGACCTTCACTGAGGCAAGTCTTCTCGCGCCCCTCCGTCATTCTCTCATCGCCACCTTCCTCGGGAGTTCCAGCTAGATTACTGAGCCTTCTCGATTGATCATTCGCTTTTTATTTTATGTTTTATTTGGTTTCCTATATTTTGTTTCCTTTGTTTATTTTTGTTTTGTTGGGTTTCCTTGTATTTGCTTTAGTATTTTTCTGTATTGCTTTTTTTTTTGTTTTTGTGTGTTTTGTTATTTTTACAATTCTACCGATCTTCTGCGTCTTTTGCGTACTCCATCCACTCGGACCTTTTTCCGCGCCTCCACCGCGTCGAGCTTCTAACGCCCTTGATGTCGGTCTACTTGCACGTGATCGGTTTTATTTCCGTGTATTTTATTGTTTTTGCTTGTAATAAGTCTTGTCTCGATCAGCTTTGGGGTGTGATGCTTGGTCCAGATCTTTAGGTTGTGGATGTGAACGTTATCCAGCTTTCGGTCGAGGAGGACAAGTGTTGGCCTGGGGGTTCCTAGCCCTCGTGTCAAGAAATAAGTATTGGCCTGGGGTTCTCAACCTTGGTGTCAAGGAATAAGTGTTGGCTGAGGTTCTCATCGTGTCAAGGAATAATTGCTACCTATGCATTAGTTGATTCATCGAAGATTTGTATTTCATTTGTTAATTAGTCATAGGTTAGCGGATATGATTTGAGAGTCGGGATTATGTCGTCTTGTATGGCGTTGGTATCTTTGTAGTTTACCTATGGATACTTGGGCTTGCCTATATTGTAAGAGCTTTGCTCTTGATCTTTAATGAATGAGACTATGTTGATTTTAAAAAAAACTCTTTAAATAAAAAAATTAAATCTAGAAGTTCATAACCCCTCAAACTATTACCTTAATGATAATTTACTCAAACTATAATTATGACAATTTACCCTAAACTATTAAAACAATGACAATGTACCCCCTAATGCTAGCAAAATGACGAAATTACCCTTATAAAATTTTCAATAAAACAAAAATATCCTTAAAAATTTGAAAAGGAAATTAAATTTTAGTATTTTTGTTGTTATTTTGGTAAAGGTAATTTCACCATTTTTTAAAAGTTGGGGGTTACATCGTCATTATTTGGTAGTTTGGGAGGTAAATTGTAGCAATTGATAGTTTAGGGGGTAGATTGTCATTGGAGTGATAGTTTGAGGAGGTTAAGTGGACTTTACCCTTAAATCTTTGTTCTTATAAGTACATATAATTTAAAATAAATAATATAAAGAAAAAACATTAGGAAGAATAATACATGAATTATAATATAATTAACGCATTTAATGGCGCTAATTAATGACATGTGGATTATATTGAAATATAATTAATGTAATTAATGATGTCATATAGATATATAGATATAATTAATGCAATTAATGACAATTTTTAAGAAAAACCGGTTATATATATAACGTTTTTTTTTAGAATCCTAACCATATTAATATACATTAAATTGACTAAATGTACTAATACATTATAATTTGATTTATATTATTTGTTTCCTTATTTGATTCGAACATTAATAATATTTAATTTATTGAATAATTTATATATGAAAAACTCTTAAAATATAATTAATACAATTAATGACGCCAATTAATGACCGGGTTCACTCTTAAAAAACCAGTTCACAAACTATGCCTTAAAAAACTGGTTTAGCGTTACAATAAAAATGGTTCATGCCACATGTTGCAATATTAAGGCACTTCTAAGAGTGATTCAGCTTTTATATATATATATATATGATATGTGATATGATTGAACTGGTTCATGTATTTTAAGTGAAAAGCGAAGGGTTTGTATTTTTGAAACTGTGTGTTTAGTATCCCATTAAACTCTCACACCGACTTAGTCTTTATATATAACTCAACCATTCAAATATGGTTTTCTCCATTCTCCACCGTCTCTTTTATCTCAGTCTCTCTTTTTTACTTCTAAGTTATTTATGTTTAGCAATATACTGTTATATAACCTTTAGTATGCTTATTTATTTATTTATTGAAATAGGCGTGATATATTTTTTTATACAACTTTTTTAACCTATAATAATAAAATATAACGGAGATGTGTTTTAATTTTTAAAATTAAATTATAATGAATGATGCCGCCCACGCATTGTGCATGTTATGAGCTAGTTTAACTAGAAGGGTGATATGTTGAGCCATTGGCCTGGTCCCATCTGGTCCGGTTATACTAGAACACCATTACCATAAAGCTGATTGGGACAGATACTACTATTTACACTTTGTTCTTGAATTTATGAGAAGGTGGTTTAAGTTATACTTTTAAAACTGATTTGTTTGTGGATTCTTGCTTAAACAAGGTTTGATGTTGACAACCAGAGAGAAAGAGAGAATATGAAGAGATTATAAATTGCCCTTCTACATATAATAATTTAACACAGCGCAACTAAAAGAGACTTTAACACTTTTCACTATGGATATTTGGTTCAGTATGTTCTGACATCATGGTTCTATAATACGAATGTGACTAATATGGTCTTAGTTTAAAATTTTCACAAGTAAAACATGAAGGAAAATGTTGTCATGGAAATGAGAAATTTATACAGTTATATAAGATGTGGCCATAGATGGAGGGTAATGGACAAAGACGTCCAATGACCAATAGTTTATCTGAAGATGTTGGGAACTGTCTTTAATGAAAAGTTCATTGCAGTTGATGTTGATTACTTCATTTTTTTTTTTCTAACAATCTTGACATAAAAGCAGACTAATCATCTGAAATAAATAAAAAATAGATCATTCGTTATCATTACTATTTGTTTGTTGGTTTTTAACAAGTTTCATGTTCTAAATTTGGAAGACAAATGCTCATGCAGGTATTTGTTTCGCGCTCAAGTGGTGAAAAGTATTCTACGGTACTGTGCCCAGGGAGTCCAGAGGTGCTTAAGTAAGTAACTATTTGTTGTGCTGTTGATTTGTTATTGATAATTAATGCTTCATAAGTTCTTGAGAGCTTCAATTTCATAATCTCTTAGATACCTGTTTATCTCACATCTGATACAGTTAGCCTCAAGTATTATGTGGTGATTTTATTTTTCTTCAGCTGCACAATTCTGGAAAGACTGCTGCAGATGTCACCTTGCTTTCCACATGGGCAGTAAGTCATTTTTATGTGTTAGTCCCTTTGACTTTATTTCCTTTGATTCCATACTTTTGTTTGCTATTTTTTTCCTTTAAAGCTTTGTCCTTGCTGGAGGCACAAAGTATATATCATATAGACTCCTGGAAAGAATATGATGTCAGAAGCCGTCAAAACTAATTCAATATCTTTCTCAATGCCATTCAGAATTCTGTTGGAGGACTTTCTGAATTTTCTGGTCAGCACTCAATTCTAGGATAATGCAAGAAAATCTCATTAGCTGAACCTTTTCTTGATATATTCCAGTCTTTCTTAAGCATTTTGAAATGATTATTACATATATGTATGTGTCTGCATGTGTTTCTATCTGTGTGTCTGTGTGTGTCCTTGTATGGAGATTCCTCATCTATTTTGTAGCACGCCGATGGGTTATACTAACCTGGCACCTGCAATAATTTATTCTGCTAGGATGAAGGATGGTGTGTATGGTGTACTTCTACATCACAAGTAAGTTCCTTTCCTTGGCTCAATCAGCTGAATCTTATATATTATATGTTTCGATACTCTACTTGTAACATTCCTCACATGCCACTACAGGACAGCAAATGGACAAGCCCTGTGACCTTTGCAATTGCAGCAGAGGAGACAGATGGCATTCACGTCTCTGAGTGCCCTGCTTTTGATATCTGGTAACTCGCAGGGTATTTCAGCAAAAGAAATGTGGCAGGAAATAAAGGAGGTTGGTAGACTCGTTGTCACATTTTACAAGTGGATTTCATTAAAAATATATTTGCTTGGTTTCCTACATTTGCATATGTTTTTGCCAGAAGTATGATTCTACTGTGTATCCACAACTCAAGATTTTGGTTTCAGCAGAGTGATACCTGATCTATATTGTCTGGCTTTTCTTGGTGACAGATTGATTCTTCCTGCATCTCTTTTAATACTTCTGTGTATTTTGCCTACTACAATTCCAGCAAATGGCACACGTTCTATTACATTCTCATTGGCATGGGACTGCCCTGAAGTAAACTTTTTGAGTGGAAAAACTTATTACAGGTAGGTAGCCAAATTCTTGTTTGAGAAATATCACAATTGAAAAATGATTTATATGCTGAATATTTTTATCCAGGCGTTACACAAAATTTTATGGTGCTCATTGTTGAGAAAATCGGTAATTAATTGGCAACTAATTTCCCACCAGCCCTTTATGTGAAAGACAAGTTTGGAATGAAAAACACACACACCAATCTCACATGTACACAAAGAGTTTACGTGGTTCGGCAATATGCCTACGTCCACGGGGCGTGATCCGGTCTTCTTCTTTACTATTGAGAAATATTGAGTACACTGGTACAAGCCTAAACCGCTCAAGTTTAATATCCCAAACCCAAGCCCTTAACCCCTTGTACACCCCACTCAACTGTCCCTCTCAAATACCCAGTAAAGAAAAACTCTCTACACTTTGTAAATACCGGAAAGTGCTCTCACCAATTTTCCCGGATAATCTCAACAAGGACTGCATGTCCTTTTATAGAGCATATTTGCTTCTTCACAAAGTAATCAAGTCTTGACCAAGAAGTAAACAATCCTTGGCCAACAAGTAAACAAGCATTGACCAATAAGTAAACAATATTTGGCCAACAAGTAAATAAGCCTTGACCAATAAGTAACTAATTCTTGGTCAACAAGTAAACAAACCTTGATTACTAAGTAAACGTTTGTTGACACTTTGAGCCATCATCAACAATCTCCACCTTGGTGAAAATTTGGCAACCTCCACCTGAGACCTCAGGTTCGCATCTTTGACAGATGCCCATCCCCACGCCCTGGGATATCATACAAAACACTGTCTACACCAACAGTCATAATTCTTCAAGAATTATCATGCTCCACCATAAAGAGCACACGCATTTAGAATCAAAACCATTCTAAGAATTTTCATTTTCGGCACATGTTGAAAAATCCTGCTGAAAAAAATGGTACAACTTCCATGTTTGATTCTCCCGGAAGTTCATCAGCCATCGACATCCTTTTCCGCCACATACCCGACATAAAAAACCAAACCAATGTCCCGTATGCAAATGTGGACCCGCTAATACAAAACATCCATTATCCTGACATTTTAGCGGTCATGCCAGAGGATGTACATGCACTTATCAAAAAAAATCATCTTCTCTCTCTGTAACAAGAGAGATAATATTAGCGTCTTTGGAGCAATCTGCCGAACATGCTCCTCTTTTTGGGCAATTTCTTTTAAGGTGTCCAGATTGCCCGCACCCCCAGCATACAATATTTCCCTTAATAGGGTTCTTTTTCTTCTTGTTTGCAACTACCAATGCCGAATTCTCAGGTGTAGAATTCTGTCCACCATTCAGCCTTCTTTCCTTTGACAGAAGTTTGTTGGTAACTTCTGAGAATAAAATCTTCTCCTTCCCATGAATCAAAATTGGCTTCATATGTTCATAGGAAGATGGAAGAGACAAGATAAGCCTCAAGGCCTTATCTTCATCATCCATTTTAACTCCCAGAGTTTCGAGTTCAGAGACGATTCCATTGAGAACACTTAAATGGTTTGAAATAGTCGTACCTTCAGCCATTCGCAGTGTATGAAATCGCCTTCAGTACACACCGGTTAGAGATTCCTTCGCGATACATCTCCTCGAGCTTCTCCCAAAGCTCCTTTGCTGTTGACATCCCTTGCACATTAGCAAGAACATTCTTAGCAAGACACAACCGAATGGAACTCGCTGCCTTCAGATCCAAATCCTCCCAATCTATGTCGCTAGTACCGGATTTTGCGGCACCATCACTGGAACCAGAGGCGGGTATACCTCTCAACATTTTGTGTAGCCCAGATTGGATTAAGATGTCTTTGACTTGTATTTGCCACAAGCCAAAGTTCATTCTCCCGTCAAACTTTTCAACTCCAAACTTCAAGGACTGCATTTCTTCTTAACAAGTAGAAATCCGCAACCAAGCTCTGATACCAATTGTTGGGAAAATCGGTAATTAATTGGCAACCAATTTCCCACCAGCTCTTTATGCGAAAGACAAGTTTGGAATGAAAAACACACACACCAATCTCACACGTACTGTAGCGCCCCGACTTTACTTAATGAAAGGCGAAAGTGGAAATCTCCAATTGCCACTAAGCACTACTATCTCATCCTCGATATCATCAGAGATTATAAATCTAGCATGATTTTTTTTTTTTTCATACAACCTCACCAAACACATCGTGATTATAAAACTTCTATATTAAAGATTTTTACACTATATTTTACAATAAAATACGCTAGTCAAAAGTGCCACAGGCGGCACATAAATAAATACACACCAAAACATCTAAAACATGTCTTAATCATAATTACACTCCAAAAGATAGATATAATATTCTACATAAAATTACTGTACCAAAACCCTATCCATAATATCCTAAGCGGGGCATATGGATCATCGTCACCCTCTTACAGTATGCAGATCAATATCTATGTAAATGTGATATGATGATGGTGACACCACATTTACATAGGCGGATTAATGAGTCCACGGTCTCAATAAGTATAAGAATGACTAACATTTTCAATATGAACCATATTTACTAAGAGTATCTCTAACATGTTGATTATAATAACAGCTACGTTAAATTTTCCAAACATAATTATTTTTGTATAATCTATAGCTGATAAAATAAGCATCAACGAATTGCCTGTGATAAAACTCATTTATCTCTCCTAAACAACTTTATATTTATACATATATGCATTTTACTTGCATCTCATAAAATGAATATGCATATAAATACAAAGAAGTAAAACACATAAATCATAAATCACATTATTCAATGTATGCAATGCAATCTCTAGCCTCTCCGGCTTTCTAAAGGACTTGAACCTTTTGTTTACGGCTACCAGGAGACACATTCGACTCCTCTTCGGCTTTCTAAAGGACTTAAACCTTTCGTTTACGATTTTCAGGAGACACTTTTGGCTCCTCGGTTAGTACCAGGCTTCTTATTTTAACTCAAGGCTCCTTCGGCTTACAATTGCTTAATATAAGAACACCTCAACATTTTATAGTCAACTTTATGAAGACAAAAGGCTTTATTTAACTGAGAGGCTCATTTGGCTCCCCGTTAACATAGGAAAACCATTATGCTTCATATTTAATTAATCTCTTATGCTCAATGTTCAACAGTATGCAATAACGTGTCTCTTAAAATCCTTCTTTTGTTCTCATAATCACCACATTTCATTTTGCAACTCATAAAAATAATTGGAAGCATTAAATCATGTTATTCATAAAATATTCAGGCTCATATAATAATCACATTTCAAAAGCTTTATAAACTAGTATCAATCTCAGTAAGCAATTACACTCACTAAAATAATACCATGCTCAGTAAGTAATTATACTTACTTGTTACCGTAGACCGTTACGTTGGATTCCCTTTCTAATCCTTGATTCTAAGTTCGCTGCATTTTTTTGGCGCTCGCGCGCGATAATAAATTAGTCTAAAATTATAATTAAAAGGCTAAAATAACAACCTCTTAATATCTCCCTATGCTCTATCTAAAATCGGACAGCATAACGCCATCTATCTAAAATATTATAATGTCACTCGGGCATTATAACGACGTAATTTAAAATCTAATAAATAAAATTGACATAATTTAAATTCTATAACTAGAATTGACATAAACTAAGGATAAAAGAATTTATACCTAGCACTTCCACTTGAAGTAGCTCCAAAGCTTATTCCTAAAAATATATTTCTCACTATTCTTCTTTTTTTCTTTTTTTCTATTTCCTTTTTTTTTTTTCTCTTCTTCTTCCTTTATGAGATGGGAGAGAGAGCTATTCAAAACAACACTGCCGAGTCCTATTTATAGAAGAGCACTAGGACACAACCGGTATTAAAACATATAAAATTTGTACAGCTGTTAAACTGACGCTATTTTGGTAGGCCCAAAGAGGCAAGGACTTGAGAATATCCTCATTCTAGCTGCAGTGGTTGGCGTGAAGAAACTCTAGAGCATTTGTGAAAAGAAATTCTGGCTGTACCGAGTCTTCTCCAGCCTTCCACTGCACTAGAATCTATAAGGAGATATGGAGTTCTTGAAGACTCCACCTTCCCACGCAACTACAAGATAATATAATATAATATATATATATATATCTAATGAGCATTAAATGCTCATATGCAAATTATATATATATATATATATACATATATATCCATTGAGCATTAAAAGCTCATCGCAACCCATTTCATATATATATATATATATATATATATATATATATATATATATATATATATTATACACAAATATATATATATTGATATATATACACATACATATAATCATATTAAACAAAACAATTATTTAATATACTAATATCTCCATTACCATTAACACTTAGGTACTTAATTAGGTAAATCTTAAATGCCAAATAATTCACAAATTAGACATCAAATATATTTTTCCCAATATATTTTATTTAACTTGAAATTCACACTAAAGCATTCCTAATAATCCTATTAAAATCTGGGGTGTTACACGTACACAAAGAGTTTACGTGGTTCGGCAATATGCCTACGTCCACGGGGCGTGATCCGGTCTCATTCTTTACTATTGAGAAATATTAAGTACACTGGTACAAGCCTAAACCGCTCAAGTTTAATATCCCAAACCCAAGCCCTTAACCCCTTGTACACCCCACTCAACTGTCCCTCTCAAATACCCAGTAAAGAAAAACTCTCTACACTTTGTAAATACCAGAAAGTGCTCTCACCAATTTTCCCGAATAATCTCAACAAGGACTGCATGTCCTTTTATAGAGCATATTTGCTTCTTCACAAAGTAATCAAGTCTTGACCAAGAAGTAAAAAATCCTTGGCCAACAAGTAAACAAGCATTGACCAATAAGTAAACAATATTTGGCCAACAAGTAAATAAGCCTTGACCAATAAGTAACTAATTCTTGGTCAACAAATAAACAAACCTTGATCACTAAGTAAACGTTTGTTGACAATTTGAGCCATCATCAACACTCATGGTGATGCTGCAAGGATTGCACATGATGCTATTCGGTAATATTCTAGTGTGTACTTTTTGCATTGGTTGTTGTGTATAAGTTGGGCTCTTAATTTTGAGATTAAGACTATTAATTATAGCTCAATTTTATGTGTTAAATTTGGCAATAAAGCTCTTTTGTTAGCACTTGCAGGATCATTGATGCTGGGTGTATTATTGTTTAGTTATATTTTTTATTTTGCTTTGACACCCTTATTTTTGTTTTATACCTTTTGAAGAGCATGGCCATTGGGAGTCCCAGATAGAAGCATGGCAAAGGCCAATTCTTGATGACAAGAGGCGTCCTGAATGGTGAGTTTAGATCTGTTATGTTCTCATTCCTCGTGTAGTCAGATTCTAACTTCTTCCGAAGTCTCTCTACAGGTGCCCTATCACTCTCTTTAATGAGCTTTATTATCTTAATTCAGGGGTACAGTTTGGACAGGTATTTGTAGTGTTTGGGGATCCTTTCTGTGATTGTTGACTCAATTTATTAGGCGCGAGTTAATTTTTCTTTTCGCTATTCATTTTGCAGATGGATCACCTCCGGTGCATAGTTTAGTAAGCATTGTAAAAAGGAAGTTTTCCCTTGACAGGTCCAGATCAGGTTTGAAGGACATTGCTGATGTATACCATCAAAATGATACTGCTGCTGATGTCCTTGAAAGGATGACTTCAAAACTTTGAGCAAATTCACACCACAACCTCATCAAATTCTGCCTTGGGGACAAATCTGCTTCAAAAAGGAGAAGAAAACATTGGGCAATTCCTTTGTCTTGAAGGGATTGAATATCACATGTGGAACTCCTATGACGTCCATTTTAACTCATCTTTTGCATTAGTTATGCTATTTCCAAAACTTGAACTTAGCTTCCAAAGAGATTTTGCAGCGGCAGTAATGATGCATGATCCCAGTAAGATGAAACTTTTACATGATGGACAGTTGGTCTCAAGAAAGGCTCTTGGAGCTGTTCCTCGTGATATTGGAATCAATGATCCATGGTTTGAAGTAAGTGCTTATAACCTTTACAACACCGATAGGTGGAAAGACTTGAATCCAAAATTTGTTCTCCAAGTTTACAGGGATTTTGTTGCCACTGGTGATAAGAAGTTTGCAGAAGCTGTTTGGCCCTCTGTATATGTTGCAATGGCTTATATGGACCAATTTGACAAGGACAAAGATGGAATGACTGAGAATGAAGGCTTCCCTGATCAAACTTACGATACATTTGAGTGCATATAGTGGTGGCTTGTGGGTGGCAGCCTTGAAGGCTGCATCAGCCATGGCACGTGAAGTAGGTGATAAGGGTTCCGAGGATTACTTTTGGTCTAAATTTCAGAAGGCAAAGGCCGTGTATGAGAAGCTATGGAATGGTTCTTACTTCAATTATGACGGTAGTGGAGGAAACGCAAGTTCTTCTATTCAAGGTGATCAATTGGCTGGGCAATGGTATGTTGCGACTGAAGCAACTTTCTAGAGTTATTTGAATATCATTTTCTTTTAGACCATTTAGAATGGCTATTTTAATTCATGCATAAATTGTGTCTGTGTTTGCGTGTGCGCAGCAGCGCATGTGTCCAAGTATGCTGTTTATGTATCCGGTTCTTTTTAAAATCAAGAAAATTGCTCTGATTTTTCTTATCTAAGGGACAGGGAAATATCTTCAACATTTGCACTAAATGGTTTCTAGAATCAATTATACCTGCAATAGTGTGTTTTCATGTCCAACAATATCTGAATATGCTAGGGCCTATATTAAATTATTGCATGCTGCTGCTTATAATTTCAATATTTGTATTTTAAACAAATGAAATGGGAGAGCCAAGAGTCCAGATTCTGCCATGGAATCCTAAGTTTTGTCCCGAATATATCATTCCTTTACTCCCCCTTGTACCCACTCCCACTTCCTCGAAAAACGAAGAAAATATATATAACTGCCAGTCTTGTGCAAATTTTAATGCAAATTGGGTTTTGTTAACTGTTAACAGAGTTAATAGTTGCCTTAAATCAAATTGATCCTTTTTATTTTTATTTTTATTTTTAACTTTGTGGCCTAGTAAAACCATTATCACTTAAGCAACTTCGCATAATTTTCTTAAATTATTGGTGAAGTTATTTACTTATCCAATACTACATAGGCGATATCAAGGAGTTCTAATTAGACGTGAATTGACACTACATAACAAGACCAAATATTTTTGAGCCAGAGATTAAACCAAAAGTGAAGGAAGATTCTTTATTTAGGCAACATTTTGGATTCTCCTAAGTTTCTCGCCTTTTAAAGTTGCCCGAAGAGGCAACATCTAGAAGTCTTTTACAAGTTGCATATGACTACACTAAGATGAAAATTAGGATGTAACTGAAGTTTCTACAACTATCTTGAGCTTTGTAAATAATTCTACTTGATTGTTGTAACTATGGCTGGCAATTTAACCCGTGACATATGAACCCGACACGAACACAACACGCGAAATCCGGGTTAAGGTTGGGCATAATCGGGTTCGGGTCATAAATGAGTCGGCCCGTTTATGACATGTTTATATTCGGGTCGGGTTGGGTCAACCCGTTGAGCCCCAGGTTTACACGTTTATATTCGGGCCGGGTTGGGTCAACCCACCGGGTCGCAGGTTGACATGTTTTTTTTTTTTTTTTTTTTTTCAATCCTAAAATTGATAATACCTTGCATACAATTTGAATATTGAATGGCTGCAATTCTTCCTTCTTCTTCTTCTTTTTTTTTTTTTAAAAAGATAGTATACTATCCCATATTCTGGGCTGGATTTTTTTTTTTTAAATAATAATAATAATAATTAAAAACTAAAAATAGATATGGGTTTGTCAAGCTTTGCGTAGATTAGGATTCTCAATTTCAAGTAAAATAAAGATAATTCATTTTATAATTTATATTAAATTTTACAAATTAAATAGTTGCATGTTGCAACATGGTGAATGTGGTGTTACAGTTTTTAAGATACTATATACACAATTATATGTAACAAAAGCAAAATTTTGATTATAAAATGAATCTAGTTTATTTCACTTGAAATTGAGATGATCATATTAGAGCATCTCTAACAATTGATAGCTATTTTACCCACTCAAAATCAACTTTCTTTAGTTTATAGCAAAAGAGTGTTTTTTTTTGTTTTTTTGGTTTTTGAAGAAATGTTTAAAACTTATTTAAGATTACATTAATTAGCTTAAAAAGTTTGAAAGTAGGATTAAAAAAAGATATTGCAGAAAAAGCTTCACCTGTGCCCATTTTTGTATTTGCTTTGGCTTTTATTAAACACCAGTGACGTATCTTGGGGCCATACTTATAAAATTCTGTCTAAAGGGATATTGCACAGAAGTGGCAGTCAACATGCCATGCCTTCAAATTTATCCGTTAATTAATTTTTTTTTTTTTTTCTGGGTTTAGTGCATTTGATATTGATAATCCACTAGGCTCACAATTCAAGCCAGTTTTGGGATCCCATAAAGTGCGAGCCCTTTTCTAGGTAAACGAATGAACTCTGCAGAGGATTCATATCAGCAGGTGCCAAGGAAGGACTAAAACCTTCTCTCTCTCTCTCTCTCTCTCTCTCTCTCTAACACTCTTAACCCTAATTTCACGCAAGATTTTCTTTTTTGATTCTCACAATTTGTCTTCGTAATATGAGTTTTTCATTAGGTTTTTGTTTTCTTGTATGTTGTTTGTTCTAGTGACCTTGCTAGAGTAATGGGCTGTGACTAATTTATTCGTATGCAATGTCATTCTAGATCTGCAACAACACATTCCCCCAATAGGGTCTTGGCCTGAAGCCAATAAGCAGTCTTGTCCTCCTCTGCTGAGTCAACAAGCAGACTCTCAGATTCCTTCATCTTTCTATCTTGGCGACACATCATTGCATGGTTTTCTTTGTCTGAGTTGTTTCCTTCGGCATGTCCATGTTGCAGCTGGGTGGGTCTCCACTCTCCAGCATGAAAATCCACTAGTTTCATGGTTTGCATTCTCAACTCCGAGCTAGTCACTTATATATATACCATAGCAAGAGATTTGTTTGACGTAAGAAACTCGTACCAGTTGGACAGCAATTGATATATTATCTAAAGGTAGATAATTAGAAAATGGTGTATATATTATCTATAGGTAGATAATTAGAAATTGTGTATATGTTAAATTTGTAATTGATATATATTATCTATAGGTAGTTAATTAGAAATGGTGTATGTATATACTAGCTAGCTATATATCTATAGGTAGATATATAATTAGATAATTTTTTCCGGCATGCATAGATTATATTACTAAGTTTTTCCGGCATGGTAATTAATAAATTAGATTAGAAATTAATTGTTTTGTGGGTTCAATTAATTAATTATGTTAGTTAATTAGCTTAGATTATCAATCTTTGTCATAGGCTTATTTAGTTTAGTTAATTAAGAAGGTTAGATCATCCAATGGTTTAGTTAATTATTTAGGTTCTTTAAGGTTGACCTATTTTTAATTGTTATGACAAACTAATCAGAAAAACCAAAAAAAAAAAAAAAAAAAAACCATAATTTACATTTGCTAACGTGGCGGGATTCGAACGTTAGAATTTAACATGGCATGACATGGACGTTAGGAAATGCTAAGCGATGTGGTATTTTGTTGACAAAATATCAATAATAAAATTACCACTGCATAATAGAATGAATCCTTGAGATAGGGCTATATTGAGGGGTCGAACCTCAAGGACCAGTAAGGTTTTGTTACTAAATTCAAAGACTAATTTTAACCTAATTAACAAAAGATGTTTGATTGTTTGTGAAATTGAGTGCATGAAAGTAAATGCAATTAAAAGTAAATATGAGAGAGAGAAGTAAGTGCCGATTTCACCACAATCCGCTAACAATGGCAACCGTATTTAATTCCAAAAACTCAGAATATGTATGTTATAAAAGAACAAGAAAATACAATATCAAGGGATAAGGATAATCTATCTTGGTTGTACGGATCGTCCACCTAACCACTAAGATGTGACAGGCATAAACTATAAAATCCCTTAATAAGTTTTCATACAATCAATGGAATAGCATAACCCATCTTGATTGGCGGATCGTCTACCTAAATTACACTAAACTAGGGTGTAGTACGACCCGTCTTCCCTAGGCATGGCCTATCTTAATCCTATTAATCATATGTCTATTAAAACCATTGCATAACCATCAATCTTATAATCAGAAAATAAGGTTGATTTGAGTTCAATCTGAGCAAAATAATTTCTAAGACAAGAATAGAATTTAAATATTGAATTTGAATTGAATAACAATTGCATTGAATATTAAGAACATAAATCTAAAGTTGCAATCCTCACAGTTATGCAATCAACATACATAAATTGAATTAAATGAAATCAAATACAATCACCATTGTGCTTGGAAAGGGTTTACATCGTACCCCACAAGGGGTTTAGCCGCTCATGATCTTCTAAGCTCCAGACAAGTTCTCAATTTCACTCTAGGAAAACCTTTTACAATCTTTAGAGCCTATTTATAGGGACTAGAAAACCCTAGAAACCCTAAAACCCTAATTACAGTCATAGGTCCTCTCTTGGATTGGGAGACGAAAATCGAGTTTCCAAAAAGGTGATTTCCATGTTCGACGCCGAAAGCGAACGTTCACAGGATTTGGGCGATCATTCGCAGCGATGTATTGCAAGGGTTTTGGGCGATCGTTCATAGTGATCGTTCACAAGCTTTAGCGATCGTTCAATGGAACTCTTGCATTTGACCTTGAAACACTAAAACAACAAAATCAAACAAATAACAATGCTAAGGAATTAACAATATGGAGTTAAGGGCTTGAATGTGCAACATTAGCTTATCACACCCCCAAACTTACATATTGCTAGTCCCTTAGCAATACAAAAAACAGAAAATAAAACTGAAAAAATATAAAGATAAATCCAGCTTTGTGGGATGTCACGGTTGCATTTAGCATATGCAACAAGCCTTTTAAACCCCTAGAATTCCCTAGAGGACGAGTGGAGTCTCGTGAGGGTTTTCGAAATGATACCCACAAACATTATGCACAGTTCATGTTATCTAAAAATTAAAGCATCACTCAAAACCATGATTTTCATTCATTAACAAGCTTAAAAGTTAAACTCCATCTTCACAATGAATTGGAAATTAAAGTCTAATTACTTACAACAAACAAGCTAAGGCATCACAAGTTCAAAGTGTAAAGTGAACTAGCACAAGACTATGAAGCTTCCAAACAAATTCAATGTGCAAAGTCTCAATATCTCAAGATTCATTGGAAGTCCTATCAGAATGAACGACAATGGCATACTTTTCTTATTTTATTTATTTATTTTTATTAGGCTCTGCAATGCTTAGTTCCCTTAAGCTTTCTAATTGACCTATGTAGCGAGTGTTGAGCCAATGACTCCCAAACCAGATGGTTTTAGGGCATTAGGTGTAGAGACACCCCTAAGGACTTATTAACTCAAGTCAAAAAGGCTACGAAACTAAACTAGCCATAATGTTAACCACATCAAAACTCCTCACCTTTTGACATGAACGCTCAATGCTTAATGAGGCAAGAGGTCCAGTTACTTAGTGAACAATTCATCAATGATTATCATCATTTCATTTTTTTTTTATAAATTTAACCACATCAAAGCTCCTCATCTTTTGACGTGAGCACTCACTGCTTTGAGGCAAGAGGCCCAGTTACTCAATGAAGAGTTTATCAATGGTCAAATTTTTATTATTTTTTTATTATTATTATTTTTTATGCCAATGTATCCAACCAATAAGTCACCTAGTGTCACCCAAAACATAGAAACATACACATTAAACCTACATGTTATACCCCACCAATCATGTGCTAATGTGCTTGTGTCAGAGCAGATCAAACATGTGAATTCTCAATTGCCTAAAGCAAGTAACAAACTAAAAAATCCAACATCAGATCATGTGTTCAAACTTTTAAGCTCAGATGAAATCAAATCACAATTTTTTTTTTTCAGGTCAACCAAAATTTAAGGACAACATGAACATGCATTTTTTTCTCAAAAACAAGACAAGTGTGTGTAAATGTGTCTCTCATACCCCCAAACTTGAATCATACATTGTCCCCAATGTATGTACAGAACTGAAAAATGAGGTGAAGGGTATAGGAGTACTGAGGTGAGCGGATGTGGGTATATCATACCCCAAACTTGTATCCAAAACACATGTCCTAAAAAATTGATACTCCAACCAAGAACAATCAAGTGCAACATTGTTGTAAAAGTGATGGGGGAAGGGAAAAGTGACCTAAATAAGTCACGTGAGACATTCTCCTCGAGGTGCGATATCGCCCAAGGTGTGACGTTACACTTGAGTGTTGTGGTGCACAGGCGGGAAACATGCACCCTTATGCACCTGGCGAGGTGAGCGATCACCCAGGAGGTGCGATCATTCGCTTCCTCGATGGGTTTGGCACTCTGGAGGAGAGTTCTGACGATCGCCTAGGAAGTGCGATCGTTCGCTTCCTCAAATGCCATTCCCCACTTGAGTGAACCACGAAATTAACAAAGAATGGACAACAATGGATAAAATACCTGGATGGAGATCATGTACCCTGGTGAAGTGAGGAGTCAAGCGCACAGGGTTTACGCTTGATCCTATGAAGCTGACTCATGTAGTCGAAATATATGGAATCCGCCAAATCAACGGAATCCACATCCTTGATGCGCTCAGTGTTCTCAGACCCATAAGTTTAAATTTGAAACACCAATCTTTTCTTCTCTTGGACCACAAAGAATGGATTTTACCTATAGACAGGTAATTTTGAATTTTTGTATATTGAGGTAGATCCCTCTGAGTATTCTCAAACAGTTTCTCATCCGGTAGGGAATCATGAACTGGAGTAAAATGAGGAGAATACTCAGGGAATTTTTCTACCTCGATGGTCTCTTTTTGCTCTTCTAACAGCCCTAACGGTCTACTCTCTTGGCCTATTGGTAAGTCATAAGAACTAATGACTGGGAGAGTGTCACCTATATCTAAAAATGAAATTTTTAGATTACCTGGAATAAGGGCTCGGAGCTCATATGGCGCCTCGGGAATAAGAATTGATGGTGAAGAAGCCTCAGCTCACTTCCTTGCATTTTTCTCGAAGTAGATCCTGTGGGGCCTCAATTTGCTCCTCCTTTTCTCCTCCTTCCTCTCTTCCACGTGGTTTTCGACCACTTCTTCACTCCTCAGTGTGGTGATAGCTTGCTCAGGATAAGTACTCTCATATACCATGTAGTGTTCATTAGGATTGGCCACCGGCTGACTTTGAAGCTCTTCTTCTTCTCTATCCAGGATATCAGCTATTAGTTCTGCCTGAGCCTCTAGACTAGCAATGGATTGAGAGTGAGAATTTATTGTTGATCATCTTGCCAAACTTGTCGTTCAACTCATCCAACGCGTTCATCTCACCCAATCATTTGCAACATCCGTCTTCAAAATTCAATCATATTGAGGAGGTGATCAGCTCATATTGTGGAGTTTCTTGATATTGAGAGTAATAGGATTGATCATTGAACTGCGAATATGACTGATGGTGCAGTTCATGACCTTGTAGCATACATTCCATGATCTTGAGCTTGCCACGAGAAGTTAGACTGGTTGCTCCATGCCGGGTTATAAGAATCAGAATAAAAGTCATTCCCCGGTCTAGAGAACGGCCTGTTCATATGCTCAAAGAATAATTAGAAAATTGTCCCACAGTAGGACAATTTCTAACATGATGGTAAGGACTATTGCAATATGAACATGGTCCATGGGGTGTTGGAATGTTTCCCCACATGAACTAAACTAAATAAAAATAATAAAATAAAAAAAAAATAAAACTACAACTAAAACTCACAAACGGCCCTCGGTGCCTTTGGAATGGAGTGCAATTCATCCGGAGAGGCGAACAATCGCACTTGAGATGTCGAGCGTTCGTCTTTTGAAGAAGAGACAAATGCTGCAGAACTGCGACGATCACACACGAGATCGATCGATCGATCGCGATTCTGAAAGTGGAACACTGCAGGTGAGCGTGAACTTGAAAAGAAAATTAAAATCCAAAATTGAAAATAAAGAAAAGAAAAAAAAAAACTAAAATAAAAATTAAGCTAAACTTAATCTCTTAAAATTTAATAACAAAACCATTAAGCGTCCCGAACGGCGCCAAAAATTGATGTGGTAATTTGTTGACCAAAAATATCAATAATAAAATACCACTTAATAGGATGAATCGTAGGATAGGGCTATATTGAGGTGTCGAACCTCAAGGCTGTAAGGGTTTTGTTATTAAATTGAAAGAACTAATTTTAACCTAATTAACAAAAGATGTTTGATTGTTTGTGAATTTGAAATTGCATAAAAGTAAATAAAAATTAAAAGTAAATATATGAGAGAAAGAAGTAAGGTACTGACTTCACCACAATCCGCACAACAATGGTAACCATATTTAATTCCAAAACTCGAATATGTATGTTATAAAGAACAAGAAAATACAATATCAAGGGATAATGATAATCTATCTTGGTTGGCATGGATCGTCCACCTAACCACTAAGATGCTACGACCCGTCTTCCTAGGCATAAACTATAAAATCCCTTAATAAGTTTTCATACAATCAATGGAATAGCATAACCCATCTTGGTTGTACGGATCGTCTACCTAAATTACACTAAACTAGGGTGTAGTATGCGACCCGTCTTCCCTAAACATGGCCTATCTTAATCCTATTAATCATATGTCTATTAAAACCCATTGCATAACCATCAATCTTATAATCACAGAAAATAAGGTTGATTTGAGTTCAATAACAAAATAATTTCTAAGACAAGAATAGAATTTGCAAATATTGAATTTGAATTGAATAACAATTGCATTGAATATTAAGAACAGAAATCTAAAGTTGCAATCCTCACAGTTATGCAATCAACATACATAAATTGAATTAAATGAAATCAAATACAATCACCATTGTGCTTGGAAAGGGTTTACATCGGTACCCCACTAAGGGTTTAGCAGCTCATGATCTTCTAAGCTCCACAGACAAGTTCTCAATTTCACTCTAGGAAAAGGCTCCCTTTTTACCAATGTTTTAGAGCCTATTTATAGGGATTAGAAAACCCTAGAAACTAAAACCCTAATTACAACATGGTCAGTCTCCCAATCCAATTGGGAGGCCGAAAGTCAGTTCAATCAAAAAGGGATTTTTATGTTCGCTTGAGATGACGTTCGACTCTTGCAATTGACCTTGAAACACTAAAACAACGCAAAATCAAACAAATAACAATGCTAAGGAATTAACATATAAAGTAAAGGGCTTGAATTTGTAACATTGGCGCTTATCACTAACGTTGCATGACATAGCACGTTAGCTTATGGTTTTTTGCAATTCCTAACGTGGCACATGTGCCATGTTAGAAATTTCTTTTTTTTTTTCAAAAAAAATATTACTAATATCAAAACTCTATATTAATAATAGCTCGAAAACACGGTCACCTCTCCTAGAAGCTGGAGGAATCAGAAATGGATAAAATCCATTCTAAGGATACCGAAAGTCATAAAGAAAGCCCCCCTTAGCTTGCAGCTACAATGATAGAGAAAGCCTCGAGAGTGAGGGCCATGAGAAGAACCAGCCCAACTAAACAATCGAAAGAAATAGGAAGCGTGACAAAGAAGACCATGAAATAGGAATGGGTGAGATGTCGCAATAGAACAAAATACCAGACGGAAGGCATCATTTTCTCCATGCAATGTAGAATATCCCATTAAATAATATTTGGAAAACCAAAAAAAAAAAATTGCAATTTCTAACGTGGCACTTGTAATTTCTAACGTGGCACATGTGCCACATTAGAAATTTTCCAACGTGGCACTTGTGCCACATTAGAAATGTCATTTTTTTTTTCAAAAAAAATATTACTAATATTAAAACTCTATATTAATAATAGCTCGAAAACACGGTCACCTCTCCGAGAAGCTGGAGGAATCAGAAATGGATAAGATCCGTCCTGAAGATACCGAAAGTCATAAAGAAAGCCCCCCTTAACTTGCAGCTGCAATGATACAGAAAGCCTCAAGAGCGAGGGCCATGAGAAGAACCAGCCCAACGAGACAATCGAAAGAAATAGGAAGCGTGACAAAGAAGACCACGAAATAGGAAAGGGTGAGATATCGCCATAGAACAAAATACCAGATGGAAGGGATCATTTTCTCCATGCAACATAGAATATCCCATTAAATAATATCTGGAAAAAAAAATGCAATTTCTAATGTGGCACAAGTGCCACGTCAAAAATTAACACAGTCACCTCTCCGAGAAGCTGGAGGAATTAGAAATGGAAAAGATCCGTCTTGACGATACCGAAAGTCATAAAGAAAGCCCCCCTTAGCTTGCAACTGCAATGATAGAGAAAGCCTCGAGAGCGAGGGCCATGAGAAGAACCAGCCCAACTAATAATAAAAAAATAATAATAAAAAAGAATAATTTACATTTGCTAACGTGGCAGGTCACTGAACATTAGGAATTGCTAACGTGGCATGACATGGCATGTTAGCAAATGCTAACATTGCATGGCATGGCACGTTAGCTTATGGTTTTTTTTTTTTTTTTGTCTTCAATATCATATATTATTCCATTAGATTGTATTAACTAATTAACTACATTAGATTGATAATTAGCTTAGATTTTCAATCTTTGTCATAGGCTTAATTAAGAAGGTTAGATCATCCAATGGTTTAGTTAATTATTTAGGTTCTTTGGGGTTGACCTATTTTTAATTGTTATGCCAAACTAATCAAAAAAACATAATTTACTAGGGGTGTAAAGGCGGGCGGTTAAATTAACCGCCCGCCAACCGCTATAACCGCTAACCGTTTGACCACTTAACCGCTAATCGTCTTAACCGCTAACCGCTAACCGTTATAACCGCCTAACGGTTAACAGTTAGCGGTTATTAGGTTTAATAACCGTAACCGCTTTTTATATAATATATTTTGGTAATTATAATTATAATAATATTTATACACATAACTTAATCAATTGATCATTAATGATTAAATCACATTTTTATTTTCAATAATTAAATCACAAATTGAGTATTAATATATTATCACTATAATTTATATGATTATATCACATGATCAATTGATCATTAAATCATTTGATTATATAATAACAAATTATATATATATATATATATAATATGACTCATAAGTCATAAGTCTACAAATTAATCATATGATTCATATTATTCATGTATAATGATAGTATGATATTAACAATTAAATTAAACAATGTGTTACCTAAAACCACAATTGAATCAAAACATTATTAGATACTTTATACTTAGAAAACATATATCACATTATCTTAGATTCTTAAATCTAAGATAATTTTGTTATATTAATATGAATTGTGATTTATGAGATAATATGATCATTTAATTTAAGTATGAGTGTATGACAATTAGATCATTAGGAATTTATGACTCAGGAGTTGAGCATTATTATTAGATAATAAGTTCAATTCCAAAAAAAAAAAAAAAAAGACTAGTAAATATGATAATAATTTAAATCATTAATCATATGATTTAATTTAATGAGATCATATGATTATATAATATCAAAGACATAAGTTTGTAATTGAATAAAATATTTTGAAACTGTATATATTTATATCTTATAACATTTATTTATTTAATTTTTTCCATATATTGTCTATTTTATATTAATAATAAGAATGAATTTCACATCAAACGACGCTGCTTTTGAGAGAAAAACGATTAAGGGTTAGGGTAGGAATTTTATCTTATTTCTTTTCCTTCCTATCTCACTCACCTGCGTTGACCTCTCTCTATAGACTCTACCTCTGGACTCTCTCTCATCACCTCTTTCTCTCGACTCTCTCTATCTCGTAGCTTTAATATTTTATTTGTATCATTTAATGTTTTATTTGAACTTTTCTTTTTCTTTTTAACGCGTTGTGTTGAACTTTTTTATATGTTTTATTGAACTTTTTTTATATTTTTTATATGTTGTGTTGAACTTTTGTTTCTATATATATATATATATATATATATATTAAGTTAACTAGTTATGAATTTATGATTTAATATTTAGGATTTTTTAAAAAATTTAAAGTAGGTCAAATATTTTTATTTTTCAATATGAGCTCTTTTATAGTAATTTGGCCCCAAGAAGACACTAAAAAACAAAAAACAAAAAACAAAAAAAACAAATGAGAGTGAAAATGCTATAATGCTTTAAAAGCCCAAAAACCCCAAAAAGGCCCAAAAGCCCAATTTTAAAAGCGGTTATATCGGGCGTTAAGCTGTTTTACTAACACGCTTAACCAGCTTACAACTGCTAACCGCTATCCGCTTCGCCTAAGCGGATAATGGTTAATGAAATTAATAACATGCTAAAAGTGTTCACGGTTAAGCGATTTTTGTTAATAACTTACGCTAATAGTGGCGCTTTTCCTATAATTTACATTTGCTAACGTGGTAGGTCACTGAATGTTAGGAATTGGTAACGTGGCATGACATGGCACGTTAGCAAATGCTAATGTTACATCGCATGGCACGTTAGCCTATGGTTTTTTTTTTTTTCTCTTCAATATCATATATTATTCCGTTAGATTGTATTAACTAATTAACTACATTAGATTGATAATTAGCTTAGATTTTCAATCTTTGTTATAGGCTTAATTAAGAAGGTTAGATCATACAACGGTTTAGAAAAAAAATTAGTTTTGTGGTAATTAATAATTAGTTTAGAAATCAAAATTTTTGTGGGTTCAGTTAGTTAATTGTGTTAGTTGATTAATTAAGTAGGGTTTATGTACTTAATTAATATGATTAGTTCATTAATTAATATGATTGGTTAATTAACAGGGGTTCACTTCATTAATCACGGTTTTAGGGTTTAATCATTAACCACTTCATTAATCATTAACTAGTTTAACAAACAAGGGAAAAAAGAAAAAATATATATATTCACATTTACTAACGTGGGACTGGGTAACACGTTAGGAATTACTAACGTGAGCCACCGTTAGTAATTCCCAACGTTAATAATCCCACGTTA
Source organism: Carpinus viminea (assembly GCA_013348765.1). Taxonomy (NCBI): domain Eukaryota; kingdom Viridiplantae; phylum Streptophyta; class Magnoliopsida; order Fagales; family Betulaceae; genus Carpinus; species Carpinus viminea. The sequence continues at coordinate 28,987,090 of CP054672.1, read as the reverse complement.
GTAAATGTGTTTTTTTTTTTTACTTTTTCTTTGACATATTATTGTTATTCTTATTTAATTGGGTTAGATTATATTCATTGCACTAGATTATATGTTTAATTAGGTTAGTGAGTTCCTTAGGTTAGAGTAATTAATTAAGTTGGTAATTAACAAATTAGTTTAGAAATCAAATTGTTTTGTGGGTTCAATTAGTTAATTATGTTAGTTGATTAATTAGGAGTATATTAATTAAGTAGGGTTTATGTACTTAATTAATATGATTAGTTCATTAATTAATATGATTGGTTAATTAACAAGGGTTCACTTCATTAATCATGGTTTTAGGGTTTAATCATTAACCACTTCATTAATCATTAAGTAGTTTAACAAACAAGGCAAAAGGAAAAAAAAAAAATCACATTTACTAACGTGGACTGGTAACATGTTAGAAATTGCTAACGTCTATCCCATGTTAATAATTCCCGACGTGTGACCCAATCCCACGTTAGTAAATGTGATTTTTTTTTTTTTAACTTTTTCTTTGACATATTATTGTTATTCTTATTTAATTGGGTTAGATTATATTCATTGGACTAGATTATATGTTTAATTAGGTTAGTGAGTTCCTTAGGTTAGAGTAATTAATTAAGTTGGTAATTCATAAATTAGTTTAGAAATCAAAATTTTTGTGGGTTCAATTAGTTAATTGTGTTAGTTGATTAATTATGGAGTATATTAATTAAGTAGGGTTTATGTGCTTAATTAATATGATTAGTTCATTAATCACGGTTTAGGTTTAATCATTAACTACTTCATTAATCATTAGTTTTTAATCAAAAACAAGAAAACAAGAATATATATATTACATTTACTAACGTGGACCTGGTAATTCGTTAGAATTGCTAATGTGTGAGCCACCACGTTAGTAATTCCCAACATGTGACCCAATCCCACGTTAGTAAATGTGATTTTTTTTGACATATTATTGTTATTCTTATTTAATTGGGTTAGATTATATTCATTGACTAGATTATATGTTTAATTAGGTTAGTGAGTTCCTTAGGTTAGAGTAATTAATTAAGTTGGTAATTAATAAATTAGTTTAGAAATCAAAATTTTGTCGTTCAATTAGTTAATTGTGTTAGTTATGTACCAAATTTGGTAATTTTAATTAAGAGCGAACGCAGCTTTATGCATTTAATATGATCTAGTCGAACCCACAAGGAACCGTGTATTGCTTTGTACGATAACTTTGAGTCTAGGTTAGTGCTATTTCAACCTAGCTCATGATGGTAATTGTGACAACTTTAAAGTAAGTTATTGCAGAAATGTAAATAAAATAAAGATACCAAGGTTGAGGTTTTCACCTCACCATTTCAAATATGTTAATTAACGCTAAGCTAATACATCCATCTATCGGTTAGAAAAGAAACTAAATCTTTTGCACCTATCAAAGGATTCAAGGAATTATTGATTTGATAAAGAAAAACCATAACGGTTTAAGGCAAGGATCCAAAGTGAATGTGTTAAGACACAAACTACTATGGATAAATGGGCGTAAACCGAATGATGGAATGTATACATTACGAAAAACCAAAAATAAACGATTAGTTGCAATCTCACTTGGTTTTGTTGCAAACCAAGTGAGAAATGATTTAAACAAATAAATACGGAATGAAATAACTTAAACGTAAGCAATAAACATAGCATTCATGGTGAGGCTACATCCTCAACCTTGGTTGAGGATTTAGCCTCCATAAGAGAAAGCATTATAATTAATCTAAAGTAATTAACTACTTAAGTCCACTTTTATGCCCTTTGCTAGCCATGTTTGTTGCAATGACTGCACAACACAAAACACTAAAAACACTAAAATCGTTAGATATTAACAATGCTAAAGGCATAACAAATATAAGTTAAAGGGTTCAAACATCAATGTTTGACACCGATCAAATACCCCCAAACTTACATTTTGCTAGTCCCTTAGCAAAACAAAAATGGAAAACACAATGGGAGAACAATTGCATTGGCGATGCAACAAGCCTTTTAAACCTCTACGAGTTCCCTAGAGGACGAAGTCTCATGAGGGTTTTCGAATGATACACAAACATTTGTGTAAACATTTCATTCTCAATCATGCAAAAATATCTCAATCATGGTTTAAATTCAAAAGCAAGCTTAATCAAACAAACACCATCTTCACAAATTTCAGGGAATTAACAATCAAGATACAAACATGGCATTATGAGATACAAAAATCAATTCTAGTGAAAGTGAGATTAGCACAAAAATATGGGATTTCAAAACTAATCATTAGTCATGTATGCTTCGACACTCAAAATTCATTAGACAACACATCAAAAATAACAACCAAGGTTCATCAATTTTTTTTTTTTAATTTTATTGCATAGCTTCATTAAGCTTTCTAATTGACCCATGTATCAAGTGTTATGTCAATGACTCCCAAACCAAATGGTTTTAGGGCATTAGGCGTAAAACATCGGGACCTACTAACTTTCAGTCAAAAAGGTAAGCTTTGCTAACCATATCTAACTTCTCTCACTTTTTACGCGAATACTCATTTGCTTAATGAGGCAAGAGATCCGTTACTCGGTGGAAAGCTCAAAATGATCATCAATTTTTTTTCTTTTTTAAATGAACCACATTATCTTTCCAAATGGTTTTCCAAGCATTCAAGCACAAAACTAACATGACTAAAATCAGATTTTATGCCATAAATTACGCTAATTGTGCTCGTGAAACTCAAATTGAACTATAATATCTCATTATGCCCAGGTAACATAATTGAAAATCCTTAATCAATGTGATCATATGTTCGTCAAATTAAGCACACCAATGAAAATAAACCATAAGCTGAAATAAAATGCATAATAAAAAATCAAATGTGCACACATGATAAAAATACCCCCAAACTCAAAATCTACATTGTCCACAGTGTGCTGATATAGAAAATAAAAATGTAGTGCAAGGGGTGTAAAAATAAATCAAGACATCACAAAGACGTCACAGGGCTGTTGGTGCTACAAAAGGTCCTGATGCTGGAGGCAATCTGTCCATGATGGCTCGGAACATCTCACGACCTCGAAATGTCTAACAAACATCCCTCTCAAATCTAACGAGATCGTGCGTCTACGATCGAGAACGATGTCTATGAGGGTGTCTTGGAAGTGTAAAAAGTCTGAGCGTCTGAGCGTGATATGCTCCTCATCTTCCTCTAGCTGCTCATCCTGCTCTGCCTCTCTTTGTGGCTTAAATGCCATCTCATACTCAGCTGCCATCTCTAGAATGTCCATGGGCTTTGCCTCCGGTGCGGGCTATTTTGTAGTGGTCTTTGGCTCAGTGCGGCTCTAGGCATGTGGGATATTGGCACCTTGGATCCAAATATAGCTCTCGCTGATCGGCCCATCCACTGGTGTGCCTCTAATCCCTATCTTTCTCAGAATGTGCATGATGAGAAAAGGGAAAGGCAATCTCCACGTCTTCATGTGCTCAGCCCCCCGATGGTGCACTCCTTCACAGAATTTCTAGATCTGACGTCAGATAATCTCAGGAATGGAACACCAAAATCCTCTGTGGAACGAGTAGATGGTACTGAGATACAGGTCCCGCCTAGGTCTTGTGTCCCAAAGAACACACATTTCTGTATAGCACAATGTCAATAAAGAGAAGATTCTGAGGAATCTTTGTTTTGCTGGCTGCATTCCGGTGACCATAGGCATACTGCCCCACACATATCGAAAATGATGTCCTCTAGTGTGAGCATGGAGGGGCGCTAAAGCCAGGGGATGTCCGACTCGGGTGGCTCATGGTGCACTTCAACAAATTATATCGATGGTCACTCCACTTCTCTTATCAATGGAAGAGAAAAGTATGTCATTGGTCACCATCAATCCTCAAATGAGTGTAAAATTCTCGACCATTTATGTAGTGGAGGTGACGGGTTTGAAAAATTCAAACGCTTCAATTCCTCTGAACTTAGGCTAAGTTGTTGGAGAACACCTATTTGATGGAAAAGGTATTCTCCAACAAGAGCTGCTCTCCATTGACGGCTTGGCGTTTACCTCGATGTTGATGACCAACCTCACCCTAAAGGCAAAATTTGGAGGTTAGTTGGGGCAATTTATACACACGTGTGCAGCCCGAAATCAAAGGGCTGGAGAACCCCGCTTAAAATCACACCAACCCCCCCGCAAATCAAATAAAACTCAACACAACAGAAAAGTTAATTGGGTTAGTTGATTAATTAAGCAGTATATTAATTGAGTAGGGTTTATGTACTTAATTAATATGATTAGTTCATTAATTAATATGATTGGTTAATTAACAAGGGTTCACTTCATTAATCACGGTTTTAGGGTTTAATCATTTACCACTTCATTAATCATTACGTACTTTAACAAACAAGGCAAAAAAGAAAAAAATATATATATATATATTAACATTTACTAACGTGGGACTGGGTAACACATTAGGAACTGCTAACTTGTGAGCCAGTCCCACGTTAGTAATTCCCAACGTGTCAGCCAATCCCACGTTAGTAAATGTGTTTTTTTTTTTTTTTTCCTTTTTCTTTGACATATTATTGTTATTCTTATTTAATTGGGTTAGATTATATTCATTGCACTAGATTATATGTTTAATTAGGTTAGTGAGTTCCTTAGGTTAGAGTAATTAATTAAGTTGGTAATTAACAAATTAGTTTAGAAATCAAAATTTTTGTGGGTTCAATTAGTTAATTGTGTTAGTTGATTAATTGTGGAGTATATTATTTAAGTAGGGTTTATGTACTTAATTAATACGACTAGTTCATTAATTAATATGATTGGTTAATTAACAAGGGTTCACTTCATTGATCATGGTTTTAGGGTTTAATCATTAACCACTTCATTAATCATTAAGTAGTTTAACAAACAAGGCAAAAAGGAAAAAGAAAAAAAAAATCACATTTACTAACGTGGGACTGGGTAACATGTTAGGAATTGCTAACGTGTCAGCCTATCCCATGTTAATAATTCCCGACGTGTGACCCAATCCCACGTTAGTAAATGTGATTTTTTTTTAACTTTTTCTTTGACATATTATCGTTATTCTTATTTAATTGGGTTAGATTATATTCATTGGACTAGATTATATGTTTAATTAGGTTAGTGAGTTCCTTAGGTTAGAGTAATTAATTAAGTTGGTAATTCATAAATTAGTTTAGAAATCAAAATTTTTGTGGGTTCAATTAGTTAATTGTGTTAGTTGATTAATTATGGAGTATATTAATTAAGTAGGGTTTATGTAATTAATTAATATGATTAGTTCATTAATTAATATGATTGGTTAATTAACAAGGGTTCACTTCATTAATCACGGTTTTAGGGTTTAATCATTAACTACTTCATTAATCATTAAGTAGTTTAACAAACAAGGAAAACAAGAAAATATATATATATTCACATTTACTAACGTGGGACTGGGTAACACGTTAGGAATTGCTAATGTGTGAGCCAGTCCCACGTTAGTAATTCCCAACGTGTGACCCAATCCCACGTTAGTAAATGTGATTTTTTTTTACTTTTTCTTTGACATATTATTGTTATTCTTATTTAATTGGGTTAGATTATATTCATTGCACTAGATTATATGTTTAATTAGGTTAGTGAGTTCCTTAGGTTAGAGTAATTAATTAAGTTGGTAATTAATAAATTAGTTTAGAAATCAAAATTTTTGTGCGTTCAATTAGTTAATTGTGTTGGTTGATTAATTATGGAGTATATTAATTAAGTAGGGTTTATGTGCTTAATTAATATGATTAGTTCATTAACAAGGGTTCACTTCATTAATCACGGTTTTAGGGTTTAATCACTAACCACTTCATTAATAATTAAGTAACGTGGGACTGGGTAACACATTAGTAATTGCTAACATGTCAGCCTGTCCCATGTTAGTAATTCCCGACGGGTGACCCAATCCCACGGTAGTAAATGTGATTTTTTTTTTAAAATTTTTCTTTGACATATTATTGTTATTCTTATTTAATTTTGTTAGATTATATTCATTGGACTAGATTATATGTTTAATTAGGTTAGTGATTTCCTTAGGTTAGAGTAATTAATTAAGTTTGTAATTAATAAATTAGTTTACAAATCAAAATTTTTGGGGGTTCAATTAGTTAATTGTGTTAGTTGATTAATTATGGAGTATATTAATTAAGTAGGGTTTACGTGCTTAATTTATATGATTAGTTCATTAATTAATATGATTGGTTAATTAACAAGGGTTCACTTCATTAATCATAGTTTTCAGGTTTAATCATTAACCACTTCATTAATCATTAAGTAGTTTAACAAACAAGGCAAACAAGAAAAAAATATATACATTCACATTTACAAATGGGACAGGGTAACACGTTAGGAATTGCTAACGTGTCCGCCTGTCCCACACTAGCAATTCCCAACATGTGACCGAATCCCACGTTAGTAAATGTGATTTTTTTTTTTTTTTTTTACTTTTTCTTTGATATATTATTGTTATTCTTATTTAATTGGGTTAGATTATATTCATTGCACCAGATTATATGTTTAATTAGGTTAGTGAGTTCCTTCTGTTAGACAAATTAATTAAGTTGGCAATTAATAAATTAGTCTAGAAATCAAAATTTTTGTGGGTTCAATTAGTTAATTGTGTTAGTTGATTAATTAGTGAGTATATTAATTAAGTAGGGTTTATGTGCTTAATTAATATGATTAGTTCATTAATTAATATGATTGGTTAATTAACAAGGGTTCGCTTCATTAATCACGGTTTTAGGGTTTAATCATTAACCACTTCATTTATCATTAAGTAGTTTAACAAACAAGGCAAACAAGAAAAAAATATATATTCACATTTACTAACGTGGGACTAGGTAACACGTTAGGAATTGCTAACGTGTCAGCCTATCCTACGTTAGTAATTCCCAACGTGTGACCCAATCCCACGTTAGTAAATGTTATTTTTTTTTTTTACTTTTTCTTTGGGATATTATTGTTATTCTTATTTAATTGGGTTAGATTATATTCGTTGCACTAGATTATATGTTTAATTAGGTTAGTGAGTTCCTTAGTTTAGAGTAATAAATTAAGTTGGTAATTAATAAATTAGTTTAGAAGTTAAAATTTTTGTGGGTTCAATAAGTTAATTGTGTTAGTTGATTAATTATGGAGTATATTAATTAAGCAGGGTTTATGTGCTTAATTAATATGATTAGTTCATTAATTAATACGATTGGTTAATTAACAAGGGTTCACTTCATTAATCATGGTTTTAGGATTTAATCATTAACCACTTCATTAATCATTAAGTAGTTTAACAAACAAGGCAAACAAGAAAAAAAAAATCACATTTACTAACGTGGGACTGGGTAACACGTTAGGAATTGCTAACGTGTCAGCCTGTCCCAGGTTAGTAATTCCCGTCATGTGACCCAATCCCATGTTAATAAATGTGATTTTTTTTTTTTTTTACTTTTTCTTTGACATATTATTGTTATTCTTATTTAAATGGGTTAGATTATATTCATTGCACTAGATTAAATGTTGAATTAGCTTAGTGAGTTCCTTAGGTTAGAGTAATTAATTAAGTTGGTAATTAGCAAATTAGTTTAGAAATCAAAATTTTTGTGGGTTCCATTAGTTAATTGTGCTTGTTGAATAATTATGGAGTATATTAATTAAGTGGGGTTTATGTGCTTAATTAATATGATTAGTTCATTAATTAATATGATTGGTTAACTAACAAGGGTTCACTTCACTAATCACGATTTAAGGATTTAGTCATTAACCACTTCATTAATCATTAAGTAGTTTAACAAACAAGGCAAACAAGAAAAAAATAATAATAAATTCACATTTACTAATGTGGGAATGATCATTTATCACGATCAAGCAATTTTTTTGCGAAATTATTAGTTGATTTTTTGAAAATCTCAACCATTAAAGTAATCTAATGGCTCAAAATAAAACATACAATTTTTTTAGTGCATAGCATAGATTTCGAGTTCGAATTTCAAAATTCAAAATTTAAAGTTTCTCTCTCCTATATTAAATAGGTGTTTAATTTTGAGCCATTAAATCTCTTTAATGGTTGAGATTTTCAAAAAAACTTGCTAGCAATTTTGAAAAAATTGTTGGGGATCTTGATCCCTGGGTAACATGTTAGGAATTGCAAACGTGTCGGCCTGTCCCTCGTTAGTAATTCCTGACGTGTGACCCAATCCCACGCTAGTAAATGTGATTTTTTTTTTAATCTTTTTCTTTGACATATTATTGTTATTCTTATTTAATTGGGTTAGATTATATTCATTCCACTAGATTATATGTTTAAGGAAAATGATAAAGGCACAACTTAGACCCAACAAATACCCAACTTCTTCCTTTTAAATGCTAGCTACTTAAAAAAAAAAAAAAAAAACTGCCAGTAGAAGAGAGAGGGAGTTTTAAACAAGAAATTAGGAGAGAAGTTGGGTCTTTGTTGTGGCTGTATCACATCTCTATATTTAATTAGGTTAGTGAGTTCCTTAGGTCAGAGTAATTAATGAAGTTGGTAATTAATAAATTAGTTTAGAAATCAAAATTTTTGTGCGTTCAATTAGTTAATTGTGTTAGTTTATTAATTATGGAGTATATTAATTAAGTAGGGTTTATGTGCTTAATTAAAATGATTAGTTCATTAATTAATATGACTAGTTAATTAACAAGGGTTTACTTCATTAATCACGGTTTTAGGGTTTAAACATTAACCACTTCATTAATCATTAAGTACTTTAACAAACAAGGCAAAGAAGAAAAAAAAAAAAATCACATTTACTACCATGGGACTGGGTAACACGTTAGGAAGTGCTAACGTGTCAGCTTGTCCCAAGTTAGTAATTCCCAATGTGTGACCCAATCCTATGTTAGTAAATGTGATTTTTTTTTTTTACTTTTTCTTTGACATATTATTGTTATTCTTGTTTAATTCGGTTAGATTATATTCATTGGACTAGATTATATGTTTAATTTGGTTACTGAGTTCCTTAGCTTAGAGTAATTAATTAAGTTGTTACTTAGTAAATTAGTTTAGAAATCAAAATTTTTTGGAGTTCAATTAGTTAATTGTGTTAGTTGATTAATTATGGAGTATATTAATTATGTAGGGTTTATGTGCTTAATTAATTTGATTAGTTCATTTATTAATATGATTGGTTAATTAACAGGGGTTCACATCATTAATCACGGTTTTAGGGTTTAATCATTAACCACTTCATTAATCATTAAGTAGTTTGACAAACAAGGCAAACAAGAAAAAAAAAAAATATATATATATATATATTCACATTTACTAACGTGGGACTGGGTAACACGTTAGGAATTGCTAACATGTCAGCCTGTCCCACGTTAGTAATTCCCAACTTGTGACCCAATCCCGCGTTAGTAAATGTGATTTTTTTTTTTTTTTTTTACTTTTTCTTTGACATATTGTTGTTATTCTTATTTAATTGGGTCAGATTATATTTCTTGCACTAGATTATATGTTTAATTAGGTTAGTGAGTTCCATAGGTTAGTGTAGTTAAATAAGTTGGTAATTAACAAATTAGTTTAGAAATCAAAATTTTTGTGCGTTCAATTACTTAATTGTGTTAGTTTATTAATTATGGAGTATATTAATTAAGTAGGGTTTATGTGCCTAATTAATATGATTAGTTCATTAATTAATATGATTGGTCAATTAACAAGGTTTCACTTCATTAATCACGGTTTTATGGTTTAATCATTAACCACTTCATTAATCATTAAGTAGTTTAACAAACAAGGCAAACAAGAAATATATATATATATATATTCACATTTACTAACTTGTGCATGGGTAACACGTTAGACCCAATCCCACGTTAGTAAATGTGACTTTTTTTTTAACTTTTTCTTTGACATATTGTTGTTATTCTTATTTAATTGGGTTAGATTATATTCATTGCACTAGATTATATGTTTAATTAGGTTAGTGAGTTCCTTAGGTTAGAGTAATTAATTAAACTGGTAATTAATAAATTAGTTTAGAAATCAAAATTTTTGTGGGTTCTATTAGTTAATTGGTTTAGTTGATTAATTAGGAAGTATATTAATTATGTAGGGTTTATATACTTAATTAATATGATTAGTGCATTAATTAATATGATTGGTTAATTAACAAGGGTTCACTTCATTAATCACGGTTTTAGGTTTAATCATTAATCCATTCTTCATTAAGTAGTTTAACAAACAAGGCAAGAAATAAAAAAAAAAAAAATCACATTTACTAACGTGTCTGGATACATGTTAGGAATTGCTAAATGTCATGTCCACGTTAGTAATTCCAACGGTCAATCCCATGTTATTAAATGTGATTTTTTTTTACTTTTTTTGACATATTATTGTTATTCTTATTTAATTTGTTAGATTATATTCATTTAATTAGGTTAGTGAGTTCCTTAGGTTAGAGTAATTAATTGTTGGTAATTAATAAATTAGTTTAGAAATTAATTTTGTGGGTTCAATTAGTTAATTATGTTAGTTGATTAATTATGGAGTATATTAATTAAGTAGGGTTTATGTAATTAATTAATATGATTAGTTCATTAATTAATATGATTGGTTAATTAACAAGGGTTCACTTCATTAATCACGGTTTTTGGGTTTAATCATTAATCAATTCATTACTCATTAAGTTTTAGTTTAACAAACAAGGCAAAAAAAAAAAACATTTACTAACGTGTCTTGGTCACGTTAGGAATTACTAACGTGTGATTGTCACGTTAGTAATTCTAACGTGTCACCCAATCCCATGTTAGCAATTTTTTTTTTTTTTTTTAATTGTTATTTAATTGGGTTAGATTATATTCATTGGACTAGATTATATGTTTAATTAGGTTAGTGAGTTCCTTAGGTTAGAGTAATTAATTAAGTTGGTAATTAATAAATTAGTTTAGAAATCAAATTTTTGTGGGTTCGATTAGTTAATTGTGTTAGTTAATTAATTATGGAGTATATTAATTAAGTAGGGTTTATGTGCTCAATTAATATGATTAGTTCATTAATTAGTACGATTGGTTAATTAACAAGGGTTCACCTCATTAATCATGGTTTTAGGGTTTAATCATTAACCACTTCATCAATCATTAAGTAGTTTAACAAACAAGGCAAACAAGAAAAAAAAATTCACATTTACTAACGTGGGCCCGGGTAACGTGTTAGGAGTTATTAACGTGTCAGCCTGTCCGACGTTAGTGATTCCTGACATCTGACCCAATCCCACGTTAGTAAATGTGATTTTTTTTTTTTTTTACATTTTCTTTGACATATTATTGTAATTCTTATTTAATTGGGTTAGATTATATTCATTGGACTAGATTATATGTTTAACAAATAGATTTGTTAAAGAAACTTTAAAATTAAGTTAATTAATTAAAACATCAATCAATTACCTTAATTAATGCCTTGATATGATTTAGGGTAATAAATCATGACAAATTAAGAAGCTTGCATGAGGCATTTAAGTGTGCCATACAAGTTAATTATGCGACCCATGTTATACATACTATATATTATTTTAAGGGGTTTGCTAGGGGTTCTCCCCGTTTTGTTCTCCTGGCGTTCTCCTAGTTTTATATAGTGCATGATTTAAGAAAAAATAAAATTGTAATACCTTTTTTGTCAACCGATTAATTCTTATGAGTGAATAATTAGGTTCTAATGCTTTAAAACTTGTTTTTGGATTCAAAACTAAAACCTAAGGGTGGAAGGTTAACCCTTTAAGGATTGTATCACCCAAAATGGATTTGATCATCCTAAATTTAGTGCTAATACCTCAATTTTGGTGCTAATGCCTCACAAATTTGGTGCTAATGCCTCAAATTTAGTGCTAATGCCTAAAAATACCGGTGGTGGAAGCCACTACAATTTTATTTTTTCTTAAATCATGTTTTACAAAAGACTGAGAGAATGGTAGGAGAACTTACGAGGAGAACCCCTAACATTTTCCTTATTTTAATTAGGCACAATAATTTGTAATCATCTTAACTTTCATTCCCAACAATGATAATCAACATTTTTTTAACTTTTTAATTAAAATATAGTTGACATGTTGTATGGTCCTATATGAGGGTGTTAAAATTAATGATAACTATTTCTTATCAATTTAAACTTTTAGGATTGAGTAGTACCAAAGACTATCTGACCAAATTAGCTTCAATTCAAACATTTCATCCATTATTTTCCTATTTTGTTTGGCCAAATTCATAGTAAATGCCCTAACCTAACCTAATCCTAATCACCACCCTATATTTCCCATAATAGAGGAAATCGATCATTAGATATGAAATATTGCTTGCCAGCAATTTCTTTATTGAATGTTTTGAATTCTCAACTTGCCCCACTAGAACTAGAGACGATCACATAATTGGCAGCCCATGTACAAACTTTTCTGGCTAGTTAAGCATCCATGTCCTCACCAAGAGAGGTGTGAAGGAAAATCTAGAATAGTGTGCAAAACCACATGGGGTCTGAGTTGACAGGCAAACAAGAAATCTTTTTGCAGCACAGTTTAAGCCATAAACAAGTAGTGGCATTGGAATGGCAGAAATTACAGCTCTAAATAGTACAAATACACAATTATAGAGAAGCCATGATTCTTGGCCGCACATACACACATGGGGAAGACTTTTTAAAAAGGAGGAATATGTAAACCAAAAATGATGCTGCCCTTGTCACACTACAAAACACGTATTTACTAACGTGGTTCTTTTATTTACTTTTTGCCACGTTAACAATTACTAACGTGTTAAATTTCAACACGTTAGTAATGGGACCAAAAAAAAAATTAAAAAAATAAAAATTTTAGTAACATGTTGTTATAAACACGTTAGTAATTACTAGCATGGCATGAACCACACGTTAGCAATTGGTAACGTGTGGTTCATACCACGTTAGTAATGGAAAATTAATTTTTTTATTAATTTTTTTTTTTAAAAAAAATTATTTTTTAGTAACGTGTATGATATAACACGTTAGTAAATGCCGTTCCAAATACTGACGTGCCAAATTACACACGTTAGTATAACGTTACTAACGTGTCTCTTCATTTTTTTGTACCATTTACTAACGTGTTAAATATTAAAACGTTAGTAAATGGGGCGCAAAAAAAGAAAAAGGAAAAAATAAAAATATTCTAACGTTTCATTTTAAACACGTTACTAATTACTAACGTGGCAAGAAAAAAACGTTAGCAATTAGTAACGTGTAGTTCATACCACGTTAGTAATGGAAAATAAATTATTTTTTTAATTTTATTAAAAGAAAATATTTATATTTTACTAACGTGTGAATTAAAACTCGTCGGTAAATGCATTACAAACAACGTGTTGCATGAGACACGTTAGTATTTTCTAACGTGTCATATTTGGCACGTTAGTAAATGATTTTCAAATTTTTTTTAATTTTTTGACTTTTTATTTCTGTCTTTTTGGGACTTATTTTAGATATAATTGATATCTTATCTAAAGGTAGATAATTATAAATGGTGTATATACTATCTATAGGTAGATATTTAGAAATTGTGCATATGTTAAATTTGTAATTGATATATATATATATATATATATTATGCAGATAATTAGAAATGGTGTATGTATATATAGCTAGCTATATACCTATAGGTAGATATATAATTAGATAATTTTTTAGCATGCATAGATTATGTTACTAAGTTTTCCGGCATGGTAATTAATAAATTAGGTTAATTACCATGCATTAGATTGATAATTATCTTAGATTATCAGCGGTTTAGTTAATTATTTAGGTGACTCACTTTGGTTCTTCTTCAATCTCTGCATGAGAATGGACCTCAAATTATTTGGATTGCACATTCAATCGATGAATTCTGACTACATTGCATGCGAGAACAAGGCGTCCTAGGGTCCATTTTATTTGTTACACAGTAGTTGTTACATATATAACTCGAAAATTAGTTAATCACGTTAGATTGATAATTACGTTAGATTAATCATTAATTGTCGTCGTATGCTTACTTAGCTTAGTTAATTGAGGAGGTTGGATCATTATTCTTTAGTTAATTAATTTGGTTCGTTCTATGGGGTTCTTATTTTTATTTATTAGGACAAACTAATAAAAAAAGGTATAAAAATATTTTGCATTTCTAACGTGGGACTGAACACGTTAGAATTCTAACGTGATCTAATGCCACGTTAGTAATTCCCAACGTGTGTCTCAACCACACGTTAGGAACATGTGATTTTTTTTTTTGGCATTTTATTATTATTCTTTTGGTGGTTCAATATTTTGTTAATTATGTTAGTTGGTTAATTAGGGAGTATATTAATTAACTAGGGTTTTAGTTCATTAATTAATATGATTGGTTAATTAACAAGGGTTCACCTCATTAATCACGGTTTGAGGGTTTTTTAAATTTGGCCTTTCTTCATTAGTTTAAGAACAAAGGCAAGAAATAAAAATAAAAAAAATATACATTTACTAACGTGTCACCATGCAACACGTTAGCAATTGCTAACGTGTTACAATGGAACACGTTAGGAATTCCTCACGTTCATGCAATAGCGTTAGTATATGTTTTTTTTTCCCAACCTTCACTTCTAGATATTATTTATAACTGTAGATATTATATTTATGTTATGTAGTCGATTAGTAGATTAATTACTCATCCACTCCGTCAAATATAGAAAAGCCATTATTTGTTAATTACACTCGTGGTTTTCCTTCCAAGATTTCGTATTATTTAGGTGACTCACGGTTCTTCTTCAATCTCTGCATGTGAAATGGACCTCAAACTATTTGGATTACGCATTCCAATCAGAATTCTCGTCGACTACATTGCATGCGAACAACAAGGCCTTCTAGCGTCCTTTTATTTGTTACGGTAGTTGTTGGTTACATATAAATGGAAAATTAGTTAATCACGTTAGATTGATAATTACGTTAGATTAATCATTAATTGTCGTATGCTTACTTAGCTTAGTTAATTGAGGAGGTTGGATCATTATTTACCGTTTAGTTAATTAATTTGGTTCGTTCTATGGAGTTATTATTTTATTTATTAGGACAAACTAATAAAAAGGTATAAAATATTTTGCATTTCCTAACGTGGGACTGAGTAACACGTTAGCAATTCTAACGTGATCTAATGCCACGTTAGTAATTCCAACGTGTCTCAACCACACGTTAGCGAAATGTGATTTTTTTTTTTTTCATTTTATTATTATTCTTTTGGTGGTTCAATATTTTGTTAATTATGTTAGTTGGTCAATTAGGGTATATTAATTAACTAGGGTTTTAGTTCATTAATTAATATGATTGGTTAATTAACAAGGGTTCACCTCATTAATCACGGTTTGAGGGTTTTTAAATTTGGCCTTTCTTCATTAGTTTAAGAACAAAGGCAAGAAATAAAAAAAAAAAATATATACATTTACTAACGTGTCACCATGCAACACGTTAGGAATTACTAACGTGTTACAATGGAACACGTTAGAATTCCTCACGTTCATGCAATGCACGTTAGTATATGTTTTTTTTTTTCAACCTTCACTTCTAGATATTATTTATAACTTGTACATATTATTTTTTATGTTATGTAGTGATTAGTAGATTAATTACTCATCCACTCCGTCAAATATAGAAAAGCCATTATTTGTTAATTACACTGTGGTTTTCCTTCAAGATTTCGGTATTATTTAGGTGACTCACGGTTCTTCTTCAATCTCTGCATGTGAACGGACCTCAAACTATTTGATTGCGACATTCCAATCGAATTCTCGCTACATTGCATGCAACAACAAGGCCTTCTAGCGTCCTTTATTTGTTACCGGTAGTTCGGTTACATATATAAATGGAAAATTAGTTAATCACGTTGGATTGATAATTACGTTAGATTAATCATTAATTGTCTCGTATGCTTACTTAGCTTAGTTAATTGAGGAGGTTGGATCATTATTTACCGCTTAGTTAATTAATTTGTTCGTTCTATGGGGTTCTTATTTTTATTTATTAGGACAAACTAATAAAAATGGGTATAAAATATTTTGCATTTCCTAACGTGGGGCTGAGTAACACGTTAGCAATTCCTAACGTGTGATCTAATGCCACGTTAGTAATTCCCAACGTGTGTCTCAATCACACGTTAGCACATGTGATTTTTTTTTTTGGGACATTTTATTATTATTCTTTGGTGGTTCAATATTTTGTTAATTATGTGTTAGTGGTAATTAGGGGTATATTAATTAACTAGGGTTTTAGTTCATTAATTAGTATGATTGGTTAATTAACAAGGGTTCACCTCATTAATCACGGTTTGAGGGTTTTTAAATTTGGCCATTCTTCATTAGTTTAAGAACAAAAAGCAAATAAAAAAAAAAAAAAATACATTTACTAACGTGTCACCATACAACACGTTAGCAATTGCTAACGATGTCATGAACACGTTAGTATTGCTAACGTGCCATGCAAATGGACGTTAGTATATGTTTTTTTTTTCCGGCCTTCATCTATAGATATTATTTATGTTATGTAGTCGATTAGTAGATTAATTACTCATCCACTCCGTCAAATATAGAAAAGCCATTATTTGTTAATTACACTCGTGGTTTTCCTTCAAGATTTCGCAGTATTATTTAGGTGACTCATGGTTCTTCTTCAATCTCGCATGTGAATGGACCTCAAACTATTTGGACTACGCACATTCAATCGGAATTCTACATTGCATGCGAGAACAACAAGGCCTTCTAGCGTCTTATTTGTTACCTGGTAGTTCGGTTACATATATAAATAGAAAATTAGTTAATCACGTTAGATTGATAATTACGTTAGATTAATCATTAATTGTGCGTCGTATGCTTACTTAGCTTAGTTAATTGAGGAGGTTGGATCATTATTTTTAGTTAATTAATCTTTTTATTTATTAGGACAAACTAATAAAAAAGGGTATAAAAAATTTTGCATTTCCTAACGTGGACTAAAGTAACACGTTAGCAATTCCTAACGTGTGATCTAATGCCACGTTAGTAATTAACGTGTCTCAACCACACGTTAGCACATGTGATTTTTTTTTTTGGGGCATTTTATTATTATTCTTTTGGTGGTTCAATATTTTGTTAATTATGTTAGTTGGTTAATTAGGAGTATATTAATTAACTAGGGTTTAGTTCATTAATTAGTATGATTGGTTAATTAACAAGGGTTCACCTCATTAATCACGGTTTGAGGGTTTTTAAATTTGGCCTTTCTTCATTAGTTTAAGAACAAAAAGGCAAGAAATAAAAATAAAAAAAAAACACATTTACTAACGTGTCACCATGCAACACGTTAGCAATTGCTAACGTGTCATCATGCAACACGTTAGTAATTGCTAACGATGCCATGCAATTACACGTTAGTATATGTTTTTTTTTTCCCAACCTTCACTTGTAGATATTATTTATCTTATGTTATGTAGTTAGATTAGTAGATTAATTACTCATCCTCCGTCAAATATAGAAAAGCCATAATTTGTTAATTACACTCGTGATTTTCCTTCAATATTTGTTATTATTTAGGTGACTCTTGGTTCTTCTTCAATCTCTCTGCATGAGAATGGACCTCAAACTATTTGGATTGCACATTCCAATCGAGAATTCTAAATCGACTACATTGCATCTTGAGAACAACAAGGCCTTCTAGTTTTATTTGTTACACAGTGGATTCGGTTACATATATAAATAGAAAATTAATCACGTTAGATTGATAATTCGTTAGATTAATCATTAATTGCATTATGCTTACTTAGCTTAGTTAATTGAGGAGAGTTGGATCATTATACCGCTTAGTTAATTAATCGTTCGTTCTATGGGGTTCTTATTTTATTTATTAGGACAAACTAATAAAAAAGGGTATAAAATATTTTGCATTTCCTAACGCGGATGAGTAACACGTTAGCAATTCTAACGTGTGATCTAATGCCACGTTAGTAATTCTAACGTGTCTCAATCACGTTAGCATGCGTGATTTTTTTTTTGGGACATTTTATTATTATTCTTTTGGTGGTTCAATATTTTGTTAATTATGTTAGCTGGTTAATTAGGGAGTATATTAATTAACTAGGGTTTTAGTTCATTAATTAGTATGATTGGTTAATTAACAAGGGTTCAACTCATTAATCACGGTTTGAGGGTTTTTTAAATTTGGCCATTCTTCATTAGTTTAAGAACAAAGGCAAGAAATAAAAATAAAAAAAAATATATACATTTACTAACGTGTCACCATGAAACACGTTAGAATTGCTAACGTGTCATCATGGAACACATTAGTAATTCCTAACGCGTCTGCAATGGCACGTTAGTATATATTTTTTTTTCCCAACCTTCACTTGTAGATATTATTTATGTTATGTAGTCAGATTATTATTTATGTTATGTAGTCAGATTAGTAGATTAATTACTCATCGACTCCATCAAATATAGAAAAGCCATTATTTGTTAATTACACTCATGGTTTTCCTTCAAGATTTCGCGGTATTATTTAGGTGACTCACTGGATCTTCTTCAATCTCTGCATGTGAACGGACCTCAAACTATTTGGATTACGCACATTCCAATCAGGAATTCTCGTCGACTACATTGCATGCAGAACAACAAGCCCTTCTAGCGTCCGTTTCATTTGTTACCTGGTAGTTCGGTTACATATATAAATAGAAAATTAGTTAATCACGTTAGATTGATAATTACGTTAGATTAATCATTAATTGTGCGTCGTATGCTTACTTAGCTTAGTTAATTGAGGAGGTTGGATCATTATTTACTGTTTAGTTAATTAATTTGGTTCGTTTCTATGGGGTTCTTATTTTTATTTATTAGGACAAACTAATAAAAAAAGGGGTATAAAAATATTTTGCATTTCCTAACGTGGGACTGAGTAACACGTTAGCAATTCCTAACGTTTGATCTAATGCCACGTTAGTAATTCCCAACGTGTGTCTCAATCACACGTTAGCACATGTGATTTTTTTTTTTTTGGGACATTTTATTATTATTCTTTTGGTGGTTCAATATTTTGTTAATTATGTTAGCTGGTTAATTAGGGAGTATATTAATTAACTAGGGTTTTAGTTCATTAATTAGTATGATTGGTTAATTAACAAGGGTTCACCTCATTAATCACGGTTTGAGGGTTTTTAAATTTGGCCTCTTCATTAGTTTAAGAACAAAGGCAAGAAATAAAAAAAAAAAATATACATTTACTAACGTGTCACCATGCAACACGTTAGCAATTGCTAACGTGTCATCATGGAAACACGTTAGTAATTCCTAACGTGCCATGCAATGGCATGTTAGTATATGTTTTTTTTTTCCCGCCTTCACTTGTAGATATTATTTATGTTATGTAGTCAGATTATTATTTATGTTATGTAGTTAGATTAGTAGATTAATTACTCATCCACTCGTCAAATATAGAAAAGCCATTATTTGTTAATTACACTCGTGGTTTTCCTTCAAGATTTCGCGGTATTATTTAGGTGACTCACTGGTTCTTCTTCAATCTCTGCATGTGAACGGACCTCAAACTATTTGGATTACGCACATTCCAATCAGGAATTCTCGTCGACTACATTGCATGCAAAACAACAAGGCCTTCTAGCGTCTTTTATTTGTTACTGGTAGTTCATTACATATATAAATAGAAAATTAGTTAATCACGTTAGATTGATAATTACGTTAGATTAATCATTAATTGTGCGTCGTATGCTTACTTAGCTTAGTTAATTGAGGAGGTTGGATCATTATTTACTGTTTAGTTAATTAATCAGGTTCGTTCTATGGGGTTCTTATTTTTATTTATTAGGACAAATAATAAAAAAGGGGTATAAAATATTTTGCATTTTAGCAATTCCTAACGTGTGATCTAATGCGTTAGTAATTCCCCAACGTGTGTCTCAATCACGTTAGCACATGTGATTTTTTTTTTTTGGGACATTTTATTATTATTCTTTTGGTGGTTCAATATTTTGTTAATTATGTATGGTTAATTAGGGAGTATATTAATTAACTAGGGTTTTAGTTCATTAATTAATATGATTGGTTAATTAACAAGGGTTCACCTCATTAATCACGGTTTGAGGGTTTTTAAATTTGGCCTCTCTCATTAGTTTAAGAACAAAGGCAAGAAATAAAAAAAAAAATATACATTTACTAACGTGTCACCATGCAACACGTTAGCAATTGCTAACGTGTCATCATGGAACACGTTAATTCCTGCTTGCAATGGCACGTTAGTATATGTTTTTTTCACTTTAGATATTATTTTTACTATAGATATTATTTATGTTATGTAGTCGATTAGTAGATTAATTACTCATCCACTCAAATATAGAAAAGCCATTATTTGTTAATTACACTCGTGGTTTTCCTTCAAGATTTCTATTATTTAGGTGACTGGTTCTTCTTCAATCTCGCATGTGAACGGACCTCAAACTATTTGGACTACACATTCCAATCAGAATTCTCGACTACATTGCATGCGGAACAACAAGGCCTTCTAGCGTCCGTTTATTTGTTACCGGTAGTTCGGTTACATATATAAATAGAAAATTAGTTAATCACGTTAGATTGATAATTACGTTAGATTAATCATTAATTGTGCGTCGATGCTTACTTAGCTTAGTTAATTGAGGAGGTTGGATCATTATTCTGTTTAGTTAATTAATTTGGTTCGTTAGTTCTATGGGTTCTTATTTTATTTATTAGGACAAAGTAATAAAAAAAGGGGTATAAAATATTTTGCATTTCCTAACGAGTAACACGTTAGCAATTCTAACGTGTGATCTAATGCCACGTTAGTAATTCTAACGTGTGTCTCAATCACACGTTAGGAAATGTGATTTTTTTTTTTTGGGACATTTTATTATTATTCTTTTGGTGGTTCAATATTTTGTTAATTATGTTAGCTGGTTAATTAGGGAGTATATTAATTAACTAGGGTTTTAGTTCATTAATTAGTATGATTGGTTAATTAACAAGGGTTCACCTCATTAATCACGGTTTGAGGGTTTTTTAAATTTGGCCATTCTTCATTAGTTTAAGAACAAAGGCAAGAAATAAAATAAAAAAAACTATACATTTACTAACGTGTCACCATGCAACACGTTAGCAATTGCTAACGTGTCATCATGAAACACGTTAGTAATTGCTAACGTGCCATGCAATGGCACGTTAGTATATGTTTTTTTTTTTCCCCGGGCCTTCACTTGTAGATATTATTTATGTTATGTAGTCAGATTATTATTTATGTTATGTATCGACCATCAAATATAGAAAAGCCATTATTTGTTAATTACACTCATGGTTTTCCTTCAAGATTTCGCGGTATTATTTAGGTGACTCACTGGATCTTCTTCAATCTCTGCATGTGAACGGACCTCAAACTATTTGGATTACGCACATTCAATCGAAATTCTAAATCGACTACATTGCATGCGAACAACAAGCCCTTCTAGCGTCCGTTTCATTTGTTACCCGGTAGTTCGATTACATATATAAATAGAAAATTAGTTAATCACGTTAGATTGATAATTACGTTAGATTAATCATTAATTGTGCCGTATGCTTACTTAGCTTAGTTAATTGAGGAGGTTGGATCATTATTTCTGTTAGTTAATTAATCGGTTCGTTCTATGGGTTCTTATTTTTATTTACTAGGACAAACTAATAAAAAGAGGTATAAAATATTTTGCATTTCCTAACGTGGATCAGTGAACACGTTAGCAATTCCTAACGTTGATCTTATGCCACGTTAGTAATTCTAACGTGTGTCTCAACCACACGTTAGCACATGTGAAATTTTTTTTGGGACATTTTATTATTATTCTTTTGGTGGTTCAATATTTTGTTAATTATGTTAGCTGGTTAATTAGGGAGTATATTAATTAACTAGGGTTTTAGTTCATTAATTAGTATGATTGGTTAATTAACAAGGGTTCACCTCATTAATCACGGTTTGAGGGTTTTTTAAATTTGGCCATTCTTCATTAGTTTAAGAACAAAGGCAAGAAAAAAAAAAAACTATACATTTACTAACGTGTCACCATGCAACACGTTAGCAATTGCTAACGTGTCATCATGAAACACGTTAGTAATTGCTAACGTGCCATGCAATGGCATGTTAGTATATGTTTTTTTTTTTCCCAAGGCCTTCACTTGTAGATATTATTTATGTTATGTAGTCAGATTATTATTTATGTTATGTAGTTAGATTAGTAGATTAATTACTCATCCACTCCGTCAAATATAGAAAAGCCATTATTTGTTAATTACACTCGTGGTTTTCCTTCAAGATTTCGCAGTATTATTTAGGTGACTCACTGGTTCTTCTTCAATCTCTGCATGTGAACGGACCTCAAACTATTTGGATTACGCACATTCCAATCAGGAATTCTCGTCGACTACATTGCATGCAAAACAACAAGGCCTTCTAGCGTCCGTTTTATTTGTTACCTGGTAGTTCGGTTACATATATAAATAGAAAATTAGTTAATCACGTTAGATTGATAATTACGTTAGATTAATCATTAATTGTGCGTCGTATGCTTACTTAGCTTAGTTAATTGAGGAGGTTGGATCATTATTTACTGTTTAGTTAATTAATAGTTCGTCTATGGGTTCTTATTTTTATTTATTAGGACAAACTAATAAAAATGGGTATAAAAATATTTTGCATTTCCTAACGTGGGACTGAGTAACACGTTAGCAATTCCTAACGTGTGATCTAATGCCACGTTAGTAATTCCCAACGTGTGTCTCAATCACACGTTAGCACATGTGATTTTTTTTTTTTTTTGGGACATTTTATTATTATTCTTTTGGTGGTTCAATATTTTGTTAATTATGTTAGCTGGTTAATTAGGGAGTATATTAATTAACTAGGGTTTTAGTTCATTAATTAGTATGATTGGTTAATTAACAAGGGTTCACCTCATTAATCACGGTTTGAGGGTTTTTTAAATTTGGCCATTCTTCATTAGTTTAAGAACAAAGGCAAGAAATAAAAAAAAAAAAATATACATTTACTAACGTGTCACCATGCAACACGTTAGCAATTGCTAACGTGTCATCATGAAACACGTTAGTAATTGCTTGCATGGCACGTTAGTATATGTTTTTTTTTTTTCCCCGGGCCTTCACTTGTAGATATTATTTATGTTATGTAGTCGGATTATTATTTATGTTATGTAGTTAGATTAGTAGATTAATTACTCATCCACTCCGTCAAATATAGAAAAGCCATTATTTGTTAATTACACTCGTGGTTTTCCTTCAAGATTTCGCGGTATTATTTAGGTGATTCACTGGTTCTTCTTCAATCTCTGCATGTGAACGGACCTCAAACTATTTGGACTTGCACATTCCAATTAGGAATTCTCGTCGACTACATTGCATGCAGAACAACAAGGCCTTCTAGCGTCCGTTTTATTTGTTACCTGGTAGTTCGGTTACATATATAAATAGAAAATTAGTTAATCACGTTAGATTGATAATTACGTTAGATTAATCATTAATTGTGCGTCGTATGCTTACTTAGCTTAGTTAATTGAGGAGGTTGGATCATTATTTACTGTTTAGTTAATTAATCAGGTTCGTTCTATGGGTTATTATTTTATTTATTAATAAAAAAAAAATGGGTATAAAAATATTTTGCATTTCCTAACGTGGGACTGAGTAACACGTTAGCAATTCCTAACGTGTGATCTAATGCCACGTTAGTAATTCCCAACGTGTGTCTCAATCACACGTTAGCACATGTGATTTTTTTTTTTTGGGACATTTTATTATTATTCTTTTGGTGGTTCAATATTTTGTTAATTATGTTAGTGGTTAATTAGAGTATATTAATTAACTAGGGTTTTAGTTCATTAATTAGTATGATTGGTTAATTAACAAGGGTTCAACTCATTAATCACGGTTTGAGGGTTTTTTAAATTTGGCCATTCTTCATTAGTTTAAGAACAAAGGCAAGAAATAAAAATAAAAAAAAAAACTATACATTTACTAACGTGTCACCATGAAACATGTTAGCAATTGCTAACGTGTCATCATGAGACACATTAGTAATTGCTAACGTGCCTTGCAATGGCACGTTAGTATATGTTTTTTTTTTTTTTCCCCGGGCC
The DNA here is from genome assembly GCA_013348765.1 of Carpinus viminea. NCBI lineage: Eukaryota > Viridiplantae > Streptophyta > Magnoliopsida > Fagales > Betulaceae > Carpinus > Carpinus viminea. The sequence continues at coordinate 28,962,885 of CP054672.1, read as the reverse complement.
TTCACTTGTAGATATTATTTATGTTATGTAGTCAGATTATTATTTATGTTATGTAGTCAGATTAGTAGATTAATTACTCATCGACTCCATCAAATATAGAAAAGCCATTATTTGTTAATTACACTCATGGTTTTCCTTCAAGATTTCATGTATTATTTAGGTGACTCAACGGATCTTCTTCAATCTCTGCATGTGAACGGACCTCAAACTATTTGGATACGCACATTCCAATCAGAATTCTCGACTACATTGCATGCGAACAACAAGCCCTTCTAGCGTCTGTTTCATTTGTTACCTGGTAGTTCGGTTACATATATAAATAGAAAATTAGTTAATCACGTTAGATTGATAATTACGTTAGATTAATCATTAATTGTGCGTCGTATGCTTACTTAGCTTAGTTAATTGAGGAGGTTGGATCATTATTTACTGTTTAGTTAATTAATCAGGTTCGTTCTATGGGGTTCTTATTTTTATTTACTAGGACAAACTAATAAAAAAAGGGGTATAAAAATATTTTGCATTTCCTAACGTGGGACTGAGTGACACGTTAGCAATTCCTAACGTTTGATCTAATGCCACGTTAGTAATTCCCAACGTGTGTCTCAATCACACGTTAGCACATGTGATTTTTTTTTTTTTGGGACATTTTATTGTTATTCTTTTGGTGGTTCAATATTTTGTTAATTATGTTAGCTGGTTAATTAGGGAGTATATTAATTAACTAGGGTTTTAGTTCATTAATTAGTATGATTGGTTAATTAACAAGGGTTCACCTCATTAATCACGGTTTGAGGGTTTTTTAAATTTGGCCATTCCTCATTAGTTTAAGAACAAAGGCAAGAAATAAAAAAAAAAAAAAACTATACATTTACTAACGTGTCACCATGCAACACGTTAGCAATTGCTAACGTGTCATCATGAAACACGTTAGTAATTGCTAACGTGCCATGCAATTAGTATTAGTATATTTTTTTTTTTCCGGCCTTCACTTGTAGATATTATTTATGTGTAGTAGATTATTATTTATGTTATGTAGTTAGATTAGTAGATTAATTACTCATCCACTCCGTCAAATATAGAAAAGCCATTATTTGTTAATTACACTCGTGGTTTTCCTTCAAGATTTCGCGGTATTATTTAGGTGATTCACTGGTTCTTCTTCAATCTCTCGCATGTGAACGGACCTCAAACTATTTGGATTACGCACATTCCAATCAGAATTCTACTACTACATTGCATGCAAAACAACAAGGCCTTCTAGCGTCCGTTTTATTTGTTACGGTAGTTGGTTACATATATAAATAGAAAATTAGTTAATCACGTTAGATTGATAATTACGTTAGATTAATCATTAATTGTGCCGATGCTTACTTAGCTTAGTTAATTGAGGAGGTTGGATCATTATTTACTGCTTAGTTAATTAATTAATCGGTTCGCTCTATGGGGTTCTTATTTTTATTTATTAGGACAAACTAATAAAAAGGGTATAAAAATATTTTGCATTTCCTAACGGGATCGAGTAACACGTTAGCAATTCTAACGTGTGATCTAATGCCACGTTAGTAATTCTAACGTAGGTCTCAATCACACGTTAGCACATGTGATTTTTTTTTTTTGGGACATTTTATTATTATTCTTTGGTTGTTCAATATTTTGTTAATTATGTTAGTTGGTTAATTAGGAGTATATTAATTAACTAGGGTTTTAGTTCATTAATTAGTATGATTGGTTAATTAACAAGGGTTCACCTCATTAATCACGGTTTGAGGGTTTTTTAAATTTGGCCATTCTTCATTAGTTTAAGAACAAAGGCAAGAAATAAAATTAAAAAAAAAAACTATACAATTACTAACGTGTCACCATGAAACACGTTAGCAATTGCTAACGTGTCATCATGAGACACGTTAGTAATTGCTAACGATACTGCAATGCGTTAGTATATTTTTTTTTTCCCCGGGCCTTCACTTGTAGATATTATTTATGTTATGTAGTCAGATTAGTAGATTAATTACTCATCCACTCCGTCAAATATAGAAAAGCCATTATTTGTTAATTACACTCATGGTTTTCCTTCAAGATTTCGCGGTATTATTTAGGTGACTCACTGGATCTTCTTCAATCTCTGCATGTGAACGGACCTCAAACTATTTGGACTACACACATTCCAATCAGGAATTCTCGTCGACTACATTGCATGCAGAACAACAAGGCCTTCTAGCGTCCGTTTTATTTGTTACCTGGTAGTTCGGTTACATATATAAATAGAAAATTAGTTAATCACGTTAGATTGATAATTACGTTAGATTAATCATTAATTGTGCGTCGTATGCTTACTTAGCTTAGTTAATTGAGGAGGTTGGATCATTATTTACTGTTTAGTTAATTAATCAGGTTCGTTCTATGGGGTTCTTATTTTTATTTATTAGGACAAACTAATAAAAAAAGGGGTATAAAAATATTTTGCATTTCCTAACGTGGGACTGAGTAACACGTTAGCAATTCCTAACGTGTGATCTAATGCCGCGTTAGTAATTCCCAACGTGTGTCTCAATCACACGTTAGCACATGTGATTTTTTTTTTGGGACATTTTATTGTTATTCTTTTGGTGGTTCAATATTTTGTTAATTATGTTAGCTGGTTAATTAGGGAGTATATTAATTAACTAGGGTTTTAGTTCATTAATTAGTATGATTGGTTAATTAACAAGGGTTCACCTCATTAATCACGGTTTGAGGGTTTTTTAAATTTGGCCATTCTTCATTAGTTTAAGAACAAAGGCAAGAAATAAAATTTTAAAAAAAAACTATACATTTACTAACGTGTCACCATGAAACACGTTAGCAATTGCTAACGTGTCATCATGAGACACGTTAGTAATTGCTAACGTGCCTTGCAATGGCACGTTAGTATATGTTTTTTTTTTTTTCCCGGCCTTCACTTGTAGATATTATTTATGTTATGTAGTCAGATTAGTAGATTAATTACTCATCCACTCCGTCAAATATAGAAAAGCCATTATTTGTTAATTACACTCATGGTTTTCCTTCAAGATTTCGCGGTATTATTTAGGTGACTCACTGGATCTTCTTCAATCTCTGCATGTGAACGGACCTCAAACTATTTGGACTACACACATTCCAATCAGGAATTCTCGTCGACTACATTGCATGCAGAACAACAAGGCCTTCTAGCGTCCGTTTTATTTGTTACTGGTAGTTTATATTATATAAATAGAAAATTAGTTAATCACGTTAGATTGATAATTACGTTAGATTAATATTAATTGTGCCGTATGCTTACTTAGCTTAGTTAATTGAGGAGGTTGGATCATTATTGTTTAGTTAATTAATCGTGTTCTTCTATGGGGTTATATTTTTATTTATTAGGACAAACTAATAAAAAAAAGGGTATAAAAATATTTTGCATTTCCTAACGTGATGAGTAACACGTTAGCAATTCTAACGTGTGATCTAATGCCACGTTAGTAATTCAACGTGTGTCTCAATCACACGTTAGCACGTTATTTTTTTTTTTTTGGGACATTTTATTATTATTCTTTTGGTGGTTCAATATTTTGTTAATTATGTTATGGTTAATTAGGGAGTATATTAATTAACTAGGGTTTTAGTTATGATTGGATTAACAAGCATTCTTCATTAGTTTAAGAACAAAGGCAAGAAATAAAATAAAAATAAAAACTATACATTTACTAACATGTACCATGCAACACGTTAGCAATTGCTAACGTGTCATCATAAAACACGTTAGTAATTGCTAACGTGCAATGGCACGTAGTATATTATATTTTTTTTTCCCAAGCCTTCACTTGTAGATATTATTTATGTTATGTAGTCGATTATTATTTATGTTGTAGTCAAATTAGTAGATTAATTACTCATCCACTCCGTCAAATATAGAAAAGCCATTATTTGTTAATTACACTCGTGGTTTTCCTTCAAGATTTCGCGGTATTATTTAGGTGATTCACTGGTTCTTCTTCAATCTCTGCATGTGAACGGACCTCAAACTATTTGGATTACGCACATTCCAATCAGGAATTCTCGTCGACTACATTGCATGCAAAACAACAAGGCCTTCTAGCGTCTGTTTTATTTGTTACCGTAGTTTTACATATATAAATAGAAAATTAGTTAATCACGTTAGATTGATAATTACGTTAGATTAATCATTAATTGTGCGCCGATGCTTACTTAGCTTAATTAATTGAGGAGGTTGTCATTAATCGTTTGAGGGTTTTCTAAATTTGGTTCTTATTTTTATTTATTAGGACAAACTAATAAAAAAGGTATAAAATATTTTGCATTTCCTAACGTGGAGCGAGTAACACGTTAGCAATTCCTAACGTGTGATCTAATGCACGTTAGTAATTCTAACGTGTGTCTCAATCACACGTTAGCAATATGATTTTTTTTTTTTTGGGACATTTTATTATTATTCTTTTGGTGGTTCAATATTTTGTTAATTATGTTATGTTAATTAGGGAGTATATTAATTAACTAGGGTTTTAGTTCATTAATATGATTGACATATATAAATGGAAAATTAGTTAATCACGTTAGATTGATAATTACGTTAGATTAATCAGTTTAGTTAATCAATTTGGTTTTCTATGGAGTTATTATTTTTATTTATAAGGACAAAGTAATGAAAAATGAGGTATAAAATATTTTGCATTTCCTAACGGAGAGACCGTTAGGAATTCTAACGTGTGATCTTATGCCACGTTAGAATTTCCAACGTGTGTCTCGACCTTAGCATATGATATTTTTTTTGGGACATTTTATTATTATTCTTTTGGTGGTTCAATATTTTGTTAATTATGTTGGTTAATTAGGGTATATTAATTAACAAGGGCTTTTGTTCATTAATTAATATGATTGGTTAATTAACATGGGTTCACCTCATTAATCACGGTTTGAGGGTTTTCTAAATTTGGCCTCTCTTCATTAGTTTAAGAACAAAGGCAAGAAATAAAAATAAAAAAATATATACATTTGCTAACGTGTGCACATGCAACACGTTACAAATTTATAACGTGTGACAATGGAACACGTTAGCAATTCCTCACGTTCCATGCGACACGTTAGTATATGTTTTTTTTCCCCAACCTTCACTTCTACATATTATTTATAACTTACATATTATATTTTTATGTTATGTAGTCGATTAGTAGATTAATTACTCATCCACTCGTCAAATATAGAAAAGCCATTATTTGTTAATTACACTCGTGGTTTTCCTCCAAGATTTCGGTATTATTTAGGTGACTCATTGGTTCTTCTTCAATCTCTGCATGTGAACGGACCTCAAACTATTTGGAATTGCGCACATTCCAATCGAATTCTCGACTACATTGCATGCAGAACAACAAGGCCTTCTAGCGTCCGTTTTATTTGTTACCCGGTAGTTCGGTTACATATATAAATGGAAAATTAGTTAATCACGTTAGATTGATAATTACGTTAGATTAATCATTAATTGTGCGTTGTATGCTTACTTAGCTTAGTTAATTGAGGAGGTTGGATCATTATTTACTGTTTAGTTAATTAATTTGGTTCGTTTTATGGAGTTATTATTTTTATTTATTAGGACAAAGTAATAAAAAATGGGGTATAAAAATATTTTGCATTTTCTAACGTGGGACTGAGAAACACGTTAGAAATTTCCAACGTGTGATCTTATGCCACGTTAGGAATTCCCAACGTGTGTCTCGACCACACGTTAGCATATCTGATTTTTTTTTTTTTGGGACATTTTATTATTATTCTTTTGGTGGTTCAATATTTTGTTAATTATGTTAGCTGGTTAATTAGGGAGTATATTAATTAACAAGGGCTTTTGTTCATTAATTAATATGATTGGTTAATTAACATGGGTTCACCTCATTAATCACGGTTTGAGGGTTTTCTAAATTTGGCCTCTCTTCATTAGTTTAAGAACAAAGGCAAGAAATAAAAATAAAAAAAAAATATATACATTTGCTAACGTGTGAGCATGCAACACGTTACAAATTTGTAACGTGTGACAATGGAACACGTTAGCAATTCCTCACGTTCCATGCAACAGCACGTTAGTATATGTTTTTTTTTTTCCCCAACCTTCACTTCTACATATTATTTATAACTTGTACATATTATATTTTTTGTGTTATGTAGTCAGATTAGTAGATTAATTACTCATCCACTCCGTCAAATATAGAAAAGCCATTATTTGTTAATTACACTCGTGGTTTTCCTCCAAGATTTCGGTATTATTTAGGTGACTCATTGGTTCTTCTTCAATCTCTTGCATGTGAACGGACCTCAAACTATTTGAATACGCACATTAATCGAAATTCTAAATCGACTACATTGCATGCAACAACAAGGCCTTCTAGCGTCCGTTTTATTTGTTAGTAGTTGATTTACATATATAAATAGAAAATTAGTTAATCACGTTAGATTGATAATTACGTTAGATTAATCATTAAGCGTATGTATGCTTAGCTTAGTTAATTTGGGTTGGATCATTATTCTATTTAGTTAATTAATTTGGTTCGTTTATGGAGTTATTATTTTTATTTATTAGGACAAAGTAATAAAAAATGGGGTATAAAATATTTTGCATTTTCTAACGAATGAGAACCGTTAGAATTCAACGTAATGATCTTATGCCACGTTAGAAATTCTAACGTGTCTCGACCACACGTTAGCATATGTGATTTTTTTTTGGGACATTTTATTATTATTCTTTTGGTGGTTCAATATTTTGTTAATTATATTTAGGTTAATTAGGGAGTATATTAATTAACAAGGGCTTTTGTTCATTAATTAATATGATTGGTTAATTAACATGGGTTCACCTCATTAATCACGGTTTGAGGGTTTTTTAAATTTGGCCTCTCTTCATTAGTTTAAGAACAAAGGCAAGAAATAAAAAAAAAAAAAAATATATACATTTACTAACGTGTGAGCATGCAACAGGTTATAAATTTGTAACGTGTGACAATGGAACACGTTAGTAATTCCTCACGTTCCATGCAACGGCACGTTAGTATATGTTTTTTTTTTTTCCCAACCTTCACTTCTACATATTATTTATAACTTGTACATATTATATTTTTTATGTTATGTAGTCAGATTAGTAGTTTTTATATTTTTTATATTTTTTATTTTTTATGTTATTTTTTATGTTATGTAGTCAGATTATAACTTGCCCATTCATTAGCATGCAGCCCATGCATAAGTTATGTACGTATGGTTAATGGAATGCATGCAGGTGAAAATGTGTTTTAACATTTTTTTTTTGGCCCATTTGGTGACGTGGCATTTTGCCACGTCAGGAATTTCACACGTGTCACAGTACCACGCCTCACCAAATAGTGACGTGTGGAAGGCCAAAAACGTTAGGAATGGGGTTGGCGTGGCCCCCAGCTGGCCCGCACCCCATTCTCTTTCTTCCTCTTCCCCCAAATTTTGTTCCACCACATATTTTTTTCCCCCGCCTCTCTCACATCACTCTCCCCTGCTCCCGCTATTTCTTCCTCCTCCCACTCATCAGCTCTCTCAGGTCCCTTCTCCGTCAGTTTCCCCTCCTCCCAATCAGCTCTTTCAGCTCCCATCTCCCGTCGATTTCCACTCATCCCAACTGTAGACTAATTTCCCCATCTGGCCTTCTTTCAGCTGACCTCGCGTCTCCCTGCTCCGGTGAACACCCACCCCCGGCTATCTCCTCCGGCGAGCTCCTCCTTCTCCGGTATGCATATATAGAAAACATTTCTACATTTCTACCACATGCAATATATGACATGCAGATTCGAATTTGTTTTTTGTGATTTTATTTTTAAATTGGTAATCCCACATTGTACTCTTCCAAAAACACACATGTTATGTGATTTGTTTAAATTTTTTTCTGATTTGATTTTTAAATTGTTAATCCCACATTTAATGGTTTTATTTTGGCTATTTATTTATGTAGGTTTTTAATAATAAATTTCAAGATGGCTGTTTTTCTTTTTAGGTTTTAATGTATTTTGTCTTTTTGTTTCTGTACGAATGGGTGTTAATTTCTTCCTTATGCCATGTTATATATATATATATATATATATATATATCACTGTGTGTCATATTCTTAATTGAGTACATGTATAACCGCGCGATATGATTTTGGAAGAGTTTTATCCCAATGACTCAGAAACTTTTGTTCGTTGGCCATGTCCAATGTAAGCAAGGCATATTGATGAGCTAGGGTTTGCTAGCAAATTCATGTACATTTTAATCAATTATGTTTCATTATATTAATTACTTTATCTATAAGAAATAATCTTTTCTTTTAGTAATAATCATAAGATGATGATGATGGTGATCATGTTGATGAAATTGACACACCTAAAACGATTCACATGATTAACTAGGAGCTGCATGTGAGTATACATGATTATTGTGTTTGAACGTATTAATCCCTGTGTCCTCTAAATTAATCATGTCGCAAAATAAGAACCTGTCCATAGTGCTTTTCTTTTCTAATAAAATTTTTTAAATATTTTTGGAGTAATTGCCTCATGAAGATAGAGAAAGCCGGCCATAGTTAGATCTAATGATCATATACCTTATTTATTTATCTCTCTTCCACAACTAACCTTATTTACAATCACCATTTCTTCTTTTGTTAATTAATTAATCTCCTTGCAATTGATCTGGCCAGTTGTTCTCTAATTTGAACTTATTAGCTGTCTGCTGGGATTCTAGGAACATTTTTCATGCCAAAAATAATGTTTCAAGGAGTTTTTCTTTTGATATTTTCTAAGTTAATTCTCAAACCGCCTACAATTAACGCCGTTCATGTTCAAAGAAGTCATAAAAAAATTAATAATAATAATAATAAAAGAATTGAGATCTAGTTTATTGTTGAGCTAGATAATTAATTTGTTCAAACTATATATGTTCATTTATTTTAGTTTTATTAACGACACTTTAATAGCCATTCAAATTACGTGTACAACTTTGCTTCTCCTTTTGGTTTTGTTTTATTTGATATGGATGGTTTAAGCTAGCTTGTCGCACATGCATGTGAAATGGACAAAAGGAGTAGCAAGAGAATGAAAATGGACAAATGGAAGTCGGTGGTCATATTTGCTCCAGATTAGGAGAACGTTTGAGAATGTAGTTTTTCGTGTTTGCAAATGACTATTTTTTATAAACGTATTTTTTTTTTTTTAAATAAAAAAAATACAATAATTTTTGAGTTGCAAAACCGCAGGACCAAATGAACTAGATGTAAGCTGAACATCTCTATTTAAACTCTACATGCTTCTAGACTAGCTACTAAAACATGCTAGGAATTGCTTTTTTATTTTTTAATACTTTCCTATGATCATTTCAAAGTTGAGCTTCTTTTTTGTCTTCTTATCTTCGAATTGTTCCCATTCAAATGATCTTCTAGTCTCATAGACCTAAAGAGTCTTGAACTTCCATTTCTTTTTGTTTGTTAAACAAGATTTTAACTTCAAAACATAGTACTCTAACCTCACGAAAGCCATTCCATCATTGGGTGGAGCAAGATCTTGTTCTTATATATATCCCCGGTAGGAAGCAGGATTAAGAATTAATTAATATAAAATGATATTATGTTTTAATATAATATACCTAAAAAACACATAAATACTTTCTTTATTTCAAACACTCCAAGCTTGTCGAGGTAGTCAATGAGAAAAATGGGCTAAGTGAAGATTCTCGAGCCTATGGATTAATTATTGGGGATATCCTTATTGAAGGTTTGACCTTAATATCGAATTTATTGTAAGTGGTTGATTACTTCTTGTCAGATTGGCTTTTGTAATTTGGATTTAGTAACCACCTTAGAGTGTCACTTGGCAATTATGCTGCTGCACCCGTGCTTTTGCTTTAAATCTAGGTTACATGGTTTGCGTTTTCTCACTAATTGGCAATATGTAGCTAGTAACATTTTCATTCAATTTTTCTTTTCTTTGTTATTTTATGTTTATTACTTGTTTAATTTAAATAAAATAATAAATTACAAAAAATAATTTCTTTATTTTATATTAATTTTCCACCTATGAGTAATCTGTATGAGCAATTTGTCATAATAATACTTATTTTGAATCTAAAGTATTTTTTTCTTTCATCTTCACATTAATCAACCAAAGCTTTTATGTTAATAAAATGTTAGACAACAAAGAGATTGCCCTCACGTTAATTTCATCATATTAACCAGATCGAGCGAGGTGGAGAAGATTTCTTTTCGGTAGTATCGTAAAAATTTATCAACAAAACAAATTTAAGTAAGCTTCCATTTGAAAATACCAAATACAATGAATAGGAAAATATTGTCTTTTAATTCAAATCAATCCCATTGACATTTTTATTCCTTCTAAGTTCTAATCTAACGCCCCACCATCTCATAACCTCTCAACTCGCTAGTCTACTTATACAATTCAATTAGTCCTTTGCGTAGATATGCATTTTGTTATTTTTGGTATCCTTACGGCTGAAACTAGATGATGAATTGGAGTCCTCTTTGTGATTATAAAGAACAAATTCCTTTTCTTTTGCATGATCTGTTGTTAATTGTTATCTCTCTAAGATAGGCTAAGGGAGCTTGAATATGATGAATATAATGCATTGGAGGGTTGGCTTGTGATCCTTTTATGGGTTAATTAATATGGTTGTATTGAGATGCCATTTCCTTCCAACGTATACATACTTGTTAATTGAATTGTTAGTAAACATAACTAAACCTAGGTCTATTACGTTCTTGTCCCAATAGATAATGTAGGTTAATTTATCGGGTTTTTAATTTATGTAGTAATAATATGGATAAGAGTTGGATGCGAAGCCTAGGATCTCCAAGGAATACATTGACGGTTGTAGATCATTAGTAGATTTTGCGATACTCAATTGTAGGACTCGGATGGGCTCATTTATTGTATCCGTGTAAGGCGTGTTGCCTCAACAAGCGGCACAATCCGGCATGGGTATTCGATCACTTGACAGGGGGTAAAGGAATGTCGCCCCAATACAAAGACTGGATTTATCACGGCAAGCCTCATGTCGAACTTCAGTTGAAGAAACTAACTTGCCGAGATCGGCCGCGATCTGAGTCCAAGCCACGAGAGGATGTGGGTGGCAATATGCACGCAATGTTGCGCGATTTGTTCGGTGTGCATGATGTCAGGGAGGACAACAATGAGCCTCAACTCGGGGCAGAAGGTGGTGAAGAACAGGTTTCAGATGATACACACGACAGAGGTGACATTCAGAAGTACGATGATTTGCTTAAAAATTCGGACAAGCCACTCCACGGGAAGACCAGACACAGCAAACTAAGTGCCACTGTACACCTATACAATTTGAAGTGTTTGGGTGGGGTTAGTAATACGATTTTCTCGGCTCTCCTTGACTTTGTCAATCAATTATTGCCTGATGACGGTGAGCCTTTGCCGGATAATACATATCAAGCCAAAAAATTCCTAAAGGACATGGGGCTCGGGTATGAGAAAATACCGGCATGTTGTAATGATTGTATGCTGTTTTGGAAAGACAATAAGGACTTAGAGTCATGTCTTAAATGTGGACAATCCAAGTGGAAGGATGAGGTTCATTTGAATGATTATCGTGAAATTATTCGGTAGTAAGCGTCCGAAGGTATTGCGGTGGTTTCCATTAATTCCAAGATTGCAGAGGTTGTTTATGTCGCAGCGTACCGCACAGAATATGAGATGGCATGCAGAGGGTCGGACAAAAGACGGTGTATTGAGGCATCCGGCCGACGGCGAGGCATGGAAGTCATTCGATAATTTACATCCGGATTTCTCATCCGAGAGCAGGAACGTAAGGCTTGGTCTAATGTCGGATGGATTTAACCCATTTGGCAATATGAGCACATCACACAGTACTTGGCCCGTCATGCTTGTACCGTACAACTTGCCGCCTTGGATGTGCATGAAACAACCATCATTCATTTTATCCCTCGTAATATCAGGCCCAAAATCACCTGGAATGGACATAGATGTGTACCTTCAACCCTTGATTGACGAATTACAGGAATTATGGAATGTAGGGGTTCGCACGTTCGACGTCTCAAACAGAAAACATTTTATGATGCGGCGTGATTGATGTAGACGATTAATGACTTCCGGCGTCATGAATTTGTCGGGATGGCCTACGAGGGGTGTAAAGGCATGTCCTTGCTGTATGTATTCGACGAGGTCTACATGGCTAAAATACGGGAAAAAATATTGTTTTATGGGTCATAGGCGATACTTGCCCATAGATCATCCGTTCAGAAGGAACAGGAGAACGTTTGATGGTAAGCGAATTGAAAGTGCCCCAAGTACCGAGTGGAGAAGAAATATTGACACGATTAAGGGATGGTATTAGGGGACGAGTGCCGGTAAGACACCAAACCCCTCCACAAACAAGAAGGACCTAAGAAAAAAAGAAAAGCAGCCGAAGAAGAAGCCGAAGAAGAAGAGGAAGAGGAATAATAATAAGAACCAAGAAGAACCAGTGGCCCCTGAAGTATTGTGGAAAAAGAAAAGTATTTTTTTCAGGTTGCCGTATTGGAAAGATAACTTGTTGAGGCACAACCTTGATGTAATGCACATCGAGAAAAATGTGATGGACAACATACTTCGCACACTTCTAGACATGAAAGATAAATCGAAAGATAACCTTCAAGCCCGACAAGACTTGCAGGAAATGGGTTTGAGACCTAAATTGCATCCGTACATTGGCGATGACGGGAGAACTTATTTGCCGCCTGCTCCCCACACGATGTCAACTGAAGATAAAATTGCTTTCCTACAAGTGCTTCAAGATGTCAAGGTGCCGGATGGTTATGCCTCGAATATATCCAGATGTGTTAAAATGGATGACCGTGACACCGTCAGTCTCAAGAGCCATGACAACCATGTTATCATGCAACAACTTCTCCCTATTGCATTAAGGGATCGAAATTGCCAAGTAACGTGATCAAGGTACTAGTCGATATGAGTTACATTCTTGGGGGCATATCTTGAAATGACAACGACACACGAGGCTTTGGATAGACTTCAAGAACACATTTGTATGACTCTGTGTTTGATGGAACAAATATTCCCCCCTAGCTTCTTCACTAGCATGGTCCACGTTGTCGTCCACCTTGTCCGCGAATGTCGATTGGGTGGACCGGTACAGGACAGATGGATGTACCCCGGAGAGAGGTAAAACATAATTAATTCATAGTAAACTTATTTATTTCATATGTGTAAAAGTGCAACGATTAATTGAATGTTGATGTGTAGGAGCCTTGGGGGATTTAAATCCAATGTTCACAACAAAGCGACTCCTGAGGGTTGCATTGCAGAAGGATACATTGCTAATGAGTTAGTGACGTTTTGCTCGGCATATTTAGGTAGTGCACCGACAATTCACAATAGGCCACAACGAAATGCAGATGGGTGTAGGGGGGCCGGAACACGAGTGAACCTAGATCGTAACTCGTTGACACAGATTCACCGGTATATTCTGTTCAACTCTGACAACTTTCAGGAATTGCGGATGTAAGTCATACATATATAATTACGTTGCGTGCTATTGTAACTTAATGACATGCAGTTTTAGTAGCGCACTAAAATGAACGGACTAACTCAATTGTAGGGCGCACATGGAAACGCTTAGGCGAGGTTCGAATATGGGACAAATGACAGACACTGAGTTGGAGACTCGACATTATCAGGAGTTTTGTAATTGGTACCGTGACTATGTAAGACAAATGTCAAATACGAATTTCACTGAAACTCAAATTTCTTTCCTACACCTATTCTTTTGTGCCAATAGTTAACTGTGCATATACGCTTATGTTATGCTCGCAGGTCGATCATTTGGACGATCGACAGAGGATGGCACTGGGAGAAAAACTTGTCATGCATTGTAGAGGCCCAATGGTTTCAGCAATCGAATATAACAGATATGTGGTCAATGGAAAATTATTCCGTACAATCGCATACGATGTTAGAAGGAGGTCTCGAGCGATGGCGTTTGTGTGCATTTGATGATGAAACGACACACGGAAGTTAACTAAAATCATTGAGGTGGAATACTACGATCGGACTAAGTACGTATTGTTCAAGTGTGATTGGGCGGACAACACAAGAGGCAGGGTACAAGTTGGACAAGTATGGTTTAACGCTAGTAAACTTCAGAAACCTTGTACATAAGGGGGATAAAATTACCGATGAACCGATGCGTGCTAACTTCTCAAGTCTCACAAGTTTATTACGTCACCGATTTATAGGGACCCCGATTGGGCTTGCGCCGTGAGGACCAAACCTAGGAATGTGACCTTGGTGGGTCAAGTGGATGATGACGACCAACCAAGCTACCAAGATCGAGCCTCCCGGTTGGATCATAATCATCATTATGATCCACATCCGGATGACATAGATTACACTAGGACCGACGTACCACCTATTGAGGCGTATGTAATTTAATATAAATGAAGTTGGCATTAATATGTTTTTCGTTGAGTTTGTTTTGTAATTAATGTGATTGTTCAATTTGTTTAATTTAATCTTTATTTGATTTAAGTCATTTGATTACCTTCCATTTTTCTTATTGCTTGGATTTTAATTTTTCCTTATTTACTATTAATTAGTTTTGAATGTGAATAATGTTTGAAGCATGAGTGTTGGTTGGTAGGGCGAGGTTCGCCCACATCCACCGTTGATCAGGCAGACGAGTGGTGATGACAGCGAGACTCAGGAAGAGTGTACCCCATATGACCCGCAGTCACCGTATCGACCAGTACTCTCGCATGAGCCCGGTTATTCGGAGTTCGACACTCCTGGCTTCCCGCTATCGTTAGGGGAGATTTTCCACACGGACGCATACACACGACAGAGAGCCCATGGGCAATCCATATGGTCGGCAGTGGACCATATGGATTGTTCCACTACAGCAGATGATGCCCATGTGGAGCGGTATCCCGGCCGGGGAGACGATGTAAGCGGTCATGATCCACATGAGGCAGTACAGTCCGAGACAGAGAGGATATTACAGCCCGACTGAGGATGTAGCACCGAGGCCCCGATTTCCCAGTGCCGAAGGAGTGCGAGGTGCAGACGATAGGTATGTTTAGAGTTATAACAAATGATGGGGGCAAGACTAAACCGGGGTGGGCCATGGTCACCCAAAGAAAAAAAATGGAAAAATAGAAGTAAAACAAATGAACAAATTAAAAGAAAAAAGCAAAGTTTAGTTCTAATTTTAGTCATTTGGCTCTCTCCCAAAAAAATTCGGACCCTATTTTTAGATTGCATTGACATATCCAATAAATGTTTTTGGCCACATTCTTGATTTTTTGGGTTATAGCCATGAAATTTTTATTTTTATTGTTGTGGCTCATACTATGAAATGGTAACTTTGTTTGCCCTTACGTAGTCTGTACTTTAAAAAACAACAAGGTGGGCTTATTTCTAAACAAAAGATGTAAACAACTAGAATTTTGTTTTTGGCTAGTCCTATTCCATAAAATTTTCTGGCTCTGTCCATGCCTATAACTATGTATATGTATGTATATATGTATGTATGTTATTAAATATTTATATATATTTTTATTTTCATTAAATTTTGATTGTAAATTTATGTTCTACTTACCAAATTAATGCAGATACAAATAATAATATTGAAGTGCTTAACGTGAAGGACCCCACAAGTTATATTCAATAAATGATGGGAAACGGGTGGTTGTGGAGTTCAATGGCATGTGGCAACCCGTAGGGAAAAGCGGGGCAAGTGGCGGCGGATGAGGCAAGATGGTCGCGGTACCTTCATCCGTATGTCGACGATTGGAAGAAGGTACCGTTAGACCAAAAGGAGCAATTTTTGATGCTTTGATGGTAAGTGTAAAGAAATTGATCTTAATTTAATGTTTTTGATGTGTATATAACTTAATATGTCTTCACTTATTTGCAAAGTTTAATATCATTATTTGGTCTATTAATTATTCAATTGTTCACTAATCTGAAACAGTTTTACATAGTGCAGGCTCGGACATTGCTAAAATAAAAAGGACTTATGGCGACATGGAGAAGCTAAAATATTGGCGCGAATTGAAAAGCCATTAGCCATTCGAGCGGATGACACTCTGAGTCGATTGAAGGCAAGAGCGTCGACAATCCTCGAGGGTATGACCAGCGGATGTGGACATATTGTGCAGAAATGGTGTGAGAAGAAGAATCAGTTCGTCAATTGTTTGTTTGTAGTTGTGTAGCATCATAAGTAAAAATTATTTATCATTGACATTTAAATAAATAAACTAATTTGTGTATGCAGGAATATGTGGCAAAAATGAGACAAATCCGAGCATTGTACACGACACCGCATTTGCGGTTCAAAGAGCTTCGCACAACACGCGCATGAGACGGTATGTTTGTCAAACCGAAATACATACAAATTAGTTAATTAAATTTTCGATATTATACGTGAAAATATGTTGCGTTCGCTCAATTTTGCAGGTCATGATAACGTGAAGCCCCAACACGAGCACAATTATATCAAGACCCACACGAACAAAGACGGTAGACATCCAAATGACTTGGTTGCGAGAGTGGTATGCTTGAAACACACGTATAAATTTTTTAAATATGATTAATAGTTGGATGTGAGATGACCATGTATGTAAATGTGTTGAGATGCGGAGGCTTGAGGACTCGACCTGCTGCACTTGTAGAGGGGCCAGAGGGACGATTCGGTGGGCACGAATGATGCGTGTCTGCAGCTCACGGCAATAAGCCGAGTATGGGTCGTGTCCGTGGAGTGAGCAAGAATATTCTGCGGTTGGGATACATCCACTCGTATTACACACGCGAATGCTACCCCCCGTAGTAGTAGAAATGATTGATCTGCACTTGCATTGAAGAACACGGTGAGGAGAGATGAACCAACAGATGAGGAGAGATGAACCAGCGGATGGATGCAATGACTCGGTTTACTAAGCGGATGGAGGATCGTTGGCTCACCAGGACCGATGATGAGCGGTTTCGCCGCTTGAGGGACATCGACGTGTCGCCGGAGTCGAGCAGGCATGCCAGGATGTAGGGTCACACGACGACCACCGATCACCAGGTGATAGAACACAAGGTAATAGTATATTGCATTTTATAAACATTAAATAAGATCATATAGCATACGAAAAAAACTTGAAGTGTGATTTTAAATTTCGTACTAGAATAAAATGTTGTGCATATATTTAATATCCAAGATAAACATATATAACATAGTTCATTATATACTATGCGTAGATAAAGATCAGAATGAGACTCGAAATGTCACCCCGACCACAAACAAGTCGCGTCTTTCGAAGGTGACAAAATGACAACCACTTTACGTATAGTGCGGTACGTATATGTGCTCTTTTAGAAAATTATATTTACTTGAAAAATATTTCAATGCTTACCCTTTTCTACTAACACATTATGTACATATAAAATTGGATTATTAGCTATCTTTGTTTTCTCGCTCCATAGGAAGATATAAAGCTAGAAAGTTAAAATATATCAAAAATCCATCTTTGCAATAACATTATATAGCACAAACAATTTGGTACCTTAGGTTTAAGCTTTTTCCTTTAAGTTTAAGCTTTTGTGATAAATTATAATTTAATATAATATCATACTAAAAGTCTTTAGTTTGAACATTTTTATGACATTTACTTCTCATTCCAATAGGTTTAATAAATCCAGTGTTTGACTCAACTTATAAAGGAGTAGTTTGAATCCACGTAATGGAAAATATTATATTAAATAAGTAAATCCACACGTGTTGGGTGGCTTGAATGTGTTGTAGCAACGTGTCACTAGCTTTTTGGTTGTATTGCTTTCTTTGTTTGTGGGTTTAGGAGCTGTTTGCTTCCCTATGTTTCTAACGTATTTTTCGTTTTGTTTGATAAAGTTAACTTATCCCAAAAAGAAAAATGTCTAAAGGTCGGTCCTCTTTGTTTGATATGGTACATTTGGAGAGAATAATGCCATCAATTTTGAAGGTTGTGAGACAACAAAGGAAAAGTTAAAAGCTTTGATATTCAAAACACTTTATGTGTGGATGGTTGCTCTCTATAGTTCTCACTTCTTTAATTTTTAGAATTCTAGATCTGTGTTCTTCCTCCTCCCAATTGAGTGTCCTTGAAACTCCCAATGTACTTGGGTTGTGCCATTTTGTGCCTTCTAATAAAATTGAATTTACTAATAAAATAAAAAACTCAAGTTCGTAACCATGTGCTTTGTATTCTACATTCATCACATTAATGTGTGACATATTTATTCCAACATGTGAGCAAGAAAAGCAAATGGAGATTCTAGGAGTGCTTTGAAATGATTAATAAAATTATCATGTCCTCATATTCACCATTGTCCTACTTACACGTCCCATTTTGGAGAACAGGAGCAAGAACCCACAGAATTGAAGAAATTATCTAGACCTCACCTAGTTCAAACACCTATTAAATCTAGAGTAGAGAGATATCGAAAACCTATAGAAATGAAATATGATTTTGTTGTCTATTAATTTGCATGCTAATGCGGATATATATCTCATTAATTTTCTATATCCTATACTTCACCTTGACGCGACAACTTCTTTCCACGCCACACCATCTTCTTCCTTCTCTTTTTCTTTTCTTCTTGAAGCTACAATAGGATGGCCATAGAGGTTCCTTCTCTTTTTCTTTTCTTCTTCTTCCTTCTATCGCCATGAGTTATCTTCTCGATTTTGATTTTTGATTTCCGACCTTTAGGGTGATAAAATCCCTAAAAGATTAACTTTTCCCTCTAGGTTTTATATTGAATCAAAAATGAGTTTTGAGGCATTAGAAACGAGGTTTGAGGTGCATTAGAAACAGATTTTAGGTATTAGAATCGAGTTTTGAGGTGAATTTCGATGGGTCATGGCGGGTTTGAAGTCGGGTCACGGTGGCCGGCAGAGGCGGACCCACTACGCGTGGGTCGCAGATCCATAACCAGCGTGGGTCCAAGGTGGGTTTGGCCGGGTCTTTCGTGACCGTGGGTCTCCGGTGGTTGCGTGAGTCTTTCTTTGGTTTGGGTATTTATCATTTTGATTTTGTATGGGTGAACTCATTTTCATTTTTTGCGTGCCTAATATTTCCATAAAGTTGGTGCTTTTGAAGAATATTAATTATCAACTTCAAGATTTTTTTAATATATATAGCAATATTATATACCATATTTTATTCTACCATGTTGATATTATAGTCCTAACCAACTCTTTATATATATAGATTGATGTGAAGGGGGGAAGGGGGGGTGGAATCCTGAGATAGATTGATGTGAAACATTTGTTTTGACAAAGTATGATTGTATAAGCCAATTTGAGAGATGAACACAAAAACATGAAGGGGATGTCATGAAAGTTTACTCCTTTTAAGTCATATATATTGGCTTATGCAATGAAATCTTTCTCTCGTGTTAAAACTTGTCGAAAGTGTCCTCAAATTCTTGCTTTTAGTTAATGAACTTGTCACATAATTCATTTGATATTTCCTATGCAATAAAAATAAGAATTAGAAACATAAGGGACTTGCTAGACTATCAAATTAAATGAGTATTGTTTATAAAAATCATTAGCTTAAGTCAAATTATTCACCAAACCATATGGATGGTTGATGATTGATCCAACCAGCTGAAACTCATTTTATGAGTAAAATTGCCTTGATCAAACGAACACAAAGAAAGAACACCGGTTGTCGAGTCCAACTCAGAATCCCGGCTAGTTTCACGCCAGTAAAAGCTTAGCTAGCTAGCTGCCCAGCTCATTCCAAATAATTAAGCAGCTGTTTTATGATATAGTTAATATATATTGTAATGGGTGCATGCCAATATTGCACGGTCTATTGTTGTATTAGAGGCATCTAGCTGGTAGCTAGGACTAAAATTATGAAGGTTGAGAAATGAAGGTTGAGATATCGAAAACCTATTGAAATGAAATATGATTTTGTTGTCTATTAATTAGCATGCTAATGCGGATATATATCTCATTAATTTTCTATATCCTTTACTTCCTCCCCGGCCGCCACAAGTTGTAGAGATCCACAATTGTTTTTGGGAAAATTGTGCCTCTTCGTTAGAGCCAAGAGCTAGGGCATCCGCTGGAGTGTTTTCTTTGAAACCCATCATCCCTTCCATACATGCCAACAGGAGGACACCATATAATATATGCATGAATAAAGATTAATTTAATTAGAAGTTTGTCTTTCAAGGTGATCGATCGGAAAGCTTAATTAATTAATTTGTCAGTGATCTTGTGTCTCGTAGCGTGAGACAAATATATAAGGATGCTCTATTCTACACTACACCTGATCGATCAATGGGCAAATAGGCTATTATTTTAGGCCAATATTTAGGCATACTAATGACTACTTAAGCTAATACTAACATTTACAAGTAACATAATTAATTTAAGAAGAATTCATAAAAGAAAAAAATAATAATAATTCAAGAAGATAAAAAAAAAGTTCTTTAGTATAATAATAATAAATAATAAATAATAATAATTTAGAACCTAGATTCTACCAATGTCATTTAGAGTTAAGTATTTTTACGTGAATCATCATTAATTATTGTTTTCCTAGTATTCTATATATGCATGTTTGTACACCATATATTTATATTATCTTTGAAGCTAACGTTCTTTAGTATCTTTAGTTGTTGATTCCTTTTGGTTTTGTTTTTTTCTCAATATATTCTGATAAGTGGTTCTATAGTTCTGTCACCGTTTTTCATTTGATTGCATATTGTGAGTAATTGGCAGTGTGGATATGCCAATGCTTTATCTTTCAGCCAGTTGTAAAGTTGCATGTATATTAAAATTTCACTATTGGTGCCTAAATAGCTCGAGTGAATGGCAGATAAAAGGTTCAAGTCAATGCCAAATACAAGATTGACATAATTGGCTGCAAGATCGGTGATGAATTAAATCTGTAGGGAAAAACAAGCAGTTTGGCTGAAATCCCTATAAGTTAAATAAAGATATACGCACTCATCAAAGTGATGCATAAATTTCTTTGGATTTTACTTCACTCCTTAACCAATCAACAAAATGTGATCTTGTGGTGGTTTGTTTCTTACATTTCTCCTAGTTAATTAATTTCTTGGAAATAGCATTAATGCCGTTGCTTATTGTTCATTTCTTTGGACCTCGTAAAGTTTTGCTTTGATATGCATGGTTCCATACTCTCATAAAGAGCAAGTGAAATAGAATAATGCTTTTAATTAGTGGAAGTGAAATTGTCTTGGTCAAACTTTGATTAGGAAAGAATTCTATATTATGACATGCCATGATTCGACATAGTAAAACTTTTGTGCAATCTGGAAGTACCGGGCTTGTTTAGGTTTTTCGTTATGATCTCTCCGTCATACCTTTTCATTGAGAACTAGGAAGGGAATGTAGGACAAGCATTTTCCTGCCATGCAAAATGGAGAATACTTGGAACCGGGAATGACGATGCAACCCCTTGGGTTTTGTGGTAGAAGTTGATATAATAAGATAACATCATTGTTCTTCAAGAAATTTGTTTTTAGTGCTGGTAGGATTCCTTCTATAAGTCAAGTCCAAGTCCTTGTTTAAGCTATCATTTGAGTTTGCTTTAATTTGTAGTAGGAGTCATCAAGTATGGGTCAGTTGTAAGTTATTTAAATGAGTCCTTGAAAAAGAATTGGCAGAGAACTGAGAGAAGAAGTGTTAAGAGTAGGGATTGTACACATTCTAGCTAGTCAATCCATGGATTCTATTTGTAGTCATTGGGGTGTTGATAAGGAATAGGAGATGGAGATGACATAAAATTAAAACTTGGAGGTAGTTGAGCTTCTCAAAGGAAGTAGGTTACTGGTGGCAGATGGGTATACAAGCTTAAAAGAGATGTGGTTGGAAATATTGAATAACATAAAACTTGTCTTGTAGTAAAAGGTTATGCTTAAAAATCAATCATTAACTTGAATAAAGTATTATCTTTCGTCGTTAATTTCGGTACTACTCGTACTATATATATTGGGGCAAATGGGGTTGGCAAAAGTACCTTATTAAGACACCTAAGAATATTGCAAGTATTTTGATGAAACCTATAGTAAGAGACAAAGTTGTCTCGGTTAGAGCACAATTCGATCTACTAGGCTTGTTATCAACTGATAAATGGTGACGCAGTCATGTACGTTGTGGTAATCTTGAAACTAGTCTTCAAGTGGGAGAATGTTGGAATCTTGGTAGTTTTAAGATTGAACATTCAATCTTGATAGTTTTAAGATTGAACATTCTAAGACCTTTTTGGTAGGATTGTGTATTCTCTTAAGATTATGAGTCTTATTCTTTCTCTATCTGTGAATTTTAGTTTCATTAATTGGGAGATGATTATTTTTGCCTATAAATAAAACCCCATGTCAATAGGCTTATAAACACATTGTTTTCTTGAGGCAGCTTCAGATTTCATAAACACATTGTATGTTTTCATTGACACTAGTAAAGAAGATAACAGATGTTGCTACCCGCGAAAATACACAATCTTGTTCAACCACGTTAAATTCTTGCATCCTGATTTTTGTTTCTTTTTTCTTCTTCTTTATTGAACCTTCATGCCTTTGATAGAAGGTGGAACGTGTCTCTTTGCTACTCATGTGTAGAAAACTACAAGGATGTCATCATCATATCAATTACTAGCTTTGAATCTTTACCATTGTTACGTTTGACGCAATGACCCTTCTTTTGTTATGGTTCTAACTCTTGGATGGATTTTATGTTCACATGCATGATATTGAACACAAAATGGAATATAATTTCTAGAGTTATATGACACGACAAAAAGAATAGCAAGACAACCTTCGGCCATCCAATTTATTGTGTTTCTTAATACAAATAAGGGAATAATTAACTATTCGATTTTTATATATTTTCATTTGGATTGAATCAGAGGCACTAAAGAATGCAACAATATTTACGAGGGAATGTCATATTATATTGCAATAGAGGAGCCTTGCAAGAACTGATCAAACCCTAGGTTAACTTACCATGATCAAACCCTAGAAGTGGTATTTTCTTCTCAGACCATTGCTTTTTTGTCTAACATTGTTGGTTTTATTTTTTATTTTTCTGCTTTTAAAACAATCACCTAGTTGCATTCAGTCATACAACTCAAAAGCCCTTGGCATGCAACGTTAATTAACTTGACAACCCCTCTAGAATATTAATTAAGGGGATATATTGACTGGTTTAAAAAAATAAAGAGATGAGATGGTTTGGTTGAAAAATATATATATATATATATATATATATACTAAATCAAATTAGACATAAAAGTAGTCACAAATCGATCACGCTTGTATATATATCCCCTTAATTAGTATTCCAAATTAGAACTCTGGACTATATATAGACACACAACTTTTTCTTTTTTTTTTTGTAAGAAGAACAAATTGATTAGAAAACTTAAGAAAACAGAGCAAAGGATATTTTAGCTAAAGAAATGAAGCCAAATATTTTCAAATGTCTTGAAAGACATGTATATAGAGTTTATTTGCCTTCCTTAGAACAAAATCGATCCAAAGTTTAGAGTTTCAAGACTTTGATGTGATAAATGAATGCAAGGGAATCGTGAGCTAACTACCTAGTGTATAAGCAACTAATTAAAATCAAACTCTAGGTCAGTGTTGAGCCCGGTTCCTTATAACAAATTTCTTGAATTTCTTTTATTTATTTATATATACACACATATATATTAGCAATTACCATTATTTTCTCTAGGGCTAGGAAACTGATCCTATAGATATCCGTCACGTGGTTTTGTGTTTTATATAAATAATTGAAGTTATTAAAAGCAAAAAGCTATGGCTTACCAAAAACAAACCTTTCGCTTTGATCTTCAGAATTAATCATTGAAAGAATTTTGAATTTTTGTGAGAGAAAAGTAAAATCCATAATAGACTTAATTAGATATCAAATTAATTTTTCTTTACTAGCCCTTCCTTCAAGAATCTATTAGCAAATACAAAATAGATTTGCCAAGATTTGTGGTAATTAACTTGCTAATTAAATGGGAATGAACCCACTTGTGGATTATGAGCATGTAGCATCCTACCTGGCCTCACATTATCGGATCCAACAAAATCGAGCACAATCGACCAAAAATTATGCATTTGAATGATCATTGGTTGGATTGTGGTCAATAAAAAATAAATTTATTTTCCAACATGGACCAAGTCGATTGTCTAGTTTTTAACGTGTCGATCGTGTGTTATACATGTTCAAAAGGAAATGTTAGTATCCAACTTTATTCGTCACCTCGTAGTGTTTTTTTTATACCAAAAACAGAACATTGAATTTTGATCTTTTTTTTTTTTTTTATAAGTTGTTTTAATGATTTATTGACAATTTCTATATTATTCTCTGATTCTCGATCGGCGGTCTCTACATTGTTTGATCACTTCAATTCCACGGAGGACTCTAGGTGGTGTGTTGGATACATACATGAGAGCTATTTCGATCATGTGACTTGTATTTTTGTATCATTGTATTTTTTGTTTTTCTATGTTATTATATATATATATCGGACCAAAGTGTTGATATATATTTACTTAAATTGTTTGTTAATTAATGTTTATATAGGATGAATGTGGTTACTTGTTGTGTGTATAGTTTGGATAACATTAATGTGTGTATAAGATTATATTTTTTGATATAAATGTGATGGATGGAGTGTTTTGTATAGAGATATGATGATATTAGGTTGGATGATATTAGTTTGGATGATATTATATGAATTTGCTTTTCATTATTATAGAGATATATGATGATATTAGGTTCTGCATGGAGTGAATTAGGTGATTCAAAAAAAAGCAAAAAAAATGAAAAAAAAAAACGAAAAAAAAAAAAAAAAATTTCCTAACGTGTTTCATATCCCCACGTTGGTAAATGACAAATAAATATACCACATTTACTAACGTGTGTATCATATGCCACGTTAGTAAATGGGAGATCCATTTCTCACGTCCCTATATTAGTACGTTAGCAAAGGAAACACAAAAGCTAACGTGTGCACCAAATCCAACATTAGTAAATGGAGTTGCAATTACTAACGTCTCATTAAGTAGAACGTTAGGAAATGGAAAATAAAATCGTAAATGGAATTGCAATTGCTAACGTGTGTATGAGTAAAACGTTAGTAAATGTATTTCCAATTTCTAACGTGTATATGACTGAAACGTTAGGAAATGAATTTTTTTAAAAAAAACATAAGCTAACGTGTGTATGAGTAAAACGTTAGGAAATAAAATATCAATTCCTAACGTGTATATAGGTAAAACGTTAGGAAATGATTTTCAATTCCTAACGTGTATATAGGTAAAACGTTAGGAAATGATTTTCAATTCCTAACGTGTATATGACTGAAACGTTAGGAAATGGAATTTTTTTTTTTTTAGAAAACAGAAGCTAACCTGTGATAAAAAAAGACTGCAATTTGCTAACGGTTCACGTAAAACGTTAGAATTGAATTTCAATTGCTAACGTGTTCTAGTAAAACGTTAGCAAATGGGAATTTTTTTTTTCTAAAAAAAGCATAAGCTAACGTGGCAAAAAAAAGGACACGTTACCCCATAGTAACGTGTAATTTTCAGCCACGTTAGGATTTGTTTTTATTTTTTATTTTTTAATATTTTACATTTACTAACGTGTGAATAGTCACACGTTAGCAAATGCTAACGTTTTATAGCCTAGCACGTTAGGAAATTTCCATTTCTAACTGCCACTTTACCAACGTGTTAAAAACGTTAGAAATAGTATGTACGGCCCATTTACTAACGTTTTGAAATATCTAACACGTTAGTAAATGAGCGTTACTAAATGGCGCCTTTTTTGTAGTGCTCCCTCAAATCAATTTATCACCCTTGTGGTAATGTTTTCTAAAAATTTTAATTTGATTAATATACCCTATTCATCTAGTACTAGAATTGTAGTATCCCCCTTCTATATATGATCCAAAGTAACAAAACTACTATGCATAAAATAAAAATTCATAAAAAAAAAAAAAAAAAAGCATCACTTTGGTCTATTCTGTTTTTTTTTTTCTTAAAAAAACTTTATGTAGAGAATTTTGTTCATTTTAGGATGAATTGCGCTTTGCAATTTCAATGGTAACTTGGTAAGGAATACTAACCAAATTAAAAGATTGGAAAACCGTACCATTGCAAATTTAATGATAAATTGAGGAGATAAATGCAGTTTTCCTTGAAAAAGAATCATCGCATCAATAATGATAAATTATATAAACTTGGATAATCATTTTCCCTAATTTTCTGTATTTTGACGATTGAAAATCGTAGTCAAATCAAAAACATTTTGGTTGACTAAAACAACTTTATTTAATTTCTGTAATTTTTATTATTATTATTATTTTAACCGTAAAGGAATAAACCAATTCTTTGAATTTGAGCTTCTCCCTCATAGTTCACTCTTCACCATCGCTAGAGTTTTGGAGATCGCCAGCTTGATCGAAGGTTGTTAGCTAGAATCCTTTGTTGGCTGCCGCTGGAAGTTGTAGGTCGTTTGGGCTGCCACGTGACTTTGTTTGAAATAGTTAGCTGTCATGATCTGTTTTGGCTGCCGTTGGATGTCACCTGCAGCCAATGATTTCTCATATGAGCCAGACGCTAAAAAAATGTTTTTAACCAAAATCATTTTTGCTTAGGGTTAAAATCTGAAGTTTAAAATAAATTTGTGTGGCTCTTCATGAATGGTTATATTACTTAGAGAATAACTTATTCACTATCACGAGAATAACTTTTATAGGAATTTGACACAAATTAAGTTCTTTGGCACATTAGTATGGAACAACAAAAGTGAGTGCTATTGAAATACCAATTTATCCCTTATCCAAAAAACATAAAATAAAATAATTTTTAATTTTAATTTTAAAAAAAATAAGTAAGAAATCATTAAAAAAAAGCCATGAAATAAAGAAGATTTAGCGTTTTCATAATACCGACTTTTGTTGTTCCATGCTGATGTGTTATCCTCCTAATGGAGGGCACAAAAAACTTAGTTTATGGTGATACTCTATCACTTATGGTAATATAACCTATAGTGATACTCTATCACTTATGGTGCACTTAGTGATCCCCCTTTGGCCCTTTAAAGACCACGAACTCACAACCTACTAATTGGACTCTCATGAATCAACCCATATCGACCTAGAGATCGAATTGAGGGCTACTAGTGTACCTTACCTCTCGACGATCATGCCTTCAATAGCATTTTAGCCAAAGTCCCCAAAGCCCTACCAAAGTGAGGTGGTAACGAGTCAAACGATGAGCCTATACTAGTGGAAGGGAGGACCTTCCACTAGGTATATATGCATTCATATAACCTTAATTAAACTTTGTCAATTTGTTTTCCCTCGTACCCTTAGCAACTTAAGCATCGGAGGTGGTTTTGCCGGATCTCTGATAGACCTATCTAACCTTCTATCTTCTTTTCAGCCTTCTTTTGATGCTTGGCATGTAGTCATTGTATCAACAACTTATACCTTTAGATATTCTTAGATTCGATCTTCTTCATTTAAAGTGAAATGGAGAGAATCCATTTTATGATCTAGATTAAATTTCACAAATCTAATTATGTATATGCTGCTACATGGTATATATATTGTCACGTTATTTAAAAATTTTAAACAATACAACATCGTATACATTGTTAGAATATAACAAAACAAAATCTTAACGTAAAATAGATGTTCTCCGTTTCACTTGAAATGAAAAGTTAGATTAATGGTAGCTAATGTTAGACGGTGCATTGAGTTATCTAGAAGACACTACAAAAAAACACGGCATTTACTAATGTGGCTACTGTTCACTTTTTTGCTGACGTTAGCAATTACTAACGTGTTAAATTTCAACACGCTAGTAATGGGACCAAAAAAATTAAAATTAAAATTTTAGTAACGGTCGTTATAAACACGTTAGCATTCATAGCATGCACATGTGGGGGTTGCCTTATTGTCATCTTTTGGTTGGATTTTCTTAAGAAATCGTAAATTGGATGGGTTATGAGTGCTTAGGAGGGTTTGGTTGGGTGAGTCCACTTGTAATTTATGGGTTTGTTCTTTTGAAGAGTGTGTAGTTGGAAGGAAATTAAGAAATTTGTGTTGGTTCCCATCGTTATTGTTTTTTTGGTAAGCTATTCTTTATGCCATTTGTGAATGAACTTAATTTACATTTTTATTTGGTTAGTTATTGTGTCCTGATTTTTACTTCTCATTAATATATTTTTTACTATATATTGTTAAGATATTTTTTACTTCTCATTAATATTACACATTGAAAATCTATTTTGGGATCCTTTCATTTTCCCATTTCTGAAGTAGCGTTCCATTACTTTTCTTATCAAAGAAATTTGTGTAGCGCTTTCTCGTGTTTGGTGTGTGATTTTTTTGTTTGGTAGGACCAACTTTGTGATTTAACCTTAAATTAATTGTGCTTAACAATATTTTTCTTTGTTTTCATTCTTATTTATTGGTTCCATTATCACCTTAAACATGCAACTATATATCGCGAGGCTTATTGTACTTGTGCATACTCATAATTTAAACTTATTATTCCAAATCAAACTTAGATGGAGTTTTGGTTTGTTAACTATAATATTATCATGCATACAATATGTTATATTCAATTTGATATATATGACCATATATGTAATTGCTTTGAGATGCCATTTCCTTCCAATGTATATATACTTGTTTAATTGAATTGTTAGTAAACATAACACATACCTAGGTTTATTACGTTTACTGTCCCAATATATAATGCAGGTAAATTTATCGGGTTTTTTAATTTATGTAGTAATAATATGGATAAGAGTTAATTGACAAAGCCTAGGATCTCCAAGGAATACATTGACAGTTGTAGATCGTTCATAGATTTTGCAGTACTCAATTGTAGGACTCTAGATGGGCTCATTTATTGTCCGTGTAAGGGGTGTTGCCTCAACAGGCGGCACAATCCGATATTGGTATTCGATCACTTGACAGGGGGTAAATGAATGTCGCCCCAATACAAAGACTGGATTTATCACGGCGAGCCTCCTGTACGAACTCATGTTGAAGAAACTAACTTGCCGAGATCGGCCGCAGATGCAGGTCCAAGCACAGAGGATGTGGGTGGCAATATGCAAGCAATGTTACGCGATTTGTTCGGTGTGCATGATGTCAGGGAGGACAGCAATGAGCCTCAACCCGGGGCACAAGGTGGTGAAGAAAGGTTTGATGATACACCCGGCATGAGGTGACGCCGTAAAATCGATGAATTGCTTAAAAATTCGGACAAGCCACTCCACGGGAAGACCAGACACAGCAAACTAAGTGCCACTGTACACCTATACAATTTGAAGTGTTTGAGTGGGGTTACTAACACGATTTTCTCGGCTCTCCTTGAGTTCGTCAATCAGTTGTTGCTTGATGACGGTGAGTCTTTGCCGGATAATACATATCAAGCAAAAAAATTCCTAAAGGACATGGCGCTTGGGTATGAGAAAATACCGGCATGTCGTAACGACTGTATATTGTTTTGGAATGACAATAAGGACTTAGACTCATGTCTTAAATGTGGACAATCTAAGTGGAATGATGAAGTTCATTTGGATGATTATTGTGAAATTATTCCGGCGAGTAAGAAACGTCCGGCGAAGGTATTGCGGTGGCTTCCATTAATTCCAAGATTGCAGAGGTTGTTTATGTCAGAGCGCATCAGCATGAATATGAGATGGCATGCAGAGGGTCGGACAAAAGACGGTGTATTGAGGCATCCGCCAACGCAAGCATGGAAGTTGTTCGATAATTTACATCCGACTTCTCATCCGACATCAGGAACGTAAGGCTTGGTCTAATGTTGGATGGATTTAACCCATTTGGCAATATGAACACATCACACAGTACTTGGCCCATCATGCTTGTACCGTACAACTTGCCGCCTTGGATGTGCATGAAACAACCATCATTCATTTTATCCCTGGTAATCTCAGGCCCAAAATCACCTAGAATAGATATAGATGTGTACCTTTAACCCTTGATTGACGAATTACAGTAGGAATTATGGAATGTAGGGGTTCGCACGTTCGACGTCTCAAACAGAAAATATTTTATGATACGAGCGCAGTTGATGTGGACGATTAATGACTTCTTGGCGTACGCAGATTTGTCAGGATGGCCTACGAGGGGTGTAAAGGCATGTCCTTGCTGTATGTATTCGACGAGGTCTACATGGCTAAAACAAGGGAAAAAATATTGTTTTATGGGTCATAGGCGATACTTGCCCATGGATCATCCGTCGTATGAAGAGGAGAACGCTTGATGGTAAAACAGAATTTGAATGTGCCTCGGTGCCGAGTGGAGAAGAAATATTGAGACAGTTAGAAGGATGGTATTCGGAGACGAGAGTGTTGGTAAGACACCAAAACCCCCTCCACAGACGAAGAAGGACCGCAAGAAAAAAAAAAAAAAGAAAAGCAGCCGAAGAAGAAGCCAAAGAAGAAGAGGAACAGGAATAATAATAAGAACCAAGAAGAACTAGTGGCCCCTGAAGTATTGTGGAAAAAGAAAAGTATTTTTTTCATGTTGCCGTATTGGAAAGATAACTTGTTGAGGCACAACCTTGATGTAATGCACATCGACAAAAATGTGATGGACAACATACTTCGCACATTTCTAGACATGAAAGATAAATCGAAAGATAACCTTCAAGCCGGTCAAGACTTGCAGGAAATGGGTTTGAGACCTAAATTACATCCGTACATTGGCGGCGACGGAGAACTTATTTACCGCTTGCTCCCCACACGATGTCGACCGAAGATAAAATTGCTTTCCTACAAGTGTTTCAAGATGTAAAGGTCCGGACGGTTATGCCTCGAATATATCCCGATGTGTTAAAATGGATGACCGCACATTGTCAGGTCTCAAAAGCCATGACAACCATGTTATCATGCAATAGCTTCTCCCTATTGCATTAAGGGGATCGAAATTGCCAAGTAACGTGATCAAGGTACTAGTCAATATGAGTACATTCTTCAGGGGCATATGCGAAACGACACTGACACACAAGGCTTTGGATAGACTTCAAGAACACGTCTGTATGACTTTGTGTTTGATGGAACAAATATTCCCCCTAGCTTCTTCACTAGCATGGTCCACGTTGTCGTCCACCTTGTCCGTGAATGTCGATTGGGTGGACCGATGTGATGTATGGATGTACCCTAGAGAGAGGTAAAACATAATTAATTCATAGTAAACTTATTTATTTTATATGTGAAAAAGTGCAACGATTGATTGAATGTTGATGTGTAGGAGCCTTGGGGGATTCAAATCCAATGTTTGCAACAAAGCGACTCCTGAGGGTTGCATTGCAGAGGGATACATAGCTACTGAGTTAGTGACATTTTGCTCGGCATATTTAGGTAATGCACCAACAGTTCACAATAGGCCACAAAGAAATGCAGATGGGTGTAAAGGGGCCGGAACACGAGTGAACCTAGATCGTAACACATTGACACAGATTCACCGGTATATTATGTTCAACTCTGACGACTTTCAGGAATTGCGGATGTAAGTCATAGTAATATAATTGGGTTGCATGCTATTGTAACTTAATAAAATGCAGTTTTAGTAGCGCACTAAAATGAACGGACTAACTCAATCGTAAGGCACATGGAAACGCTTAGGCGAGGTTCAATATGGGGCAAATGATGTAACACTCGGCTTGGAGACTCAACATTATCAACAGCTTTGTAATCGTACCTTGACTATGTAAGACAAATGTCAAATACATAATTTAATCAAGCTCAAATTTCTTTCCTACACCTATTCTTTTGTGCCAATAGTTAAGCGTGCATATACGCTTATGTTATATGCCATGGTCGATCATTGACGATCGACGAGAGGATGGCACCGGAGAAAAACTTGTCATGCATTGTAGAGGGCCAATGGTTTCGATCGAATATAACAGATATGTGGTCAATGGAAAATTATTCCGTACTATTGCATACGATGTGAGAAGGAGGTTTGAGAATAGTGGCGCTTTGTGTGAATCGCTGATGACGAAACGACACGGAAGTTAACTAAAATCATTGAGGTAAAATACTACGATCGGACTAAGTACGTATTGTTCAAGTGTGATTAGGCGGACAACACAAGAGGCAAAGGTTGGACAAGTATGGTTTAACGCTAGTAAACTTCGTAAACCTTGTACATAAGGGGATAAAATTCGATGAACCCTATGTGCTAACTTCTCAAGTCTCACAAGTTTATTACGCCACCGACGATAGGGACTCATTGGGCTTGCGCCGTAAGGACTAAACCTAGGAATGTATGCGACCTTGGGCTGGGTCAAGTGGATGATGACGACCAACCAAGCTACCACGACGAGTCTCCCGGTTGGATCATAATCATCACTATGATCCACATCCGGATGACATAGATTACACCAGACCGTACCACCTATTGAGGCGTATGTAATTTAATATAAATGAAGTTGGCATTAATATGTTTTTCGTTGAGTTTGTTTTTTAATTAATGTGATTGTTCAGCTTTGTTTAATTTGATCTTTATTTGATTTAAAATGTTGATTACCTTCCATTTTTCTTATTGCGTTGGATTTTAATTTTTCCTTATTTACTATTAATTAGTTTTGAATGTTAATAATGTTGCAGTGAAACATGAGTGTTCGGGGTGGTAGGACGAGGGGTCTAAGGCGCCCACATCCACCGTTGATCAGGCAGACGAGTGGTGATGATGATGAGTCTCGGGACCAACAGATCCCTCCTCGACCCGTAGTCACTGTGATTGACACCGATCTATGAGCCCGCTTATTCGAGTTCGACACTCTTGTGGCTTCTGCTATCGTTGGGGGGGAAATTTTTCACACGAATGCATACACACAACCAGAGAGCCCAGTGGGCAATCCATATGGTCGGCCTGTGGACTATATTGATTGTTCCACTGCAGCAGATGATGCCCATGTGGAGCGGCAGGTATCCCCAGCCGGGGGAGACGATGTAGAGCAGGGTGATGATCCACATGAGACGGTACAACCCGAGTCAGAGGATATTACACAGCCTGACTCTGAGGATGTAGCATAGCCTGAGGCCCCTGATTTCCCAGAGCTGAAGGATCGCGAGGTTTGGATAATAGGTATGTTTAGAGTTATAACCAATGATGGGGGGAGCACTAAACCGGGGTGGGCCATGGTCCCCCCAAAAAAGGAAAAAATAGAAGTAAAACAAATAAACAAATTAAAAGAAAAAAGCAAAGTTTAGTTCTAATTTTAGTCATTTGGCCCTCTCCCAAAAAAATTCGGGCACTATTTTTAGATTGCATAGACATATCCAATAAATTTTTTTGGCCCTATTCTTGATTTTTTGGGTTATAGCCATTAAATTTTTATTTTTATTGTTGTGGCTCATACTATGAAATGGTAACTTTGTTTTGCCCTTACGTAGTCTGTAGTTTAAAAAACAACAAAGTGGACTTATTTGTAATAAAAAAAGATCTAAACAACTGGAATTTTGTTTTTGGCTAGTCCTCTTCCATAAAATTTTCTGGCTCCGTCCATGCCTATAACTATGTATATGTATGTATATATATGTATATATGTATGTATGTTATTAAATATTTATATATATTTTTATTTTCATTAAATATTGATTGTAAATTTATGTTCTACTTACCAAATGCAGATACAAATAATAATATTGAAGTGCTTAACGTGAAGGACCCCCACAAGTTATATTCAATACCAGATGGGAAACATGTCGTTGTGGAGTTCAATGGCATGTGGCAACCCGTAGGGAAAAGCGGGGGCAAGTGGCGGCGGATGATGGGCAAGATGGTCAGGCACGGTACCTTCATCCGTATATCAAACGATTGGAAGAAGATACCGTTAGAGCAGAAGGAGCTATTTTTTGATGCTTTGATGGTAAGTATAAAGAAATTGTTCTTAATTTAATGTTTTTGATGTGTATATAACTTAATATGTCAAACTTATTTCCGAATTGAATATCATTATTTGGTCTATTAATTATTCAATTGTTCACTAATGCAGAAACACTTTTACATAGTGCCCGGCTCAGACTTTGCTAAAATAAAAAAGAACTTGTGGTGGGACATGGGGGAGAAGCTAAAATATTGGCGCGCCGAATTGAAAAAGCCATTAGCCATTCGAGCGGATGACACTCTTGAGTCAGTGAAGGTAAGAGCGTCGACAATCCTCGAGGGGTATGACCAAGTGGATGTGGACATATTGCTGCAGAAATAGTGTGAGAAGAAGAATCAGGTTGGTCAATTGTTTGCTTGTAGTTGTGTAGCATCATAAGTAAATAATTATTTATCATTGACATATAAATTAATAAACTAATTTGTGTATGCAGGAATATGCCGCAAAAATGACACAAATCCTAGCATTGTACACGACACCGCATTGCGCCGGTTCAAAGAGCTACGCACAACACGCGCATGAGACGGTATGTTTGTCAAACCGAAATACATACAAATTATTGAATTAAATATTTCAATATTATAACGTGAAAATATGTTGCTATTCGCTGAATTTTTACAGTCATGATAACGAAGCTAACACGAGCACAGAATTATATCAAGACCCACACGAAGAAAGGCGGTGGATTTCCAAATGACTTGGTTGCGGAGAGAGTGGTATGCTTGAAACACATGTATCAATTTTTATATTTATGATTAATAGT
This sequence comes from Carpinus viminea, assembly GCA_013348765.1. NCBI lineage: Eukaryota > Viridiplantae > Streptophyta > Magnoliopsida > Fagales > Betulaceae > Carpinus > Carpinus viminea. The sequence goes on along the minus strand of CP054672.1, from coordinate 28,928,088 downwards.
TGGATGTGTGAGATGACCGTGTGTATGTAATGTGCAGGCTGAGATGCAGAGGCTTGAGGAGTCTGACCCTGCTACACTTGTAGAGGGGCCCGAGGGGATGATTCGGTGGGCACCGAACGATGCGTATGCATAGGCTCACGGCAATAAGCCGGAGTATGCGGGTCATGTCCACGGAGTGAGCAAGAATATTCTGCCAGTTCGGGGATAAATCCATTTGTATTACACACCGCGCCTGAATGCTACTCCCCCCGGCCGTAGTTTCAGAAATGATTCAGTCTGCAATTGAATTGAAAGAATAGCAGCTGAGGGAGGAGATGAACCATCGATGGATGCAATGACTCGAGTTTACTCTGGATGGAGGAGGCGCCGGGCTCACCAAAGGCTGCAAAGATAAGGAGCGGTTTCGCTTAGTCCGAGGACATCGGGTAGGGATGTTCCTGAGCGAGGCTTACCACGGGCTTGCTCACAGATTTAGGGTCACTTAGGCGATAGAACACAAGGTAACAATATATTGCATTTTATAAACATTAAATAAGATCATATAGCATACAAAAAAAACTTGAAGTGTAATTTTAAATTTCGTACAAGAATAAAATGTTGTGCATATATTTAATATCCAAGATGAACATATATAACATAGTTCGTTATATACTATGCGTAGATAAAGATCGTATAAGACTAAATGTGACCCCAACCACAAAAAAAATCGCTTTTCAAAGGTGACAAAATGACAACTACTTTACGTATAGTGCGGTACATATATGTGCTATTTTAGAAAATTATATTTACTTGAAAATTATTTCAATGCTTACCCTCTTTCTACAGCTATAACATTATGTACATATAAAATTGGATTAGTAGCTATCTTTGTTCTCTCGCTCCATAGGAAGATCTAAAGCTAGAAAGTTAAAAATATATCCAACAATCCATATGTAGGGCATGAATGAATGGATTATGGATGAGGGGTTGAGATTCTAAAGGGCAAGAGATGATAGTCTACTTTATTTTCAGTTATGGTACTAGCTAGAGGACAAATTATGTACTAGGAGGTTTAGTTTAATTGGCTCTCACTCTCGTAAATAATAATGTTTTTTCTATCTGTCTTTCTTTGGCTCTCACTATCTCATAGGTTTTTTTACCTTTAAAAAGCAACTGAACTAGACCATCTAATTACCCCATATTTATACTATATTATTTGTTAGTTAGAAGAATTTTTCAGTGATTGTCTTTTCCCAATGGGCGTACGTAGGCCTTTGTGGTGAACTATTTGAATATTGTGTTTTATGAGTGAATAATTCATTTTCTTATTGATCATCTTATAATGATTGTTACATTAGGACTAATTAAAATTTGTTATTTTGGGTTGTTACTACAAATAAAGCATGTGATGGTTGCAAAGTGAACTTTAATTAGAGGGAATTATTGAACTGAAATTTATCCTTATTCCACTCTACTCAATTAATCTATTTCTCTTGTATACTTTATATACTTTATATGTACTTGAGTTTTGCCCAATGTAATTTTTTATGAATTTGGTTTGCTTATCATAAAGAAAAACTTATGACCAAAAAGCTACACCTTTACGTAACACTACCAACTACTTGGCGTATGTTTGGCAAAAGCGTTTTGCCATTTTTATTGTCCACACAACTTTTCCCGAAAAGATTAACATAAAAAACATTCTAATTTTTTTTTCATTTTTTATATCACATCATTCATTTTTTATTTACTATTCAAATAATAAAATCATAACAAAACAAAACTTTTTTCTTTTTCAATACAAAAAATTCAAAATTAATTTTATACCACATCAAAATGCCGTAGATACAATTCAAAGCTATAATCCACCCAAAATAAATAAATAAACCATCTTAAAGGTACTCCTTCATGCCAAATGCTCTTCCAAAGGAATATTTAGCACATAAAGCCTAATGAAAAGCTATAACCTCAAATTTCCTGCTCTCAAGCATCCTCTTAATATATAACATCCTCTACCACACCCTTCAACATTATAAAGTGAAGACCAATCTCCCGCTATAAGATACATCTCCATACCATTCAAACCAGTATAATATAAATCAGAGTTAATCTTCCAAAGACTCCTTATCAAACCAACAATAATGTAAGAAGAGCATAATTTCATCACATAACTTAATAGATATTTGCTTGTCAACACCTTTTCCCCTCCTACAACAAACACACCATATGAGCTCCTAAAAGAAAAGCACACCCTACCCTCCATCCCCAATCCCCAACTTTATGAACCACCAACTTCCATAAGCAATCCAATTTATTTCAAATTTCCAAGGGCTTTAAAGAAAGGCTCTTAAATCGCTCACCCAAACCCTCAGAATAATTCCATTCCCCTAGGAAGATGATATCAATCCAAAACATAAGGATATAAGAATTCAATAAACTGAAAAATCATTGCAAACCAAACGCCTCATAACAATTTAAAATAAGCCATCGTATTTATTATTATTAAAACTTAACCATTAAACCCTTAAACTTGACATAAAAAGTATCCCCGAACAAAACAAATTAATGTTTATTCAAGTCATCTTCTAGGTGAAGGCTTCACTCTAGTTTCCATCAAATGTAGAACCATCCATTAGTCATCCTGGGTTGTTTCTAGAACACAAAACAAAAGACGAGTCAAATACTTGGTAAGTAGATACAACATACAGTAAATAAAAGTTGGAAACCATTTTAGTTTTCAAAACATCCAAAAAGTATAAATAAAACATTCACACACATCATAAATCCTTTTTTTTTTTAACTCTAATCTTTGAATAGCCAACACATATTTACATCCTATGGCTGTAAGGGTTGGCGTCAGCGACTGTAAAGATCCAAGCTCCACTCCCTTGGCCATAGGTGGAGCCACATCTAAAATATGGACATCAATTGATAAACTATTGTACATTGGATGAGCCATTTCTGATTGACCATACAAGATGGTTGTACCTGCCCATTAGCTCTGGCACCATCGCTCGTCATTTCATATGGCCAAGAAAACAATTTAAAAAAAAAAATTCATGCATTATTTTCATCACAAATATCATGACATTTATAACATAGTCGAAGCATGCACATAAAATCATTTACGTTAATTAAAATCTTTTAAAAAATATAGTTAGGATGCATAAAAGGGCTACCAAATCCTTACATTACATCATATACCTTAAAAAAATTAAGAAAACATGGCATTGACATTTTGAAACTCCTTAGCTTCAAGAGTTCAAACACTTCACTTAGCAAGCAAGCATTCACAACAATTACTATCAATTCTTTGTTCTCATTTACCATTCATTCTTTTCCGTTATTTGATCCTCCTAAACATTGCTTCCCACCCAAGGGGCGATGTGATTTAACATCTTTAAGACAATCATTTTGTATTTCAAGTTTGATTCTCTTCTTGAATGATCAAACTATACATGTATGTTCAATTTAGTACACATGGATCATGGAATGGGAGCTTATTCTCATGCTTATAGGCCTCAACACCATTTACATCTTGTCTTTATCAAGTTTCTAGTCATCTTAAGGTTCCCATTATATGGTTTCGGGCAAAAAAGATAGGTTTTAACGCACACCTCAAGGTTCAACTAGTGTGTTTGTGTGTGTGATGTAATTCTAACAACATATTAGCGAAGATTACTCTACTGAAAACCCTACATGTGTCCAATGAATGCATGGTTTGGACCACTCGAAAGACAACTCAAAAAGGAATTATTCTAGGGTCACTTTATTGCAAAACATCTTTTGGAAAGGCCTTACAGACACCTTTCTTAGTGACAGCAAAGCTGCAAAAATTTTCTGCAACAATCTAATGTTGTTATTTGGTCTCTACAGTGCAATGCATGATAATGTTAAAATTCAAGAAATCATGTAATTATGTTGTACGAACCAGATTTATGTCGTTTAAAACAAGAAGTCAAATCTAAGAGATTTTCCTTAGCACAGAAAGCATACATAGGAAGTTCAAACATTAAAATTTAATTTAGTTATTTATGCTTTAATGGGTCTATAATGATTCTCACAATAACATAACATAACTAAATATCAATTATAAGACTTATTAGAACTCATACCTAAGCAAAATCTGGCTATAAATTTAATATAAAACCAAGAAACAGAATATGTTCTTCATGCTGCAACAATTCTTTATGCAAGAACCAGTTTCTTGTATTGTTTTTGCAAAATTTAAGACATAAGAATTAGGGGAAAAAACACAAATGATAAATTTTTTTTAGGTTTGTTGAGAAGAAACTCTAAAAAACTTGAAGGAATCATTAAAAACACTTAAAATTATTGATTAAAAGTTGGACAGCGAGCGGCAGCTTCTAAGAGTCAGATGCATAGCTGAGGCATTTATGCTCTCAAAATAATGGAATTACACTTTAGGATTTGAGGGGTCTCACTGTAAGAAGAGATATTCGATGCAGAAAGTGAGTCAAATAGTTTGGTAGATGAAGTAAAGTAAACCTGGCAATCCCAAGAGTCCAACAGAAAGGAGATAATTCATTGAATGTGCAGCTATAAAGCTTTCATGAAGTTTGAGAACTCTAAAGTATTAAAAGATCAAACTTGGGAATATGATAGGCGCCACTATTTGGCGGTAAAGTATAAAGTTTCCACATGCAAGTACACAGGTCCGAATCATAAGGGTGGCCAATTCATGTTAAAAATGTTATAGGTAGGGGCATCACCAAGTATCACACCCCGAACCCCACTAAGATGTGACCAGCACTGGTTAATGACCCTAGCTTAAATAATTTCTAGCCCATGCCCTCAGCAACAATGAGCAAAACTTCCATAAACGACTATGATGAAGAAATAAACTGCTTTGTTCATGTATCATGCATAACAAGCTAAAAATCAAAAAGTAAGTTTCATATTGTTATTACTATGAAGCTAGCTGAAACTGTATGAAATGCCTCAAATAAATATTGATGTACAACTCATTAAATAGAAAGAAATAAGTGATTTTGGCACATACGGAAAACAATGATATCAAAAACATTCTTTTTAAATCCCATTTAACATGTCCATAGAGTAGAATGAGTGAGCACCAATGAATTACATCAATACATTAATAAAATAGACAAACCGAGCTCGCTTTCTCCATATTTTTAAGGTGAGTGTGGCAGATTCCTTCTTTTATTGTCAAATTCAATGGCAGCTCTTTTCCTAACAGTAGGCCAGTTTGCATGCTCAATAATTTGGAGAGCTTTGTCATGTGCATTACTTTTCATGAATATGGCAGCTAGCAGATCAATCACACTCAAATCAGTCTTCATGAAGTTGGATAATCTTTCAAACAAGAAGTCAACTGTGCTTACTTATACTTACCATATTGTCACATTTCTGTTTGTGAGCTCGAGGAATAAGACAAAAAGTTTAGGAAAATGTTTGAAAAACTAAGGATTTGGTTCCAACCCGAACCAAAAGTTTAAGCAAAATGTTTGGCACCTTACACCTCACACACACCACATGACCAAAAATGGTCTCCTCTCGCCCTTGCAATTATTTTACATGCATTTGCAAGTAATAAAATTAGAAAGACATAGAAGAGACTAATCATGAGAAGCCACCTCATTAGGGATCAACTTTTGGACTGTTTTTTTTTTTCTTCTAAAATGAACAGAAAATATTAATAATTATCATTCAAGGGTATATTTTGAAAACAAAGCCATCATGCAATATACCACTAACAAACGAAAAAAGGAAGATTATACCTTCTTAGACCACCACAATTCTAGTCCTAAACTTTTCTTTAACACGATTTAAGTGAACATTATCATTGAAGAAATCTATGGATCGAGAAGCCATCATATGCATACAAGTGAATCTTAATTCTAGAGTCTTTGGGATAATAAACAATGAATGCACTTATTTTACCTCAAAACATCTCATCATCAATACTTTAGATCCTAACTTTTTTGCCTTGCATGCACGCAGGTTAGAACAAATTAGGTTCTCACCTATGTGAACCCAAAACCCCACTTGCCAACATGGTTGTGCTTTCCAAACCATGGTTGAATATTAGGTGTAATATACGTGTCTGATATGACTTTCAAGTATATCTATTTTTGAAAACCCACTTAATTGCAATGGGAGTGTTCAAAAACTTTTATATATACTTATAGTTAAAGATTGTACTTAAACATATGAAACACAAAGAGCTAGGCTGTGTGTTATATATGTTCAAAAAGGAAATGTTAGTATCCAACTTTATTCGTCACCTCGTAGTGTTTTTTTTATATCAAAACAGCAACATTGAATTTTTTATCTTCTTTTTTTTTTTTTTTAAGTTGTTTTCATGATTTCTTGACAATTTTTATATTTTCTCTGATTCTCGATTAGGGCTGATGACATTGTTCGATCGCTTCAATTCCACGGAGGACTCTAGGTGATGTGTTGGATATATACATGACCAGTATCGATCACGTGACTTGTATTTTTATATCATTGTATTTTTTTGTTTTTCTATGTTGTTATTATATATATTGGACCAAAGTGTTGATCTATTTTTACTTAAGTTGTTTGTTAATTGTTTATATACGATGAATGTGGTTTACTTGTTGTGTGTATAGTTTGGATAACATTATAAGATTATATTTTTTTGATATAAATGTAATGGATGGAGTGTTTTTTAATATAATTTTCATTATGAATTTGCTTTTCATTATAGAGATATGATGATATTAGGTTGGATGTTCAATATGGAGTCAATTAGGTGGTTTAAAAAAAAAAAAAAAAAAACCGAAAAAAAAAATTTTAATATTCCTAACGTGTTTGATCTCCCACGTTGGTAAATGACAAATAAATAAAACACATTTGCTAACGGTGTATCACATGCAACGTTAGTAAATGGAACTCAATTTCTAACGTGTCTATAAGTAGCACGTTAGGAAATGGCATTAGGAAAGGAAACACAAAAGCTAACGTGTGCACCAAATGCAACGTGAGTAAATGCAATTTCAATTCCTAACGTGTCTATGAGTAAAAGCGTTAGGAAATGAAATTTCAATTATAACATATCTATGAGTAAACGTTAGGAAATGGAACTTCAATTACTAATATGTCATGAGTAAAACGTTAGGAAATGGAACTTCAATTGCTAACGGTTCGTGAGTGAAACGTTAGGAAATGGAACTTCAATTGCTAACGGTTCTGAGTGAAACGTTAGGAAATGGAAATTTTTTTTTAAAAAAACATAAGCTAACGTGGCAATAAAACATAATATAAATAAGAATTGCAATTGCTAATGTGTCTATGAGTAAAACGTTAGGAAATGGAATTTCAATTGCTAACGGTCGTGAGTAAAACGTTAGGAAATGGGAAATTTTTTTTTTTAAACATAAGCTAACGTGGCAATAAAAAGGCAGCGTTACCCGAGGTAACGTGGTAATTATGCGTTATATATGCCACGTTACCCCATGGTAAAGTGTGATTTTCAGCCACGTTAGCTTTTGTTTTTAAATTTTTTTTTTAATATTTTCCATTTACTAACGTGTGAGAATAAAGAATATAGCAAATGCTAACGCTTTATATGTATGACACGTTAGGAAATTTCCATTTCTAACTCCCACTTTACCAACGTGTTAAAACATTAGAAATTGTGTACGGCATATTTACTAACGTTGTAGATGTAAATGAGCGTTAGTAAATAATATGTTTTTTGTAGTGTATCTGACTCATACAGTATGAAAGAGAATGATGACCAAGAGCAGTAGAATTAATTCTGACACTTCTAAAAAAAAATATTAATCATGAGTTTAAGAACTCAAAAAAACAAAAAAAAACCAAAAAACCAAACAATCTAACTATGGCAATCATTTAATCAATAACAGTTTGTGCCACACAGGAGATATCTGCGATCCATAGCCAAATATGACAAAGGGATCAGAATAGCATGAATGGGGATGTGGAAATTTCAAAAAGAAAACCTTACTTCATCTAGCAATCTTCCAATGATACTATTATGCCTAGGATTCATGGTTTAATAATACCAATTCAGTTTAACACCTAGAAATTGATTTTAACTTTAAGAGACTTCTCCCTAAAAATCAAAGTTCAGAGACTATATTAGTAAGTGGTGTTTTTAAAGTTCCAGACTATCATATCAAACAGTCTTTTAACTTAAGATCTACATATATTTAAGTCATGGAGTCATCACTACAAAAAAAATGGAAGATTAGTAACGTTTGAAAATTCAAACGTTACTAATTTAGTAACGTTTGAATTTTCAAAACGTTATTAATGGAAATCAAACAAAAAAAAAAACGGAAATCAAACAAAATAATGAAAAAATAAAAAAAATCTTCCATTAGTAACGTTGCAGATGTGCAACGTTACCAATTGCGGTACCATTGGTAACGTTGCACATCTGCAACGTTACTAATGGAACATATATATTTTTTTTTTTAACTTTCATTTTTTCCTTCATTTGGTTTGTTTCTTTTTTGTTGTTGTTTGCTCCACTTTATTTCTATTACTTGGACATTAGTACTATAATTAACTACATTTTATTTATACTACTAATTAACTATATATATTAAGTATTAAGTACTAATTAAAATAATTATATAATTATTATACAACAAATTAATTATATACTATTTTAGTAGTACTTAATTACATATTAAATATAGTTCTAATTAATTATATACTAATTATAGTAGTAATTAAGTATAATATTTATTAATTATAGTAGTAATGAAGTGTATATTAATTATAAGTAAAAAAACAAAAAAAAAAACGGAAATCAAACAAAATAATTAAAAAATAAAAAAAAAATCTTCCATTAGTAACGTTGCAGATGTGCAACGTTACCAATGGATTCCATTGGTAACGTTGCACATCTGCAACGTTACCAATGGAACACTTTTTTTTTTTTTAACTTTCATTTTTTCCTTCATTTGGCTTGTTTTTTTTTTTTTTTGGTTTGCTCCACTTTATTTCTATTACTTGGACATTAGTACTATAATTAACTACATTTTATTTATACTACTAATTAACTATATATATTAAGTATTAAGTACTAATTAATATAATTATATAATTATTATACAACTAATTAATTATATACTATTTTAGTAGTACTTAATTACATATTAAATATAGTTCTAATTAATTATATACTAATTATAGTAGTAATTAAGTATAGTATTTATTAATTATAGTAGTAATGAAGTGTATATTAATTATAGGAAAAAAAAAAGCAAATCAAACAAAATAATTAAAAATAAAAAAATCTTCCATTAGTAGCGTTGCGGATGTGCGTTACCAATGGAGATTCCATTAGTAACGTTGCACATCTACAACGTTACTAATGGAACACTTTTTTAACTTTATTTTTCCTTCATTTGGTTTGTTTTTTTTTTTTTTGTTTTTCTATTACTTGGACATTAGAACTATAATTAACTACATTTTATTTATACTACTAATTAACTATATATATTAAGTATTAAGTACTAATTAATATAATTATATAGTTATTATACAACTAATTAATTATATACTATTTTTAGTAGTACTTAATTACATATTAAATATAGTTCTAATTAATTATATACTAATTATAGTAGTAATTAAGTATTGTATTTATTAATTATAGTAGTAATGAAGTGTATATTAATTATAGGTAAAAAACAAAAAAATGAAATCAACCAAAATAATAAAAATAAATAAATAAATGTGTTCCATTAGTAGCGTAACGATGTAGCGTTAATGTGAATTCTCTATTGGTAACGTTGCGGTGTGCAATGTTACAATAGAGTTCCATTTTTTCCTTCATTTGGTTTGTTTTTTTTTTTGTTGTTTGCTCCACTTTATTTCTATTACTTGGACATTAGTACTATAATTAACTACATTTTATTTATACTACTAATTAACTATATATATTAAGTATTAAGTAGTAATTAATATAATTATATAATTATTATACAACTAATTAATTATATACTATTTTTAGTAGTACTTAATTACATATTAAATATAGTTCTAATTAATTATATACTAATTATAGTAATAATTAAGTATAGTATTTATTAATTATAGTAGTAATGAAGTGTATATTAATTATAGGTAAAAAACAAAAAAAAATGGAAATCAAACAAAATAATTAAAAATTAAAAAAAATCTTACATTAGTAACGTTGTAGATGTGCAACGTTACCAATGGAGGCTCCATTGGTAACGTTGCATCTGCAACGCTACTAATGGAACACTTTTTTTAACTTTCATTTTTCCTTCATTTGGTTTTTTTTTTTGTTATTTGCTCCACTTTATTTCTATTACTTGGACATTAGTACTATAATTAACTACATTTTATTTATACCACTAATTAACTATATATATTAAGTATTAAGTACTAATTAATATAATTATATAGTTATTATACAACTAATTAATTATATACTATTTTAGTAGTACTTAATTACATATTAAATATAGTTCTAATTAATTATATACTAATTGTAGTAATTAGTATAGTATTTATTAATTATAGTACTAATGAAGTGTATATTAATTATAGGTAAAAACCAAAAAAAACGGAAATCAAACAAAATAATGAAAAATAAAAAATCTTCCATTAGTAACGTTGCATATGCCACGTTACCAATGGAACCTCCATTGTAACATGGCACATATACAGCGTTACTAATGGAACACTTTTTTTTTGAAATTTCATTTTTTCTTCATTTGGTTTGTATTTTTTTGATTTTTGCTCCAATTTATTTCTATTACTTGCACATTAGTACTATAATTAACTACATTTTGTTTATTCTACTAATTAACTATATATATTAAGTATTAAGTACTAATTAATATAATTATATAATTATTATACAACTAATTAATTATATACTATTTTAGTAGTACTTAATTACATATTAACTATAGTTCTAGTTAATTATATACTAATTATAGTAGTAATTAAATATGATATTTATTAATTATAGTAGTAATGAATTGTATATTAATTATAGGTAAAAAACCAAAAAAAAAACGGAAATCAAACAAAATAATTGATAAAAAAAAACTTCCATTAGTAACGTTGCATATGACGTTACTCCATTGGTAACGTGGCACATATGCAACGTTACTAATGGATGGACATTACTACTATAATTTACTACATTTTATTTATACTACTAATTAACTATATATATTAAGTATTAAGTACTAATTAATATAATTATATAATTATTATACAACTAATTAATTATATACTATTTTTAGTAGTACTTAATTACATATTAACTATAGTTCTAATTAATTATATACTAATTATAGTTGTAATTAAGTATAGTATTTATTAATTATAGTAGTAATGAAGTGTATATTAATTATAGGTAAAAACCAAAAAAAAAAATCAAACAAAATAATGAAAAAAATCTTCCATTAGTAACGTTGCATATGTGCCACGTTACCAATGGAACCTCCATTGGTAAGCATGGCTATGCAATGTTACTAATGGAACACTTTTTTTTGAACTTTCATTTTTCTTCATTTGGTTTGTTCTTTTTTAACTTTCATTTTTTCTTCATTTGGTTTGTTCTTTTTTTGTTTGCTCCACTTTATTTCTATTACTTGGACATTAGTACTATAATTAACTACATTTTATTTATACTACTAATTAACTATAGACACTACAAAAAAATGAGTGATGACTAGCTATTTTTTTTTTTGTTTGCTCCACTTTATTTCTATTACTTGGACATTAGTACTGTAAGTAGTATACTTAATTAATATATAATTAATGAATCATGTTATTACTATATAGTTAATTGGTAATATTATCAATATATAATTAATGACTACGTACACTAACTGTTATATAGTTAATTACTAGCTTGTACACGTAATGTCCAACTAACCCACACAAAACAAAGCCAAAAAATAAAATAAAATGAAAGAAGAAAACGGAAAAAAAAAAAAGAAAAAGAAACAACCAATGATAACGTTGCAAAGTTGCAACGTTACCAATTGTTGTAAAATTCCAACGTTACCAAATTGGTAACGTTGTAACTTTGCAACGTTACCATTGGTTGTTTTTTTTTATTCCTTCCATTAATACATTTAGTTAATTAGTGAATATAATTAATAACTACTATAATTAGTACCTAATTAATTAATAGCATAATTGAAATGTAATTAAGTATTACTATAATTAGTATATATACATAATTAATATATAGTTAATTATCACTATAAGTAGTAGATAATTAATTGCTAGTATAATTAAGGGTAATTAAGTACTACTATAATGATTATATAATTAATTTGTACTATAATTAATATAAAGTTAATGAGTACTATAATTAACATATAAGTCAATGCTACTATCATTAATTAGTACGTTTATAATTAATTACAAGTATATAATTAATATGTTTTTACTAATTACTACTAATTAAAATGAGTACGTATACACATAATTAATTTGTACTATATACAGTCGATATATATACGTAGCTAACTAGTAGTATAGGTAAGACATAATTAGTAAGTAGTATACTTAATTAATATATAATTAATGAATTATGTTATTACTATATAGTTAATTGGTAATATTATCACTATGTAATTAATGACTATGTACACTAACTGTTATATAGGTAATAAATAGCATGTACACATAATGTCCAACTAACCCATATTAAACAAAGCCAAAAAAAAAAAATGAATGAGTAATACTATAATTAGTAGATAATTAATTACTACTATAATTAATATATACTATACTTAATATGTAGTTAATCACTACTATAATTAATAGATAATTAAATGCTAGTGTAATTAATATATAATTAAGTAATAATATAAATAGTATATAATTAATTAGTTCTATAATAATTATATAATTATATTAAGTAGTAGTATATGTAATATATACAGTTAATTAATACTATAATTAAAATATAGTTATTTGTTTTTATGAAACTATTTTTTTTGTTTTTATTTGATATTATTTTTTATGGTTTTATTTGTGTTTATTTTTGAAAATTTTTATTGAAGCAAAAGGTAACGTTTGAAAATTCAAACGTTACCTTGTGTTATTTATATGATATTATTTTTTATTTGTTTTTATTTTTGAAAATTATTATTGAAGCAAAAGGTAACGTTTGAATTTTCAAACGTTACCATTTGATGGGTGTTTTGCACGAAAAACTAGACCTGCGGGGCCATTATTCTCTTTTGATTTTTTTTCTCTTCCCCCTCTTTTTTCTCTCATCCCGCCAGAACTCTCATCCCCTCCCTCTGTTTATTTATTTAATTTTCCCCCCCTTTTTTCTCTCATCCTCTCCCTCTCTTTATTTATTTAATTTTTTTCCTCTCAGCCACACGCAGCGTTTTTTCTTCTCAGCTTTTTTTTTTCTTCTCTTTTTTATCTCCCCAGGTTTTTTTCTTCTCAGCCATGCATACACGCAGCTTTTTTTCTTCTTAGCTTTTTTTTTCTTCTCTGTTTTTTTCTCCCCAGCTTTTTTTCTTCTCAGTTTTCTTTTTCTTCTCTTTTTTTTTTTTTTTTTTTTTCTCCTCAACGTTAAAGCTGCCCCACTGCTGCCGGCGTTACCCACTCTCGCCGAAGATCCAAACGCGCGACCCAACACCACCGGAGCTCCAGGCACGCTGATCTGTTCCGCCGTTCACCGCTGAACTTGCACACCCGCGACACCGCCCAAGGCAACGACCCATTACTGGAGACGTCTCTGGTTTTACTTCCCCTGTTTTTGTCTCTGGTTTTTAAGTTTTCATTAATTGTTTGTCTTCTTTCTGTACATATATATATATTTTTTTTGTTGATTGTACGTGTTGGGTCTGTTAACAGAACGTTGGTTCGGCTGAGTATGGTGACCCACGGTGGTTAGACCCACTGCCGGCGACGCCAGAGATCAAGTAGGAAGAAATGTTAGGGGAAAAAATGGGGGGAAGAAAGGTGTATGTATGGGGGGGAAAATGGCCTGCTGCGTGCTGGGTGGAAGAAAGAAAAGAGAGGAAAGGAAAAAAAAACAAAAGAAAAAGCTGGCCGGCTGCTCGTGGCTGGTTGGGGGAGAAAGAAGACAGAGAGAGAGAGAGAAAAAAAGAGGCCTGCTGCTTCGTACCTGGCTGGGTGGGAGAAAGAAAAGAGAGAAAAAAAAAAAAAGAAAAAAAGACCCGCTGTGTACGTGGCTGGATGCATGGCGAGGAAAAAAAATTATATATCGCCGGCCGGCGAGATGGGGTGCGTGGCCGAGGGAAAAAAAATAATAAAAAAAAAAGAAACAAGAAGATGGTGAAACATGTGGTTGGAATTCAAAATTTGAAAATATGGCAGGAGAAAATGTGATGGAATTTTATTTTTTTTAATTCTTATTTAACCTTTAGTAACGTTTGAAAATTTCAAACGTTACCAATGGAGCCGAAAATTAAAAAAAAAAAATTCCAGTGGTAACGTTTCAAATTTGAAACGTTACTAATGGAGCCGAAAATTAAAAAAAAAAAATTTCCAGTGGTAACGTTTCAAATTTGAAATCGTTACTAACGGTCTTCGAAATTAAAAAAAAAAAAATTACCATTGGTAATGTTTCACTTTAAAAGCGTTACCAATGGTCCATTAGCAAGTCACTTAGTAATCGACCATTGGTAACGTTTTAAAACGTTACCTTCCATTATAATGTTTTAATTGTCCCTAAAGCGTTATCAATGGTTAGTTACTAAAAATAAAATTTTGTAGTGCATCAACACCAATCAGTCTTGCCATAAGAATTATAAGTTAACCAGCAAGTTGATCATATTTAGTGATGCGACTTCCAATTCCAACTTATTACATTCTCTATCTCAATTCCATGCCAGATGTAAAATTTTCAATAAGTTTCTGGTTGCAACTTCTGATTTATAGGCCAATCTATGTTGGTGCTTTCATTAAAGCCTTAATAAAATCATTTGACATAAGGTAACATAATTTGAAACGGAATTGCAAAATTTGATGCGCGAAAGGTTTTCTAAACAAAATTGATAGCATCAGCCCCATATACTTTCCTTCAAAACATATGAATATCAACCTGAACGAATAAATACATCTTTGTATTCCTTTGCAACAAAGGAATTACCAATGAAGTAAGCACCACAAATCAAAGATGCTGTAATTAAGAAACTGCAGAGGCATGCCCTATTCTTTAGATCTGAAAGTACAGAAGCCCCATACTACTTCCCTCTTGATTCAATGCATTCACTACTTCAAAAGCTTCACCCTCTAGGATGAAGTTTTGCACTCCCAACAATTACACAACTCAACTACTTCACGTGTTGCCAGCGCCTCCGCCCTGCCATGCCCGGGTCAGAGAGATGTATTGGCCAGATGCACATGTCATTTCTACTACACCACCAACTTGATCTCTAACTATTATGCCCATTCATATTTTCTGTTGGAAGAGTCTACCGATGCATCCCAGTTAATCCTTCATTGTTCCCTCAGGAGGTTTTATCCATCTCCTGCTATCGTATTAATCTGCAAAGGCCTATGCTCCTCTGTTCTCCGAGCTGCTATATCACATGCTTCTGTTTGTTCCTTTGCCAACCGAACTAAAGCATCCGGTACAAGGAAATCTCCACCAAATACCACCATATTTCTACGTAGCCACAACTGTCTTGGTACAGTCACCATGAGATGCATTTCCTCATTATCCAGCCGAGAAATAAGATTCAAGAAGAGCTCCAGAAAACTTATGTCCCCACTGGTAGTTTTCTCTAATTTGCCACTACATTCTGCCCAAACATTCTGGGCTGAAACACTATTCCACATAATGTGTCTTGGTGTTTTCGGCTCTCTTTTACATAAAACGCGTAGAGGGTCTGACACTATCTTCTTTTTGAACATTTTTTCTCCGGTGGGCAATATATCATTACAAGCTTTCCACAAGAAAAGTTTGACAACTCTGGATCCCTTGGGTCCCCATACTTGTTTCCACAAAGCTTGGGTTTGATGGGTATTGGAGCAACTACTTTCTTCTTTTCCGAACCTCTCCATAGCCAAATGATATGCACTGCGAGCCATGAATACCCCATTTTTCATGTGCTCCCAAGTCAGAAAATCCTTCCCTCTACACGGATTTACCCACAAACTACAGATTATATTAGCTTTCTCTTCATTAAAGACCTCCTTGACTAATTCAGTATTCCACCAATTTGTGTTAACATCCACCAATGACCAATTCTCTTACTTTGGCTTCTTTGTCAAGAATTCTCACGGATGACCGTGCAGAATGTGCTTTGAGAATTGGCAGCCAAGGATCTTCCCAAATTCGGATCATTGATCCATTACCCACCCTCCATATAAGGCCTTCATTCAGAAGCTTCTTTGAGTTCAATATACTTCTCCATTCCTTTCCAATGGCGGACCCAAGAACGGAACGCATGGAGCAGCAATTATCTAGTTTGCAAAAGACGTTAGAAAGTTTCATGAAAGCTTCGTCAGAACAAACAAAGAAATTATGGAATCAAGGCAAGCAAAGAGAGGCATCAATAGATGACATGCAGAGCAAGGATTATGGAGAGGATTCCACGGCTGGAAACCGTTCCAAAAAAACCAACGGGCACCGGAATTCATATAAGCCAAAATTGGCTAAAATGGATTTTCCTAAGTACAAAGGGGTGGATGATCCCACAAGTTGGATATGTAGAGTCGAACAATTCTTCGAATTCCAACAAACTGAAGAGGAAGATAAATTACCTATGGCTGCCTACCATCTTGAGGAAGAGGCGCAAATGTGGTACCAATTATTTCGAGACAGTGAAGAAACTGTTACTTGGAAATCATTGAAGGCTGCTCTCCATATTCGTTATGGCCCAACTGTCTTTGAAGACCACTTCGGTGATTTGACCAAACTTTAACAAGTGGGCAGTGTGAGAGACTATCAACTTCAATTCGAGCAACTCCTTAGCCGAGTAGGAAAATTATCAATTCCACATCAATTGGGATGTTTTGTGAGTGGATTGAAAGGAGATCTGAGGACAGAGGTACAAGCCTTGAAACCAAGTACGTTGACAGAAGCTATCGGATTAGCACTATTGTATGAAGCTCACAATCAAGGGACTCGAAATCTTTTTGGCATAAACATTAAAGAACTTGACCCTCCACCTTTATCGTCTTCTGCATTGACCGCTCCCAAGGACCAGTGGTGAAACGCCTAAGTCCCACGGAACTACAGGTGAGGCGCGATCATGGCCTATGCTTTAATTGTGATGAACGTTTCATTCCGGGTCATCGTTGCAAGAAGCTATTCCTTCTTGAGGGTATATATCCAGAGGAGGAAGAGCCCGAAGAAGATCACCATGGACGTCAAGAAGACACCATTGCCCCTTTGGAATTTTGTTAAGATTTTCCTGATGTCACCCTTGAGGACAAGTGTGATTTGAAGGAGGGAGGAATGTTAGGGATATGACGTGCAGTAGTTTCAATAGGAATTTATGTTATTGTTTTTTTATCTTCTTTTGTCAAGTAGTTAGATAAGGTTGGAACTCTAATTGATAGAGGTGTTTATCTTCTATTCAAACAAGAGTTATCAATTAGTAGGATTAAGGAGTTATTTCATTTAAATAAGGAGTTATCTCCATTAGATAAAGGATCACGTATCTTAGTAGGTTTAGGAGTTCAACTCCTACTTTATGTCTTTTTAGCTGTCTATTTAAAGGCACGATCATTCAATAAAAGGTATGCAAATTTAATCTTCAAACCTTGTGTTTGTTATGAGACCCAGGAATCTCTAATTTCCTACCGCTAGTTGTTTCAATTAGCAAATATAGGGAAGAATAAGAAGCAGGATCCTGCTTCCTTCCCCGTTTCTACCCGAGTTACTAGATCTGTTACGCATTCACGTAACAAAGGCTTTCGTCCTAGACTTGCTCCCATGAACGTCCCATCCTGGAAATACTTGTCCCTCATGACTTTTGTTACCAAAGATTGAGGATTTTGGATCAACCTCCATCCTTGCTTTGCTAGTAAAGCCATGTTGAACCATTCCAAATCACTTTTTAGTAGTGAACTTAGGCTTCTAAAGCCTCTCCACCCCCAAATTTTTGTGTTCTCTCTATCTCTTAGCTTTTTGCTTTTCTCATAAATCTTATTTTATTTTGTTATTTTAACATATATAGAAAATCTAAACAGTAAGAAAATTGAGTAATGCTAAAAACAATATTACTAACGTGGTAGTGTCAATCAATATTTAGATTGCAGTTTTTGTTTTGTTTTGTTTTTTTTATTTTTAAATATATTTTTATAAACAAGACCTAATCTAATTACATTAGCAACCTAGAATAGTGACGAGATAAAAATATAATATTTATCAAAATAGTACATATATATATACCATATAAACATTTTATAAATATTTCACATGACTATCGGCAAAGTCTAGCCCTTTGATCATCAATTGTTTAAAAAAAAAATGAATGACATCTCATAGATGAAACCAACAAATAAATGTTATTATTTATAGACACGTGCCAAAGAACAACAACCGTGACAATGATATGCAAACATGTCCCTTTGTTTATTTGAAGGGCTAAGTATGGCACGCGTGAATATGCAACACTATCATAATTGGCTGGAAGTGAGATTTTGTATGTTTGTTTAGCATAAAAAATAGAACCAATACTTTTATTTTATTTTTTATTTTTAAATTCTTTAGAAGGAGTAAACTTCAATTAAAAATAAAAATCTTTCAACAAAAGATTCTTGGGAGAACAAAACAAGATTAATAATAATGCTCGTGAAATGCATGCTTGAGTACGTTGTCAATGACACAACAAACCCACGATCTCATTTTAGTTGGCTCCACAATGGGAAATGTTCATCATGTGATATGATTATTTTAGTAGACTTTAAATCGTGATTGGGGGTCTCGAGAACCATATACTTTATATGCATTTATGGTTTTATTTGTTTAATAATGTAATGTCATATCAAACCAGGATGGCTGCATCAATATACTTTGGGCTATCTAAAATAGTTAAAAATGTTATTTTGAGTAGTCTATAACAAAAAATATTAAAAAGAAAAGAAAAGATTTCAATCTAGCTAGCCAGTTTGGTTGAATATACATTGCTTAGCAAATTTGCTAAGTACAATAGCTCAATAATAATTAATAAATAAAATAAAATAGTTAAATGATTTGATTCTGTATTAATTCTCTGTGGGAATAATGAAAGTAAATAAAGAAAAAAATGTTTTAAATAATATAATGAAAGTGGATAGCTTAAATGCTTAGCCAAATGTTGGTGTTTCAAAAAAAAAAATTAGTTGTTAAACTAAAAAAGAAAAGAAAAATTACACTTTACCCCCTGAACAATCCACTCATTTTCACTTTTACCTTCAAAGTTTCAAATGTGACACTTAACCTCCCCAAACTTTCAAATTGTGACAATTCGACCACTTTGACCTTTTTTTTCCCCCCAAAATACCCACATCACATATTTTATTTAAAAAAAATCCAAAAAAAAAAAAAAAAAAAACCAAAAGAAAAAGAAATATGCTGGGGTGGCCGAACCACCCCCTTGGGCCAAGCTCTCAAATTTTCTTTTGAGGGTTTGGCCCATGGGGCAGCTGAACCACTCACGGGAGTGGCCAGCCACCACCCTATGGGGTGGTTCGGCCACCCCAACATATTTCTCTTTTTTTTTTTTTTTTGGATTTTTTTAAAATAAAATATGTGGTGAGGGCATTTTAGGGGGAAAAAGATGAGTCATATCTGTTGCTTTAGATTATTCTACCGATATTTTCACATTATTGCTAATTTGCTATGCATCTTTTCATGCCATTTAGTCTATGACCCAATATTTACTGTTTTGCCATTATTTTTCTACCATTTGAATTGAAATGCATTTGACAAAGAAAGAGGCCCACAGTGGCCGTGTCTTCTCATTTCTTCTGCAAAACAATGGAATGAGAAAAAAGATGGCGACGACTGGTACACCTTCGGTGAGCCCAGCAGACCCACCAGGAAGCCTAGTAGACTCGTTGACAAACCAGTGCCACAACGAGCCTGACATCGCCAAAGGCAGAGGTGCCACCTCGCCGACGAGCTCATTCTCAGGCCTTCGTGACTGTCAACCTCCAAGTCTTTGATGCATACCATGAACGAGCTTGTCTCGAATCGGGTCACCAAGTCCTGTCACCGAAGCGCGGACATGAGCTCTCCTCAGAGCCATTAGCACCGACCCAGTCTTGGGTTCCCATGACGAGCTCGTGGGTGACGACCCCTCCTTGAAATCGAGAAGAAAAACATCGGGGACAACCCAAAACTCTAGCTCCTGTGCCTGAGCCCTCATTGATCGTGAGGCGCTGAACAGGCCTCGACCTCACCATGAACGAGCTCCCCTCAGTTGCCAAACCTCAATAACTCCGAAGGAAAAATTTCTGGAAAAATCCCGAGTCTTAAATTCCAAGAAGAAAAATCCGAGGAGCAAAACAGACTCTCCGAGAACGGGGGTACAAACTTTTCTCTCAGCCAAACCGTTGGGCCTCACTTTCCAAAGTTGCCGACCCATTCTCGATCTTCAATCTCAGGTTTATCGACCCCTCTTCTTGGATTTATAATTATTAATTATATTTTGTTTGGATGCATGCACCTACTCTCATTTTGTGTAGAAAATTATGAGGGTCCAAGAATGAAACCTCGAGACAAACTCAAGAAAAATTTTCCAAGAAAATTCCAAGACTCAGCACAATTTCGAGACCGAGGCCCGACTTCCGATTTGAGACCCAAGGCACGAATTTGAGACCCAAGTCCTGAATTGAGACCGCTGAATTTGAGACCGAGGCCCGACTTCCGATTCGAGACCCGATGCAATTCCGAGACCCGAGGCGAATTTCGAGTCCGAGTCCATAATTCCAAGACTTGCTCTTAAACAAGAAATAAGTTATTGAACCGACGAGACTGGTCTTCACCGGGCTCGGCATCAGCGACACTTAGAGAAGAAATAATGTCACATTGTCTGAGATCTGGTCTTCACCGCTCGGCATCAACGACACTCGGAGAACTAATGTCACGGCCCGATCTGAGACTGGTCTTCACGGGCTCGGCATCAACGACACTCGAGAACTAATGTCACGGCCCGATCGGGACTGGTCTACCCTCGGCATCAAAGCCTAACACTCGGTAGAACTAAGATCACGCGGACCCGAGACGAGACCTGGTCTTCACCGAACTCGACATCAGACGGCAGAAGAACTAAGTTCTGAATCGTCTGAGACACGGTCTTCACCGGGCTCGGCATCCGAGACGACATTTACAGAGAATACACATCTCATCTGTCGGATAGATCGATACCGAGCCAACCTGGTCTTCATCAGACGGTTTGATCCAAGACCCAACACTTGAGCAGAAAATCAAGGAGAAGTCGTCAAGAAAACCCAATTGCGTTAAACCTGACACTTATAAAAGAAAAAGCGGAGTTGCTTCATCAGTAGGTACACATGAGATTCCCGATGCCCGACTAGATGGACAAGTCACTCATGGGAATCGGGGTAATGCTAGATAAAATCCACAGGTCCCACTATCTCTTAGCAACTCTCATTTATCTTATAAAATCATATATTATCTCAATCGACATTATCTCTCTACTATTTTAAATTATCCTCAATCATTTAAAATAGAGAAAATCAAGGAAGCGATTACATACAAAACCTTATAAAAGGGAACTCAATGCATCAAGAAAAGGGGATCAGTCATCTCTCTCAATACAAAATAAGCTCGCTTATTTTCCGAATACAATGCTAGCTCCATTTTGTCCTCATATACATATTGCTAACTTAGCATCGGAGGGTCTATGACTCCCCTTAGACCCTTTGACGTTCTTATTATTTTGTAGGAATCCAAAGATCGATGATCGAGAAGGCCCAAAGAACGTGAAGATCACACCAATCGAGATCTGATGTAAAAAATGCATCAACAAATTGATTGATTTTCTGAATTTTATTTTATTTTTCCATTTTCTCTTTATTGTTTGGATCTTTTGAGGTATTTTTGGTTCATTTTTATCTTAAATCTTGGATCTTGAGATTTTATTGGCATTGATTTGTAAGTTTTTTTTTTTTAAAAAAGAAAATTTCTCTTGAATCTCTTGAGCTTTTGGGTATTGGTTTTTGGGATTTGTTTTTCGGGTTAATTTTCAGCTTTTTACGCATATGTAAGGATTCATCAATTGAGCTTTTGGTTCATTTTTCTTTTAATCTTCTTGATCTTGAGGTTTTCTTTGTATTGAATTTTGGGTTTTTTTTTTTTTTCTATATTTTCTCTTAAATCTCTTGAGCTTTTGGATATTATTTTTGGGATTTATTTTTCGGTTAATCTTGACTTTTGTGTATTGATTTCTATATTTTTTTGTATATTTTTATCATAATCTTCTTGATTAGTCTTAAGCTTTTTTTGGGTATTGATTTGTGTTTTTTTGGATTTTTTCTCTCTTAAATCTCTTGAGCTTATGGGTTTTGTTTTGGATATTTATTTTCTGAGTTTTAGGTAAATCTTGAGTTTTTGGGTATTGAATTGACGTTGTGTTCTGTGTTTCTTGAGTTTGGCCGAATTATAGATGATTATGGGTTAATGTTGAGCTTCTGGTTATTGATTTGTGTGTTTTTTTTTTTTTTTATCTTAATCTTCTGGGTTTAATCATGAGTTTTTTGAGTAGTGTTTTTGGTTTTTATATTTTTTCCCTAATATTTCGCGTTAATCTTGGTTCATTTTGTGTATTAATTTTAGGTGTTTTTAATATATATTTTTGTATATTTCCCTCCCCACCGCACACACACCGTTAAACAAGAAAAAAAAATAAAAAAAATGAAGAAAAGTGGTGTGTCGGCCAAGTTGGGGAGAAAGTGAAATAAAATAAATAAATAAATGTGGGTGGAAGAAAATGGAAGGAGAGATCACATGTGAAGGCAAAAATAATTTGAAAGTTTTGTATTGAATTGAAAAAAAAAAAATTGCTTAAATGATGACAAAGATGCGTTGTGAAATATAAACAGGAGGTTATGACTTAAATTAATGTGCAATATCAATTAAAGACAATATTATATGAGTAGTGCTAAGAACATATATTATAGCGATAAGTAATTTTGAAAAAATTAAAGACAATATTATATGAGTAGTGCTAAGAACATATAACGTAGAGACAAGTAAAATAAAGTTTTCAGTTTATTAGAGATTCACAATGGAAGAGAAATGTCATTTTTATCTAAAATAATTTTTAAATTGATAAAATACCATCTGATTGGATAATTTAAAAAATGTAGAATAAATTTTTTGTTAAATGAGCTAAAAAAGCTACATGTAGCGGTAATATTGAAGAATTTATTTTCCTACATTTTCTCACGCCTGCTTTTTTCTCCTATTATCTCTCACAAAATTTTCTTCCATGTTTTTTTATTGTTTCTCACTGTTTTCTATTTTTTCAAAATTTTCTCCTACTATTTCTCTTTCACATCTCATTTTTTCCAAAATTTTCTCCTATTATTTCTTTCTCCACATCACTTTTTTTCAAAAGTTGAAAAATAAGATATTAAGAAAAATAAAATCATTATAAAAATAAAAAATAATTAAAATTAAATGATGTAGATAAAAATATAACTAATCTAATGTAGGATATCCATAAAAGTTATTAACTAAACTAGATAAATTGAGATGATATTTTACATAAAAAGTAAATTTATCCATATTATTATAAATATAAACAAATTTTTAAATTAAGATTACTAAATATCTTAATTTATTAATAAACTCTAATAAATTAATAAACTCTATTACAGTGCCTTGCACGTGCAATCATACTAGTGTCATTATAAATACCAATCTACTCTTATGTTTTCCACGCACACTTATGTTTTCCCCAATTCCTTTTACAACCCTAGCCATGCCTTCCTCCTCCTCTTTCAATCTCCATAACTTGATCTCTCAGACCAAACCCTAAAACATCTGACATTCATGATGTCTGTAATACCATCATCTTCCGAACCTCCCGTTCCTCGCTGGCCTTACGATGTCTATGTTTCTTTCAGTGGTAACGACACCGATAAATTCATGATGTGTCTCTTCGCCGCCTTGACGATAAACAGAATTCGCTTCGACCACGAAAACTTGCCTGCAGCAGGAATACCAAGAATTTCCATGGTGATTCTTTCTCAAGGCTATATTTCTTCCGCCATTTGCCTGGATGAGCTTGTAGAGATCGTGCACGTTAGAAATGCCACTGGCAACATTTTTTTCCCCATCTATTATCAATTGGACCCTTCGGATGTCCCAGAAAGTATCGAGACTTTGGAGGAAGCATTCCCTAGGCCTGAAGGACAGTTTGGGAGCAGTGTGGATCGGAGGGTGCAGAGGTGGAGAGCAGCTCTCACTGAAGCTAAGAATTCATCCGACTGGATACTTCATGCAAAAAGGTATCATTCTACGGACTCGTGCTTTTTCATGCATTTTCTGATTTTTTGTTTGTCCTCGTGTTTTCTTTTAAATTTTAGATAGAAACTGATCGAGCGCCTAAAGTGTAGCTAAAATGAATTGTCAAAATTTAAAGAAAAACTTCTCAGATTATTTTAGTATCCAAATTTATTTTAAATGGTCATCCATCAAAATAATTTCAAACAAATTGTGCACGCTTCAATTATTGTGGAAATAGACCTTTTACATGGACAAGCCCTAATTACTGATGAGTAATGGAAAATGTGATAACTACTTAATCATCATTTTATTTAAATTCATAAACTAAAAATCCACATTTGTCATAAATTTTGATTAAACCCAACAAGAAATTAAAACTTTTTTTTTTTTTTGGTGTTAATGGCAAGTGTGATAGCTCATGTTGTAAATAATTTCTACCTTATCTGTCGGCTGGGAGCAAACCAAACGGTAATTCGGGTTCAGAAATAAACGAGATTGATTAACTGGTCCCATGCAAATCTAGTTTGTTTTGATGATGTAGTTGTTGAACAAGTAAAATTTTTGGTAGACATGAAAATAATAAAAGAGTGAAAACTTTCTTCCGTTTCTTTAACTGTTCTGGGAAAAAGGGATTGTCAATATCAAATGATTGTTTTTTTAGTTTTATATAATATAATATAATATAAAAGGTTAAGGGGATGAGGGAACTCAAAAATCTGGATTGCTCCATTTCTCTGGTGAAGTGCCAGCGTCAGCGGGTTTTTTTTGGGTTTAAAAATGTATTTTCCTTTCCCCTGAGGTGCAGTAGGGATTTGAGTTGTTTGGGCTGTTTGTTGGGTCTTGGTGGTTTTAGTTATGGGGCTTTTTTGTTTTTGGGTTTTGGTTGGGTACCTATGTACACTTTCTTATGTACTTAGAAGAGCATTACGCTTTTTGATATATACAACATTGCTTATCAAATATATATGCTTTTTTTTGGGGGCTTACGCTTTTTAATAGTCCTTGTGACTTATCAAATATATATATATATTTTTTTGAAATTGGGAATAATTCACACCTTTGTTTTATTTTTTATTTTTTAAAGACTATTTTTTGTGAACGATTCCAATCAAGCCACACTAATCTCAAGATTCAAAATTCTCAGCATTTTTTTTATAAGCAATTCAATCTTATTAAAGCACATAGAAGCACACAGAGAATACAAGAGGGAGATTTGAAATTGTCAGCATTGAAACAATCCTTGACATAAAATGCAAAATCATGAATAGATCGAGGGTCAAATCACGTTCTCTTAGCACAGTGAGGGATTAAATGATGCAAGCCAAAATGGAGTTTTTTAGAAGACATTTTACATATGCTTAACTAAAGTAAATATTTGGATTTAGAATATAAATAAATCATATATAAAATATATTTATAGATGGAAATGTCAATTTTTGAGTTGAATTTGTTGAAGGTTTCCTGTTCCATACTCACTCTACCCGTATATAAAGATCATGCGCCTTGGAGAGTGTGGCGTCCCATATTGCATGGGTGTGAGAAAGGGGATGCGCTTATATAGTGCATGCTCTCTCTAAATGGTATAAGGCCTTTTAGGGTAAACCGAATAACAAAACCATAATATCATACCAGTTGAAGCACTTGGAGCGGTGGATTTGTCGATGAAAATGAAAAAAGGAAAAAAAAAAAAAATTATGGCCTTAAAGAAGGGGAGGGGAATTTTAACTAGTGCCTTCCACTTCATGCACTCGCAGCCAATTATGGCCTTATATTGGGTAGGACCATAAATTGCATACCAATACACTTGAATGATATTTTTAATAAATTTGATATAACTTAATTTTTTGTCATGACATATTAGTCTCAAATGTTTTGGTACCCCATTGACTCACAATTTTTTGTTCTTCTGTTTCTTTTCTTGTGCTTATTTTATTGTTCTATTTGCCATTTGAATTAGGATGACGTCCATGCAAGTCTTCAAGTTTGTTGCAGACGTTTTGGATGTAGTATGTATTCTCTTGAAAATTCCCAGAAACATACTAAGAATGAATTGTTGTATTGATGGTTTCGGTTTGTGGGGCTCCGTGGTGGCCGATCCAGCATATCATTTTTTGGACAAATCTATAGAAGTGTGCGACTCTGTGAGAACAAGGGAGAATGAGGGCAATGATTATGAAGTCAAGTTCAATCCCGATGCCAACTTGGATCTGTCTGGTACCTCTTTTCTTTAAATCAAGTTAATTTCTATTATTGTTCTGTTTTAAGCTTGGATTTATTTTACTTTGACATTATTTGGAAAATAATTTTGTAGAATATGAGATTTTAGCTATTTTAGGTAATTATGTGGTACTTAAGACACATGCAAGCACACATTTAATCATTTAATCAACACTTTAACAATTTCGTCTCCTATATAAATTATGAATTTTCCTTATTTAGTCAGCTAAATGCACCATGAGAGATTTGTTAGAAAAAAATGTTGTTCAAGCTGAGCCTTACTGAAAAAATATTTTAAATTCCCTTAAAATAGTTGAATGCTTGTAAAAGCTTGGCTAGTGCCAGTGAGTTACATTAAACTTCATAAATCGGGATAGTTTGTTCGTCAGTTGTAAATCTGTCGTGGCTATCTAACTGACTTTTGCAGAATTAACGACTTCACTTAAAGGATTGATTACATGATCCTTCTATTCCTATTTAGCTCCTATGAGCTTTTCAGTTCGTTACTTTTTGCATTTGAGATAACATCTAATGTCTTGCAGGAGGAGGAAGCGAAAAACAAATAACTTCGGAGCCTAAAGAAGTGGTGTTTGACTTTGAACAAGATGAGATAACATCTAATTTTAGTTGTTTAGGATTAACTGAACAACCAAACTATGAGGATTGGAAGAAGGACTTACCTGGGAAGCGAAGGCACTCCATGTTCTTAGCACGGTCCCTTCACAATAATAACAATTTGACAATGATCACTCCCTCAAATTTCTGTTACAGGCTTGATCTCAAAATCCTAAACCAATCCTGGATTGGTGTCAGTATTGCCGGGTTGGCTAGATTGGTCTGCCTTGAAATGGCTGATTTTAAGATATTTTCGTTTCATGAAGTTGCCTCCGAAGTTGGAGAACTTCGAACATCTTGAAGTTCTTGATCTTGAAGGACAGATTAAGGATTTACACGAGAATCTAAGGCTCCCCATGCTCTCAGATCTGTACCTTCACAATAACCACAAATTGAGAACGATCCTCCTCGCTTTTTGATTACATGCCCGCTCTCCAAATCTCGAACTTATCCAGACCAGATTAGGTCTTTGCGAGTCCATTTTCAGATTGGTCAGCCTCAAAATGCTGATTTTAAGTTATTGCCATCGTTTCTTGACCTTGTCGCCCAAAGTTGGAGAACTCAAACAACTTCAAGTTCTTGATCTTGAAGGAACAGAAATTATGGATTTACCTACGGAGATTAAGGAATTATCTATGCTCATTTGCTTGAAATTGTCATTTTATGGATATATGGGTGATGGTAGCTGTGTTATGGAATCAGATGCTGTGCTTCCTCGTGGTGTAATTTTGGCACTATTTCGTTTGGAGGAGTTGATGATCAGTGTGAATTCAGACCACAAATGGTGGAATGCATGTGTGGAAGATATTGTTACTGAAGTATGTACTTTGAAGAGTTTGAAGACTTTTCTTTTCTATTTTCCGAGGTGGAACTTGTGAGTCACTTCATATTGCAAAGTCCATCTTGGGTGTCTCAATCATTGTCACATTTTAGATTTATTGTTGGCCATCATGTCGGCGATTATGTCTCGACGCCTCGGTGTTGAATTGGAGTTGGAACGATGGGCGAGATATTTGGAATCGTAAATGGTGAGGCTATTCCTAAAGAGATTAAGACATTACTCCAATATTCAACTGCATTTTCTTGGAGCGGCATGCAACCTGAAGAAGCTATCGAATTTGGTAATAGAAATATGAAGCAACTAAGATGCTGTGTTGTGGGGAATGTAATGAGGTTGAAGTTATTATAGATGAAACACATGCTCACGAAGAAGATAGTGCTCTGAAGAAGATGATGAAGTAAATGCTTACAGAGAAGATGGTAGCAATGAAATTGTATCTAAAACATCTGGTGGTAAAAAAGTTGTTCTGGGATCACTTGAATACGTGCATATATTATATGAAGAATCTAAAGAAGATATGGGAGGGCCAGTACAACCAAAGTGTTTGTCTCTTCTAAAGTTCTTGACATTGCATGTCCCAAATTGACCACTATTTTCACAATAGGTTTACTTGATAACCTCTATAATTTAAAAGAGCTTACAATTGATGACTGCCCTCCATTGAAACATTAGTAAGTTGTGAAGTTTCCTGAACATAAAACCTCTCACTTTTCCCGAATTTGAAGAAGATATCGCTTCATTACATGCCTAGATTAGTTAGCATCTCTAGCGGTTTACACATTGCACCAAGATTAGAATGGCTGAGTTTCTATAATTGTCCAAAACTCAAGAACCTGTTGATTGAGGAAGTATCGAGTAAAGATTTGAAGAAGATCGAAGGTGAGAGGAGTTGGTGGGAAGCACTGGAGTGGAGCAGCTGTCGTCTAGCCTCTTTGGATGACATTTTTGTTCCAATCAACATAGGAGATTACTAAGTACTGGAGATTTTCCCCTAATGGTAATTTTCTCTGCATTGCCCTATTCTTGTACCAACTATGCATTGAGACCCTCTCGCCCAAAGCATACTCTTTCATGCTGCTTAGTTCTAAACTGCTAGAAAGTTGTGTTGTAGAATATGGAATTGGATCCGTAGGAAAAGAGTTTGACAGTGTTTTCTTATAGGTTCTACCTATATCTTTTTTTCTTTTCTTTTTCTCCTCTTTTTTTATTTTTTATTTTTTATTTTTTCATTCAATATGGGAAGGGGGAAAAGGGCACTACCTCTAACTTATATGAGAAACTTTTTAATGGTTGAGATTTCCAATTGTTGCAGACTTAGACTAGGCAAGAAAACGGATGTAGCAAGAAAAATGATGTGTTGATGCACAATGGTTTTCACGCAGCTTAATTCCTAGCTTGTTTTAATGCATGGGGCACGAGAATTGATGTGTATTCAAATCATAGGAGCTAGTAATCGACGATATGCTCATATTGGTGTTATATCTGATTTTGTGCAGATTATTAAGAAATTGAAGGAAAGACTACAAGCTTTTAGGAAGGAAACTGTTGAAGAGAACAAACTTGTGCAAAGTTAATGAGAAAGTGAGAGACAGTATCTTCATGGTAAAACTGAAGATTGACATGTTTACCAAATTCCAGAAGAATTAAGGTTGCAAGAAACATGGTTGCTGCTAACACATATTTAAGACATGTTGCAATTTTGTTGATATTTTGTTGCTAATGATGGTTTCTCAATGCTTATTCATTCAGTCGAATTTATAGGAATTATTATTTATCCATTAGATGCATGATATGGAATGTTTCTTGAAGATCTGAAATTTGAGATCTTTGTTGCTTTGAAAATTACTGGATGAGAACAGCTCTTTGAAACTCACTTTTAGGTTTTCTTTGAACAAAATTTCTTGCTGTCTTGGGCTCCACTTTGACCATGGAAATTGTAGAATGCATCATTTTCGTCTTTTTTTTGGTTTTTTTTTTTTTAAATATTTCATAATTTATAATTTGCATGATATAATTGTAATTTTAGAGGAGTAATGGTATGAAGTATCCATTTTATTATGTGGTTACGGATGACTCGGAGACAACTGAGATTGGTAGAAACTCCATTAACATTTTGAACAAAAGATTTGATGGATTGATTAATTTTTAAGTGATGAAAATTGAGAAAGTGATTCTATTTTTTTGTTTTATTGAAAACCTATGGACCAATTTTTTATCCCCCCTAAATATAATAGTTATATACACACACACACACACACACACACATATATATATATATATATATATATATATATATAAAACAAGTTCACAACACAAAATAGGCATCATACCAGTGTAGTCGGAAAATAAAAGGTCAATTTGCAAGAACAAGTGCTTTAACTTTTTTTTTTTCTTTTCTTTTGTAATCATCTTTAATGTTCAATTAAACAACAATTTTATTGCTTTAATTACCAAACATGCTAAATTCATCACTATATATATATCTTCATCCACCCCATTTTAATTACATTTATTTTTCGTTCAAAAGTTGAATGTAGTCAAATTGTAAAGTAATTAATAAATTTTTTTTACGTCTTTGTTTTTTGCGATATAGATCTACAAATAAAAATTTTAAGAATTTGGATTGGCTTTTTTTTTTTTTTTTTTTTAAATGTGATTTCAAGTCATAAAGTGCAATCTTTTAAGCAAGTTAACAATTCAAAATAAACCTAAACTCCGAGTAGATGAAGTGTAATTAACCAAAAAAGCACAAGTGTAACCATTTATCTTGAGTAATTCTTTTTTTTTTTTTATTATTTTTTGGGAAAGAATTAGAGAGGCTTTTGCCAAGAATCACAATTCAAATGCAACTATATCAATAGTCAAGGTTTTAGGCTTAAAATGCCATCTTTCAAGGGACAATATACTTTTTTTTTGGTAGTGATAGTTGTGATTTACATACTTTTATTTTCTTATCAAATCAACGTATTTGTAATTTCAACTTAATTTTTATTTTTATTTTTTTGTCTCTCTTATCACTTGTAGAATATAAAGCTTATTATAAATTCCCTTAATTCAATTGTATTAAAAAATTAGTTTAAATTAAGTTTTTAATGTATTATACAAAAAACCTTGAAAAACATTTACCTTGTACAGTCCTTCCTTAAAAAAAGAAAATAATAATAATAATAATAATGAAGAGAAAGGTGTTTGGTTATGCGGATTATGGAGTCCTCAAGTCGAACAACAACCCGTTTGGATACAATTACAAAGAAGGCATCACATAGTAAAGTGCGCACGAAGTATAAAATGCCTCCCATCACCTCCCTGCGCATTTTAGGGCAAGTCCTAAAAAACTCACGGTTTTTCCAATCCTTCTGACATAGAGTCCGTGGCATGAATGGTATGCTTCTCTCTCTGTATCTCTTTATGTATGAATGTGTATGTGTATATATATATACACACACACACACACACACAGAATTATTGTATTTCTATATTTCTATTTTGGTGAAACATGTGCAGTCAGAGCGGCTCTTAAAATGAAAGAAGATTGTGTTTTTTGAGTGAACACAAAACCCCATTTTCGATTTTCCATTTTTTGATAATGGGCTATCCTTAATTTTGCAGAATGTGTAGAAAATGTGATTGAATTGAGGTGTGTATGTATGTAATACGTGTCTCTAGATCTGTTTATGTGTGTATGTAGTTGTTTGTAATGCATTCATAACCAGGGAAAGCAAAAGCTGGGAAAGTTTTGAAATTCTGAGGTTATTTGGAGAAACATGACACGGGTATTTGATGGTTTGGGTGAATGTGATTGAATTTAGCTCAAAATTTAAGAGTGAATTTGTTTGTGCTTTGTAAGACATTCATGATCTGCTAGAGATGATTCATTATCAAACAATATGTGTAAAAAAGAGCTAGTGATGTAATGTGATTCTGAGGAAAGAAGGAAATGCATGATAAGGTTTTTGTAGTTTTGGAACGGACAATGATGCATTTGAAGTGGGTTTGGTGTATTGCTGAGGAAAATCTGGAAATGTAACTAGATTATTTGATAGGATTGAACAGAAATCAAAAGATGGGAATTCTATTACAAACAATTGGTTTGTTTTATGGTATTTAACCGTCAGATATAGGTCAGCTTTAATGAAATCTGAACTGCAAGCAAAGCGCCATTTGCGGATTGAAATGTGATGATCAGCATAAACACTATTTAGAAACTCCTTTGAGCAACTATGGAGATTCCTATAGAATTGTTTTGATAAATAATTAATTCATTGAAAAATAAGCGAATGATAACAAAGTAGTGACTTCGCCATAATTTAATTGATTGTTTGCATCGACTTTTGAAAGACGGTGATTCATAGTTTAATTGATTGTTTACATCGACTTCTGAAGTATGAAGAATCATCATTATTGTTACTATTTTTTTTATTTTCTATTATTTCCCTTTGTTCTTGTTGCTGACCAGCATGTAGACTAGATGTCATTTATTATGCTTACATGTGCACTTATGTCCTTTTGATTTGATATGAAATGAAAAAAATAAAAAATAAAAAAAATGCTCTATTTGTTATTTCGTTTCTCTGTTCTATAATGCATCATTCCATCCATTGAGACTAGGTCTTAGGTTGACCTTGCACGAGTTAACGACTAATATAATGTCTGAAGAGGCTGGACCAGTGTTGGTGGTTTATGATGATCCTTCAGGTCAACAATCTTTGTCATTGGATGATACTAGTAGCACAGAGGAATCAACTGATGGAACTAGGCTCTCCCTCGAAACCACTAGTGATGCAATTCAATATATTGGGCAAAGGTTTTCTACTCATGATGCTGCTTATGAATTTTATAGTGAATTTGCAAAGCGATGCAGCTTCTCAATCCGGCATCACTGTACAGAGGAAAGGATGGGTTGGCAAAGGACTAACGAGGCGCTGCTTTGCCACCGTGCTGGCAACACACCTATCAAAACTGAAATGAAAGTAAACCTCAAAGAAACCGTAAATCCTCCCGGTGTGGATGCCAAGTGCGTACTTGGATAAGCAAGACAACAGAATTAGGAGCAGCTGAATGGCGTGTCACAGGTTTTGTGAACCACCATAATCATGAGCTCTTACAACCAAATCAAGTTTGTTTCCTTCCTGCATACCGGACCATATCAGATACAGACAAGAGCGGAATCCTTATTTTTGCCAAAACTGGAATTTCTGTGGACCAGATGATGAGACTTATGGAGCTTGAGAAGTGTGTGGAGCCAGGATATTTGCCTTTCACTGAAAAGGATGCGAGGAATTTACTCCTATCATTCAGGAAATTAGATCCTGAAGAGGAGGGCATAGATTTATTAAGAATGTGCAGAAACATTATGGAGAAGGACTCTAACATCAAATTTATGTATACACTTGATTCAAACAACAGATTAGAAAACATTGCCTGGTCATACGCCTCATCAGTCCAGTTGTATGAGATCTTTGGTGATGCAGTTGTCTTTGATACAACACAGCGCCTGACTGCATTTGACATGCCACTTGGGATTTAGGTTGGAATGAATAATTATGGTATGCCTTGCTTCTTTGGCTGCGTCCTTTTGCGTGAGGAAAATTTAAGGTCATTTTCATGGGCATTGAAGGTAATAGTGCAGTAATTTTCTGTCTCCCCAGCTATCCAACTAATCTGTCACCTTATATTGCATGTGACTGACATACATTTTAATTGGACCACTCAATCAATTGCTTCTCTTATGTGGCATAACCAAAATCAAAAGGCAAGTTGAAGGATAGAAACATAAACTTTGAAATTTAAAAGCTGGATGTTTAGGCTAGTAGGCAGGGAGTAATTGATGCAGAAGGTGGTTAGAAATGATTGGCCAGTTAGGTTTGGACCCTGCGTAAGATAATGTTGCGTAAGGGATTGAGTTTCACATGAGGGAATTTGTAATTGGGAGTTAATTTTATCTATGTTACAAGTATAAATGTTGGCAGCAAGTAAAATGGTCACTGAGCATGTACCTTTCAGATTTATAGCAGTCAATTTCTATGCATTAGGATTCTTTCCCCACTTCCCCCGGTAAATGCAGATTAGCACTTCCTGGTATTGTTCAGTGCCTATTGGTTGTTCTTGTTGCCATCTTAATTGGAAAAGAAATTTTATTTAGGATGAAAATCTCTTCACTCTGATGAATATGTTGCACATGCACAGATATATTTCCTTTTTCAAAAAGCTTCACAACTCCCAAATTGACGTTGGTGTTTCTGTTTTGTATTGTACATATGGAAGGCATTCTTGGGGTTCACGAATGGGAAGGCTCCACAAACAATTTTAATGTCTCAAAGAAGCAATAGCCATGGAAATGCTGATGACTCAACAGGCATATAGCCAACTTTTATCGATTACGCATACTTTAGGCATTGCCATTCTTGAGAAGCTATTTCTTTGAGAGAATGACTACAACTGGCTAGTGAAAGTCGATTAATGCTTTCATTCAAAGATTTTTGAGTGCACAGGCCCGGCTTGCACATTTTGTAGAACAAGTATGCTATGTAGGCTCTTATGAATTATATCTGGCCAAGCCCCATTGCACATCCCCTTTTACCTAAGGGATGGTGAAAGATGAAATGGTTGGAGAAATTCCAGTACTTTTCATGTTCATAAGGTTCTGGCCCTTTATGTTTTTTCTAACATTATCTAGTCTAGGAAAAATAGGTAGTACATAGAAGAAGAAGAAGGAAGAGTTATCAATGTGTGTAAGTACCTGTGTACTAGGTTTGTGCCCTTCAGCTCTTTTAATGAGATTGCATTACTTACTAAAAAAGAAAGTTTGTAGGTAATTTCTTAAGATTTCCTTGTTCTTTTTTCTCCTTATAGTTAGGTTCTTTCTCATGTATAGTTCTTGTGTACCTGGGCGCCTTATATTTTAAATGATATCTTGATTACTTATATTAAAAGAAAAGTAAGCTCTTAAATTTTATTGAACAAGTAATGGTTAGTCTCTACATGTTGTGGTTAATGCTTTGGGTAACCTGGCAAAACTGAAGTTGCCGAAACATAATGACCTTTTATCTTCAGAATTTGTAGAGGAGGTGGTCTTTGTCATTCGCTAAATATTTTACTTGCAGAATTGTTAGGTTAAAATGGTGATTTTGTCCTTTGATGAGATACATAGGAAATCATTAATGAAAATGAAAATTCTTGGAAAAAAAAAAAAGGAGAAATATACATGGTAAGTCATTGGCTCAAATCCAATAAAGGGCTTTGACCTTTGTTTCTTTTTCTTTTTTAAGTTTTTTGTTCCTTTGGATAAATCCAGCCGTAGTATTCATTTTTGAAAGGAGAAAGAGATACTTTTGACTTCTATCTTGGAAAAGGTCAAAACCAAAAGGAGGTTTTAAGTGTTTTCTGTCATTCATTTAATCCCATTTTTTGTGGCTTTATGCAAAGAAAAACCTTTTTTGATAGGTAATTTATGAAATGAAAACTTGCGACTTTATAACTAGTTCCATGATAGTAGAGAGTGTAGAACACTTGCAATAAAAAATGTAAGCATTTATTTTTTTTATTAATGACTAGCTCGCAATTACTTGGTTGCAGGCAGCCTATATTTGTTGGAGAAAGAAAACCAATAAAATTAACGAGTGATTTAAACCTAATCCACTCCCCCCTCCCCCAAATTGTTGCTATAGGTTCGTCTTAAATTTCATTTTATATGTTGCTTGGTCCTTGATATGAAGTGTTAGTCATACGAAGACTGTCGAATTAAATTTCTTTAGGCTTATAAATCTCTCGTTTTTATTTTGTGGAGGCTAACTTTAAAAGGATAGCTTTGACTGTATATATTTATTAATTTTCTTGGTTCTTATTATGAGATATATATGGTCCTAGGATTTTGAGCCAAATCTGAGTAGTTGGGATATGTCTAGATTGAGTAGCAATAAGTAAAGAGGAAAGGTGATTTTGGCATGGTAATCCTATCAGGCATCTATCAGCAAGAGAAGTTGGAATAGTTTTATGGTAATCTATGTAAAGTGAACTGTGTTTTGCTTCACAAGCTATAAATGTTCATGTCATAATTTTGATTCTTATGTCCAGTTCCAAAAGTGTCATATAGACCATCCCATTGGGAAATTCTTTGGTGAATGTACAATTTTTAAAATAAAGCTTGATCGTTGTTTCAGGGAGGAAACTCAGTATATGGGTCTTGATTTTTCTCTAGTTAAAATCTTTATTTTATTATTTTTCCCATAACAAGATCTTCAAATTTTTTGACAGAAAGCTCTAAAGCGGAAAGCAAACTTTGAGTAAAGTAAGAAATTGAAGGAAATACTACAAGCTTTTAGGAAGGAAATTGCTGAAGAGAACAACCTTGTACAATGCTAATGGGGAAGTGAGAGATCAACATCTTCATGTAAACAGAAGTTCGACGATTACTCCAAGAGCACTCATCCATGAACCATTGCTACTACAAATAACATAAAGAAATTGTTGTTGTAGGAAACATGATCGAGAATAACTTCAATTCAGATGTGGCAAAAAGGTGGGGTTTTTTGTCCACCATTCACATCTTGACACCTCACATAAAGAGAAAAAAAATGCAAAAACAATTCTACATCCTGCGCATGAGACTCACCTGCGGAAGAGAAAAAAGAGTCACGATGCAGCAAGAAAGAAAGAGAAAAGAAGGAAGAAGGAAGAAGCGAGCGGAACATCCAGTCGGCCACCGAGACCCTCATTTGGGTCTCCGCCGTGGTATCTGAGACCCATAGTTTTTTTTTTTTTTTTTCTCCCTTAGGTGATTTAGGGTCTTGTTGGGTCTTGCGGAAGGATCTCTCGCCATCACTTTGAACCCAGACACCTCATGGCGACCCACCTCGTAGCAAGTTGATGACTGCCACGAGACCTGGTTTGGTCTCACGCCATGGATTTGTTTTTTTTTTCTAAAGGTGGGTCTGATTTTTTTTTTTTTTAGGATGATAAAATTCCAAATAGGGTTAACCTTCCCTCTAGGTTTTAGTTTTGAGGCATTAGAAAGCGAGTTTTGTGACATTAGAATCGATTTTGAGGCATTAGAAACAATTTTTAGGCTAGCCGGACTTTTTTGGTTCATTGAGTGGCGGATCTATCTCTCTTTTTTCTTTTTTTTTTTTGGTTCACCAGAGACAAATATAGCCCTTGAGGGTGGCGGATCTCTCCACGCCATTAGTGGATCGCGCCACCCCCAATGGATCTTTTTTTTTTTTTTTTTTTCCGTTCGTGAGGGTGGCGTGTTATTTGGTTCGTTGATTTGTTGATTGGGTGTTGATTTCATTTCAAATTTGTGTATTTTTCCTAAATTGTTGAGGTGTCAACTAATGAATGGTAGGCAAAAAACCCTACCTTTTTGTCATGACTGTATGGCAGCTGCACCCAACATGATCTTTGCTACCACATAGATTGAAGACTTGATATTTTGTTGCAGATGATGTTTTCATGGTGCTTATTTTTCCATTGAATTAAATGGGAGTTAATCGCATTTGTATTTCCTATTTAAAGTATTCACTTTTTTTTTGCTGTAGAGGGATATTTGATAATTATGTTTTTTATCCACTTCTAGCTTTGCAACAGGTTTGTCACCGAATCACATTTCATTATAGATTCCTTGGTAAACATAAACAAATATATGCATATCTTAAATGATACATCAATTTTGGGGACATAAAGAGAATATGCAACGTGAGCCAAAAAGTAAAGTGTCAAATCCCAAAATTGAAAACATCTGCCATCGCAACAAACTGCAATAAAATTTGAAAATTGAAACAAAACAACAAAAGCAAACTAACAAATATTTGAAACAAAACCCAATACAATTAGGAACCCTAAATCTAATTACACTAACAAATATTTATTTTCCTTTTTTTTTAATATGTAAAATATGATGGTTTTGGGCCGATCTGGCTTGTATCCTATAGTTAAAATTGAAAGGTGAGAATTTAACTAAAGTAATTGAAGACCACAAATCTCTTCTTTATATAAAAAGAGCGAATGCATAAATTTTTTTTAAAATTTGAAAGACCATTTACCTTAGTTTTCCTTTACTTTTTGTTGATTGTACTGAAATGTTGTTTATGTCATTGTCTGATGTTTGATGTAGAAATACCCTTTTGACCCTCAAATTCTTCTGGAGGTTTTTTTGGTATTGATTTTTGGGATTTTTTTTTTGGTTCATTTTTCTCTTATATCTTCTGATATGTTAAATTGTTTAAAAGATTGTACTTTATTACTTGAAATCACATTAAAAAAAAAAAAAAACCAGTCCAAATTCTTAAAATTTGTATTTATAATTAGGATCTCAAAACAAAGACGTAAAAGCATGATATTAATCACATTATAGTTTGACTACATTCAAATCATGAACGAAAAATAAATGTAATTAAAACTCTATGTTGATTGGAACAAAAATGTCATTTAAATAAGCTGGATGATTGTTGTTCCACTCCAATGCTTCCCACCAACTCGTCTCACCTTCGATCTTCTTCAATCTTTACTAGATACTTCCTCAATCAACAAGTTCTTGAATTTTGGACAATTGTAGAAACTCGGCCATTCTAATCTTGGTGCAATGAAAGTGAGAGGCTTTATGCTCAGCAAAAACTTCACAACTTACTAAAGTTTCAATGTAGGAGCAGTCATCAATTGTAAGTTTTCTAAATTATAGAGGTTATTAAGTAAACCTTTTGTAAAAATAGTAGTCAATTGGGGACATGTGCGGAATGTCAAGAACTTTAGAAGAGATAAACATTTTGGTTGTACTGGCCCCTCCCATATCCACCTTAGATTCTTCATATAATATATACACAGGTATTCAAGTGATCCCAGAACTACTTTTTTAACACCAGATGTTTTAGATACAATTTCACTGCCACCATCTTCTATGTAAGAATTTACTTCATCATCTTCTTCATGAGCTTTTGCTTCATCATCTTCTTCCTGAGCATCTTCTTCACAATATTCTACGAAAGCATATGCTTCATCGTCTTCTTCAGGAGAACTATGTTCTTTGTGAGCATCTGTTTCATATATAATAACTTCAACCTCATTACATTCCCCACAACACAACATTTTAGTTGCTTCATATTTCCATTACCAAAATCTGATAGCTTCTTAATAGTTTTAT
This sequence comes from Carpinus viminea, assembly GCA_013348765.1. NCBI lineage: Eukaryota > Viridiplantae > Streptophyta > Magnoliopsida > Fagales > Betulaceae > Carpinus > Carpinus viminea. Next base: position 28,888,854 of record CP054672.1, on the reverse strand, counting down.
TCTGTTCCAAGAAAATGCAGTTGAATATTGGATTAATGTCTTAATCTCTTTAGGAATAGCCTCACCATTTATTTATTCCAAACATCTCGCCCATCATTCCAATTCCAATTCAACACCGCGAGGGCGTTGAGACATAATGCACTTGATATGATGGCCAACAATAAATCTAAAATGTGACAGTAGAGGCACCAACCATCGCCTATTCATTAGATAGTGACTAGCAAGTTCCACCTTGGAAAATAGAAAAGAAGAGTGTTCAACTTCACCCATGTACATACTTCGGTACCAATATCTTCCACACATGCATTCCACTGTTTTTCATCTGGATTCACACTGATCATCAATTTCTTTAAATGAAACAGTGCTAAAATCACGCCATGAGGAACCACTGCATTTGATTCCATGACACTGCTACAATCACCCATATATCCATAAAATTGCAATTTCAAGCAAGTGAGAATAGATAGCTCTTTTAATGTCCGTAGGTAAATCCATAATTTTTGTTCCTTCAATGAATGAATTAATTATTTATCAAAAATTTCAATCCGCAAATAGTGCTTTGCTTGTAGTTCAGATTTCATTCATTTTTTTTGTTTTTTTGTTTTTGGTTTTTGGTTTTTTTTTTTTTTTTCCCTGAAGTGTAGCTAACATAAAAAATCAAAACACGCCTTGATAGTCGGTGTAAAAGAGGTGAGATAAATGAGTAATGCTACAAGTCCATCTTGTATCCATCTTGTTCATCCAAGAATGATGTTATTAAAATCATCAAGCCCATTATTATTAAATTTTATCAAATAGTGATTTTAATAGCCATATCATTCATGAATGAACTTAAAGATGGACACAAGATGGACTTTTAGAATTATTCAAGATAAATCACACACATATTGCATTGATTCCAAAAATTAAAAATCCCTCTCGAGTGATCGAATTTCGCCTATTAGCTAATGCAATGTACTCTGAATAGTGTCCAAAGTATTAGCTAACAAGCTGAAAAATATATTACCCATTATTATATCTTCTACTCAGAGTGCCTTCGTCCTGGGGAGGTTAGTTTCAGATAATATTTCGATAGCCTATGAAACTTTACATTCCATGCACACTCGGATGTGGGGAAAGGAGGGATTTATGGCTATCGAACTGGACATGAGTAAGGCATATGATCGGGTAGAGTAGAGTTTTTTGAAAGTAGTCATGCTTAAAATGGGTTTTGCACCGAGTTGGGTGGATTTGATTATGGAATGTATTACCACAGTTTCATATTCAATTATTGTTAACGGACAGCCGGTGGGAATAATTAATCCTACTAGAGGAATAAGACAAGGGGATCACTATCTCCATATCTATTCCTTTTGTGTGTAGAAGTGTTGAGTTCCCAGTTACAACATGCCGGAAGAACGAGGTTGCTAAGAGGTGTTCCAACATCTCCGAAGGGCCCTAGATTGAATCATTTATTTTTTGCCGACGATAGTCTATTGTTTTGTAAGGCAACCTTGAGTGACTAGCAGATTTTCTCAAGCTTTCGGAAGGGTATGAGAAAGCTTCAAGAGAATCAGGACAGAGGTTGAATAAGGAGAAGACATTGGTTTTTTTCAACAGAAACACGAGTGTGGGAACTCGAATGGAGATTTTACAAGAGATTGGTATTCCAAATGCAAAGCGCTATGACCATTATTTGGGCTTACTGGCTCTTGTGGGGAAATCCAGAGTTCGCGAGTTTTGGACTATAGTTGAGAATGTGAAAAAGAGGGTGCAAGATTGGAAAAATAATTTTTTATCTCAAGCAGGCAATGAGGTTTTGTTGAAAGCTGTAATACAGGCCATCCCAACTTACTGTATGAGTATGTTTTTATTGCCCAAGGAGTTATGTCGAGAAATAAACTCGATTATGCAAAAATTTTGGTGGGGACACAAGGAGAATGATCGAAAAATTCATTGGATGAGTTGGGAGCGGATGGGAGTAGCAAAGGCAAACGGAGGTATGGGTTTTCGAAACCTCCACTCTTTCAATAAGGCACTTCTTGCTAAACAAGGATGGTCAGAATATTACAGGACCCTAATAGTTTGGTGAGCAGAATTTTTAAAGCCAAATACTATAAGGGAGGATCTTTTCTGAAGGCCAAAAAGGGGAATAGGCCATCACTTGTGTGGCGGAGTATACACGATGCTAGGGAGCTACTCATGGAAGGTCTATTTTGGAGGGTTGGTGATGGAAAATCCATTAAGATCTGGAGGGATAAATGGATTCCAAGACCGACATCCTATACTATACAGTCCCCGAGTGTATTGCTGCTGTCTGAAGCAAGAGTTGAAGAACTGATTGATGAACAAACAAGGAGATGGAATATTCCCCTCATTTGGTCTTTATTTCATGAAGATGAAGTAGATATAATTCGTAATATTCCTTTGAGTAGATATGGACAACAGGACTGCATGATTTGGCAAGGAACTCCAAATGGGATTTTTAATGTGCGAAGTTCCTACCACCTGGAAAAGGAGAGGCAACATCGAATTCATGGAGAAGGGTCTGAGCCAATAAGAAAAAAGGTAAGGGTCTGAGCCAGAGACTGAGTCAACAAGCCACATATTATGGGACTGTCCTTCAACAGCAGATGTGTGGAGTGGGTGTGGTTGCAGAATACAAAAAGGTAAGGGTGGTCTTGGTTCGTTCATGGAAATTATGGAAGACCTCATCACTCGTTGTTCCCGGGAAGAGTTGACACTTGTGGCTCTGACGGCAAAAAGAATATGGGTGCGTCGGAATCAGGTGCTCCATGGACGTGAATTCATACACCCTAGTCGGTTGGTCAGGGAAGCAGAGGAGTCTCTGTTGAATCTGAAGTCGATTCAGGTGGAGGAGAAAAACAGGGGAATTGCTGGAGGCCAAAGGGACACTGAACAGTGGGAAAAACCTCCTTTGGGGCGCTTCGAAGTAAATTGGGATGTAGCTGTTGATAAAAACCGGCAGTGTGTGGGGTTTGGATGATTAACCATGTGCGGAGAAGTGCCAACAAAGTGGCCCATAACTTGGCTAAAGAAGGTCTACACCAACAATTTGGTCGGACTTGGTATCAGTATCTGCCCGGATGTGTTTTTTGTTTAGTATTTTCTTGGTTTAGTTTTATTTTCCAGTACTGTTAAGAGCTTCATGCTCTTCTATGTTTGGACCTGCTGAAGGTCTAGATGTCATTTTCACATTTTGAAAATTAATGAAAGTCTCTCTAATTATTTCCAAATTAAAAAAAAAAAAAAAGAATTACTCAAGATAAATGGTTACATTTTTGCTTTTTTGGTTAATTATGGTTCATCTACTCGGAGTTTAGGTTTATTTTGAATTGTTAACTTGTTTAAAAGATTGCACTTTATGACTTGAAATCACATTTAAAAAAAAAAAAAAAAAAAACCAATCCAAATTCTTAAAATTTATATTTGTAGATCTGTATCTCATAAAACAAAGACGCAAAAATATTATATTAATTACATTACAATTTGACTACATTCAACTTTTGAACGAAAAATAAATGTAATTAAAATGGGGTGGATGAAGATATATATATTGTGATGAATTTAGCATGTTTAGTAATTAAAGCAATAAAATTGTTGTTTAATTGAACATTATAGATGATTACAAAAAAAAAAAAAAACATTAAAGCACCTGTGCTTGCAAATTGACCTTTTATTTTCCGACTACACTATCAGAGGTATGATGCCGATTTTGTGTTGTGAACTTTATATATATATATGTGATATATATATAACTATTATATTTAGGGGATAAAAATTGGTCCCTAGGTTTTCAATAAAACAAAAAAATGAATCACTTCCTCAGTTTTCATCACTTAAAAAATTAATCAATCCATCAAATCTTTTGTTCAAAATGTTAACGAAGTTTCTGCCAATCTCAGTTATGTCTCCAAGTCACCCGTAACCACGTAATAAAATGGATACTTCATATCATTACTCCCTCTAAAATTACAATTACGTCATGCAATTTATAAATAACGAAAAATTTTTAAAAAAAAAAAAAAAAAAAAAAAGAGAGACGAAAACGATGCATTCTACAATTTCCATTGTCAAAGTGGAGCCCAAGACAACAAGAAATTTTGTTCAAGAAAACCAAAAAGTGAGTTTCAAAAAGTTGTTCTCATCCAGTAATTTTCAAAGCAACAAAGATCTCAAATTTCAGATCTTCAAGAAACATTCCATATCATGCGTCTAATGGATAAATAATAATTCCTATAAATTCGACTGAATGAATAAGCATTGAGAAAACATCATTAGCAACAAAATATCAACAAAATTGCAACATGTCTTAAATTTGTGGTAGCAGCAACCATGTTTCTTGCAACCTTAATTCTTCTGGAATTTGGTAAACATGTCAATCTTCAGTTTTACCATGAAGATACAGTCTCTCACTTTCCCATTAACTTTGCACAAGTTTGTTCTCTTCAGCAGTTTCCTTACTAAAAGCTTGTAGTCTTTCATTCAATTCTTAATAATCTGCACAAAAGTCAGATATAACACCAATATGAGCATATTGTCGATTACTAGCTCCTATGATTTGAATACACATCAATTCTCATGCCCCATGCATTAAAACAAGCTAGGAATTAAGCTGCGTAAAAACCATTGCGCATCAACGCAACATTTTTCTTGCTACATCCATTTTCTTGCCTAGTCAAAGTCTGCAACAATTGGAAATCTCAACCATTAAAAAGTTTCTCATATAAGTTAGAGGTAGTCCCCTTTTCCCCCTTCCCATATTGAATGAAAAAAAAAAAAAAAAAAAAAAAAAGGAGAAAAAGAAAATAAAAAAAGATAAATGTAAACAAACCGCATCTGCTAACTACACTAACGCTAACCGCTTTGAAAGCGGTTAGTAAAACCACTAACCGTTAGCGGTTAGTGAATTTTAAAATCGCTAACCTAACCGCTAATAGCCTTTTTAAAATATAATATATATTTATATATATTTCATATAATAAATAACAATAAGTTATTGTAGCCTTTTTTACTCAAAGTTTCGATTTCAATTCCCCCCACTTCAATTCCCCCCACCTTTGACTTTTGTTCGGGTTTTATATTTTTATTATCATATATATATATAAAAGCCGAGTTTTAACGTAAAGACTATTTAGAATTGCGACACGTGTCCATGTTTTCTAATATCTAAACTTTTTTTTTTTTTTTGGGTCTTAACTCTCTCTTCCTTTATTTCGACTTCAATGTCTTAAATCTTTCTCTCTCCCATAATTTATGTTTGAACCGGTTTTTTATAAATTGTGTTAACTCTCTATTTGATTTTCTTTTCATCTTTTCTTAGTTTCTATTTATATATCAATGCATTTAATCTCTTAATGAAGAAAACAAAAGATTTCCAAATTTTATTTTTATCTCTATTTTTCTTTTTATCTTCTATTGCTTTCCGTTTATATCCTCAATTTAAGATAATTAAAAGTAGGGGTTTTATTTGGAATGAATTCAATTGATGTCTTAATGAAAAAAAAACAAAAGCTTTCCAAATTCTCCATTTTATCTTTTTGTTTATTTTTCTTTTTTCTTCTCTTACTTTATATTTCAATATTATTTTGTAAATTTTACACTCAATTTAAGAAAAAGAAGAGAGAGATTCCAATAGTTTTTTTTGCTATAACAGTTCTTTTCAACAATATTAGTATTTTCATTTTTTATCTTTCTTCCATTTTTCGTTTGTGTCCCTTATATTTTTTTTTTCAAATTTATATATATATATATATATATATATATTTTTAAATTGATTACTTCTCTTTTGTAAATTTTACATTTAATTTCGGTAAATTTTACAATTAAAACGTAGGGGTTTTATTTGTAAAATATTTAATTGTGTTAACGCTCTCTATTTAATTTTATTTTTATATTCTCTTATTTTCTCTGCTTATATACCAATGTATTTAATTGTCTTAATGAAGAAAACAAAAGTTTTCAAATTTTATCTTTCTCTTTATTTTTCTTTTTATCTACTATTACTTTCTGTTTATATCCTCAACTTAAGACAATTAAAATGTAGAGGTTTTATTCCAAGTTTTGATGTAAAAACTGCTTAGAATTGCGACATGTGTCCATGTTTTCTAATATCTAAACTTTTTTTTTTTTTGGTCTTAACTCTCTCTTCCTTTATTTCCACTTAAATGTCTTAAATCTCTCTCTTCCATAATTTATGTTTGAACCGTTTTTTTATAAATTAATTGTGTTAACTCTTTCTATTTGATTTTCTTTTTATTTTCTCTTAGTTCCTATTTATATATAAATGCATTTAATTGTTTTAATGAAGAAAACAAAAGGTTTCCAAATTTTATTTTTCTCTCTATTTTTCTTTTTATCTTCTTTTGCTTTCCATTTATATCCTCAATTTAAAACAATTAAAAGTAGGAGGTTTATTTGGAATGCATTCAATTGATGTCTTAATGAAAAAAAAAAAAAAATTCCCAAATTCTCCCTTTATCTTTTTGTTTATTTTTCTTTTTTCTTCTCTTTCTTTCTATTTATATTCCAATGTTATTTTGCAAATTTTACACTCAATTTAGGAAAATGACAAGAGACTCAATAGTTTTTCTTAGATGAAAAAATATGCTACAGTTTTTTTTTTTTTTTTTGCTATAACATTCTTTTCAACTATATTAGTATTTTCATTTTTTATCTTTCTTCCATTTTTCATTTGTGTCCCTTATATTTTTTTTTCAAATTTGTATGTATATATATATATATTTTTTTCAAATATATTACTTCTTTTTTTTGTAAATTTTACATTTAATTCAATAAATTTTACAATTAAAACGTAGGGTTTTATTTGTAAAATATTTAATTAACTCTCTCTATTTAATTTTCTTTTATCTTCTCTTAGTTTCTGTTATATATCAACACATTTAATTGTCTTAATAAAACAAAAGGTTTCCAAATTTTATCTTTATCTCTATTTTTCTTTTTATCTTCTATTGCTTTCCGTTTATATCCTCAATTTAAGACAATTAAAATGTAAGGGTTTTATTTGAAATACATTCAATTGATGTTTTAATGAAAATAATAATAACAAAATATTATTATTATCATATGGTTATGTTCTTCCATTTTTTATCATATGTTTATGTCCCTTATATTAATATTATCATATGTTTATGTCCTTATATATTTTTTAAAATTTATATATATTTTTTCAAATTGATTACTTCTTTTTTGTAAATTTTACATTTAATTGGTAAATTTTACAATTAAAAGCGTATGGGTTTTATTTTGTAACATATTTAATTGTCTTAATGAAGAAAACAAAGGTTCCTAAAATTTATCTTTTCGCTCTATTTTTCTTTATATCTGATTCTTGCTTTCCTTATATTCTACAACTAAAAACGTATAAGTTTTATTTAAGATGCATTTAATTGATGTTTTAGTGAAGAAAAAAGATACCCAAATTCTCTCTTTCTTTTTCTTTTCTTCTCTTGCTTTCTATTTATAGCTCAATGTTATTTTTAAAAATTTTACACTCAATTTAGGAAGAAAAAAAGGAGGGAGGGAGAGGGAGAGATTTTTAAATTTTTGTTTATGAATGAAAAATATATTTAAGTTCTTTTCTTTCTTTTGGTTTTTGTTTTTTGTTTTCTAGAATAGTTCTTTTCAATTATATTAGTATTTTGTTTTTCTTTTTCTTTATTTTGTGGTTATATTCTTCCATTTTGTTTTTGTTCTATATATATATAAGGAACTGGGAAGCATATATATATATATATATATATATATATATATATATATATATATTCTAATGTATACATTATTTTATTCAAATTGATTACTTTTCTTTTGTAAATTTTAGATTGAATTCAGGAAATAATAGTGAGAGATAGTTCGCTTATTTCTAATCGATTTTTTTTAGTTTGTGTTTTCCATTGAGTAATTAATCCATTTTTTGTTTACATTCTTAATTAATGGAATCGGGAAAGATATCGTAGAAGTAAACAATTCTTTCAATTATATTAAAATTTTAATTTTAGTTTTTATTTTTATTTCATGTGGTTATGTTCTTCCATTTTGTTTTTTTCCCTTAAATTTTATACTAATTTATATATATATATATATATATATTATTTTTATTCAAATTGATTATTTTTCTTTGGTAAATTTTAAGAGAGAGTTTCTTTTCATTATTTTTGGTACAAGGTATGACTTTTTATTACATTGATGTTTTGTGAGTAGATTTTTTTTTTCTTTTTCTTTCTATGAGTTTTAAAAGTAGTTCATTTTACATTATATATGTTGTTATGTTATTTCATTCTTTTTTTCCTTATATTTTGTTCTAATATATATATATATATTAAAATTGATAGCATATTTTTCTTTTGTAAATTTTATGTTGAATTCAAGAAAATTATAGTAAAAATGAGGTATGAGGTATGAATTTTAGATTATGTTGATTTGCCTTTTCTTTTTATTCGGTTTGTACTAAAATTAGCTCCATTTTGGTTATATCGTGAAGGATAGTTGAAATAAAAAGAAAAGAAAATATTTGTAATACAATTTCCTATACCTCTAAAACTATGACAAATATAGTTCTAATTTATATATTATTTTTCATTCAAATTTCTTTTTCTTTTTCTTTTTTGTAAATTTAATTGACTTTGTTATTATTATTAAGATATACGTAGAAGTAGACAATTCTTTCAATTATATTAAAAATTTTAATTTTAGTTTTTATCTTTATTTCATGTGGTTAAGTTCTTCCATTTTTGTTTTTCTTTTTTTCCTTAAATTTTATGCTAATTTATATATATAGTATTTTTATTCAAATTGATTATCTTTCTTTGATAAATTTTGCATTGAATTTAGGGAAATGATAGTGAGAGAGTTTCTTATTATTATTTTTAGTACGAGGTATGGCTTTTTTATTACATTGATTTTTTGAGTAGATTTTTTTCTTCCTATGTGTCTTAAAAGTAGTTAAGTTTATGTTATATATGTTGTTATGTTGTTTCATCTTTTTTTTCCTTATATTTTGTTCTAATATATATATATATATATATATTCAAATTGATAGCACATATTTTTGTTTTTATAAATTTTTGTTGAATTCAAGAAAATTATAGTGAAATGAGGCACAGGTATGAATTTTTGGATTATGTTAATGTTCATTGATTTTTTTTTTTGGTACTAAAATTAGCTCCATTTTGGTTATATACGTGAAGGATAGTTGAAATAAAAGGAAAGAAAAATATTTGTAATATAATTTCCTATACCTCTAAATTATGACAAATACAATTCTAATTTATATATTATTTTCATTTAAATTTCTTATGTTTCCTTTGTAAATTTAATTGACTTTGTTATTATTATTATTATTATTATTATTATTATGTTCCAATATTCCTTCCACGATTTTATCTTTCTTTTGTGAAAGAGATAAGACTACTCCTATGGGAATAAATATTTTAATATTTTTTATGGGTCTTATGTTTTAACTCATTTCAATTTTTTTTTTGGTTTGTTTGCATGATTTACTATTATTTTTAATGTGCTTAAGTTAAAATTAATTAAGGGTCTTATGTTTTAACTCATTCTAGGTTTTCTTTTTGCTATTTTCTTTTTCTTTACGTCTTTCCATTTTAAATTACACATATGAGAATTTTTAATATGTTTTAATTTATACGTATTAAAATTAAAATTATATATGGTTCTTATGATTGTATATGTTTGTGCAATTTATATATTCGTACAATCTTATGTGTAATTGTGCTATTATGTTTAGCAGTATATTGTTGTATAACTTTTAATATGTTATTACTATTATTGAAATAGGCATGATAGATTTTTTTTACACAACTTTTTTAACCTATAAAAAAAATAAAATAAAAATATGTTTTAAGTTTTAAAATTAAATTATAATAAATAATCCCGCGCAATGAGCGGGTTCTAAGCTAGTTTATATAATATAGAAGTACAAAACAATGTAATTTTGCACTTCTATATATTCATTTTTTGTTTACAAAAAAAAAATATATATTCATTTTTTCCTAACCCAAAATGATAATTTTGTTGTAATTTTATTTGTATGTTATATGTTATAGAAGGTAGCCAACAAGATTTTGATATAATTGTCAAACATATAATGCTCACTTTAAACCAACAATTTTTAATGCTAAAATGGTCATGAAAGAGGAAAAAAAGCGGTTAGTAGATTCTACTAACCGCCTAGGCGGTTAGCGGTTTTAGCCACTAACCGCTAACCGTAACCGCTATTTCACCCCTAGAGAGAGAGAGAGAGACCACGAGGCGTAGAGAAAGAAGAAGAAGAAGAAGGTGAGGAGCCTATAGGGTTTTCGCCTCGGATGGTTGTGAACTTGTGATCCTTCACCCTTTTCTTATGATTTTTGTTACACCCATTGGAATTGAAGCTTGAGAACATGAGGACTTATGAGAATTTGATTAGGTCTGAAAATTAGGGTTTTATATAACATTTTCGAGCTTTTGTTAATTTGTCGAATTTCTAGCTTCTTTTTTGAATTCCTTTCGGTTTGGTCGCTTTTTTTTTCTCAGAAACGGAGAAACCAAACAGAATGTCACTTTTGAACTGTTTTAAAGATTTTGTGATTTGCTTTTGCAATATTTATGGTTGAGCCTTGAGGGGATCCCGGATTGCATTTCCATGTGAGTGAATGAATGAGAGATTGCAATTTGTTTGCAGGGAAGAAAAAAAAATAGTCCACTCTTGTGATTGATACTTTTGGAGGAGGGTGCTGAGGGATTGGGGAGACAAGAAGAGAAGCTGTTGAGCTGGCCTTGGGTAAGTCATTTTCGTATGCAAATTTTGCAATTAAATAATGCCAAATGTGATGCTCCTTCGACTCCTTCTCATGTCTCTCTGTATTTTTGTCTTTTTGATATAGTGTTGACATGTTTAACTTTTAGGACACCAAAAAAAATTTTAGGACGTAAATTTTTTATTTTTATGGCTCCCTCAATGTAAAATGTTTGGCTCCGCCTCTGTTCTGATGTCACATTAAAGGTCATGAGATTTGTTTTAAGAATACAAAACAAACGAACGATTGCTTAACACATGATTTTTTTCTTTTCTGTTGGATGAATTGCTTAACGCGTGAATTGGAAGCAGAAAGGACTAGCTACCTTAGTTTCTTGTTTCTTGAGAGTTGGCAGCTTGGAAGTCCTTGCTCCTTATTTGCTGATATATGGGAGTAGCAAAATTTTGCTGATTCACCTTTTTTTTCTTGGGAGTTGGCAGCTTGGAAGTCGGAGCCGGAAGTTCAATATCTCTCACACTGCATCGAGTTCCTGATCACTATATCCGTGTTTCTCATTTCGTTGAGCTGGAAGGTCAGTCTTCTTATCCATCTAAGCAAATTATTCTGTCAGTATTTGGCGGTTTATGCCAAGGAAGTGCTTTGAGTTTATTAGAGAATTTCTATGCTTTCTTCTTCTTTTTGTCGGAACAAAATGACTCAACTGCATGTATGCACCTTGAATGTTCAATTGGCCGCAAGCCACCCTAGGGGTTGGGGGTGGCTACCTCTTCATTTTCTTTTTTGTTGTATTAATTTTTAAAGATTTGCTTTTTTTAATAAAATTATTTTAAAAAAGTGCTGATGCAGCACTAATGGCCGGACAATTTTGGATTATAAACCAACAGAATGATCTATTTCACTTTTTCAAATAACTTATGCAGTAAAAGTTGGAAAAAAAAAAAAAAACACATTTGAGGTGTGATCTGTATAGATTAATCTAAAAAATTCCCTTAAAACAATAACACAAGGAAAATTGAATATTTTATGATGGTCTAAAAGCACAAAATTATTAAACTAGTAAGGGAACATCAATAAATAGGGATAAAAGGAATTGAGCTTTTAAATTACTTTAAAAAAAAAAAAAAACTAGGATTAGGAAAAAAAAGAAGGAGTCCAAACGATCCACCTATCGTTCATTCGTTCGGACGATGCCATGTCAGTACAAGAGGGCAATTCAAAAAAAATTCAAACAATCACACATAGGAGGTAACGGTATTTTAGACCATTATAACAGTTTGAAAATCGTCCGAACAGAGTTACTTCTTAGCGGAACAGAGTTCCGTTCAGACGAGTAGCTTTGTTTGCTTGCCAAGCTGGCTTTGTCTTCGTCGAGGATAGGTTATGGAGGAGGACTACCCAATGTAAATCTGCTTTTATGAAATGAAACTTTTTTTTAAAAAAAAGGGTGTTGCCATTGTGTAATTGCACTATGGTCATAAATAATTATTGAAATATCACTAGTTTGAATCTCCCCTCTCCATTTCCTTATGTGGATATATAAAAAATATATAATAATAAATAAAAAATAAAAAATTATTGAAATATCAAGTGCTTAAAATAATATATAAGATAGTGTCTCTTGACTCTGATGATTTAAACTAAAACTAATTTTGAATATATATTCTTTCGTTAAAATTATCTTTCTTAGTTGAATAAGACTCACAAAAAAATCATCAAAAAACAATATACCAGAAGATTATGATGTCATAGATAATAAACAAATTTGAGTGTTTATATATGATCGTGCATGATTAAAAAACTTTCATGACTGTGTAGGCCACGACCCATTATAGGTTTGTGTCTATATTACACAGTAATTTAAAGGGTATAACGTTTTTATTTTATGATAAGAATGAATTTAATATATTTAGCGCATGACTTAAAAAGCGGGAAGGATCCCTCCTTCGAAGTAGCGGTAATTTTCGATGGCTACTTCAAGTAAGGTGGGATAGAAACTGTATTATAGCGGCAATGTTCAACTTCTTCCTTCGTCAGCAAATGCCATTAAATAATACAAAATAATCTTAAGGTGATAGATGTCTTCCGTGAATAAAACATTATCACTTAGCTCTTACATTTTTAAATAAAATACTACTACTTGTTGTGTCTCATGTAGACAAGACTCTTATTGTTAACTCCTAGTCCTACCATTATCTATAGTTATCTAGATAATATCCCTAATTATATCCCTGTTTTATTTGAGTAATTCTAGAAGGCCTATTTGTATCTTACTTGTATCCTACTAAGAATGATGTAGTGATTAAAATCACTATTGGACTTGTGATTGATAATTATTGGATTTTGATTAAATAGTGCTTTTAATAGCTACATCATTCTAGTAGGACATAAGTAGACATTTTAGAATTACTCATTTTACCTAAATTAAATATTAGTTCAATAAACCATGGATAACTCATTCTTTATTTTGCTTTTTATTTTGAGCTTTTGTCAATATTCGAACTTGTTTCCTGTTGTACAACAGATATATATGGATTCAGCAGCTGCTATTGTAGAGTCCTTCAGAAGCCACTGAAGTGGTTGCTGAGCTGTACAAAGATGTTAAAAATGGCTGTTAGTCACATCAAGAGCACATTTGATTACGAGAAGGATCTGGAAGACAACTACAAAAAATTAAAAGGGAAAGAGGGAAGCTGTCTGCTAGGAGGAATGATATAGAAAATGCAGCAAACAGACTCAAGGAAAAACAGTTCACTGAAGAATGCAAATATTGGATTTCTAGGGTTGAAAACCAAGAAAAGGAGGTGCAAGAACTAGAAACCCAGTACAATTCCATTGAACGAAATGGGACAACAGGGAGAAATCTGAACTTAGCAAACGCATGGTACAGAAGTGACGAACTACAGCAACTTTGGTCAGAAGGAATCTTTGAAAGAGGAACATTAGTTGACAAACCTCCCGAGCGTGTGATAACTATGCATGCACCCAAAATAGAAAACGAGTCATCACTCCACCTGTCTGTCGAAAAAATACTAAGCCACCTAAGTGATCCGGATGTAAGAAGAGTTGGACTTTTGGGAACAATAGGAGTCGGAAAAACAACAATAATGCAGAACGTGAATAATAATGAAGAAATTGCTCAAATGTTCGAAATTGTGATTTGGCTAACTGTATCAAACGATTGGAGCATACAAAAGTTGCAACAAAAATTCATAGCGACTCAAATTGAATGTGGAAGACACCATTGACCTTGATGAAGTTGCTTTGCAAATATCTACAGATTTGAAATGCAAAAAGTACCTACTTCTTTTGGATGAAGTTTGGGAAGCTTTTAAATTAACTGAGATAGGAATCTATGGCAACCAAAAAGATAGTAAGGTGGTATTGGCAACTAGAGATCATCGCATTTGTCAACAAATGGATACTTGTCAAACAGTTCATGCACAACTGTTGTCTGAAATGATGCATAAGGAGATGTTCCGGGAAAAAGTTGGTCGAAATGTAAATCTTTCAAGTATTGAACCAACAGTCAGATTAGTTGCAAGAGAGTGTGGTTGTTTGCCCTTCTTAATTGACAAGGTAGCAAGAGCCTTTAGAAGTAAGAAGGATAATTATGCATTGTGGGAGGAGGGTCTATCAAGTCTGCGGAAATGGCCGAATGCCGAAGTCCAAGGAATGAATGAATTGATTGAGGTCTTAAAGTTCTGTTATGATGAATTAGGTGCTGAGGATACGAAGGTTTGCTTTTTGTACGGTGCATTATATCCTGAGAATTGTGAAATATATATTGATCCTTTGTTGGAATGTTGGAAAGCTGAAGGCTTTATTCATGATGCAAAGGATTTCAGAGATGCACGCAATAAAGGGCAGAAAATATTGCATGACCTTATCCTACGGTCCTTGCTAGAGGGAAGTGATAGGATGAATTCCGTAAGGATGAACAAAGTGCTATGAATATGGCGATTGACATTTCTTCTAAAAGCAATAATTTGAAAGTTTTGGTCATAATCCATGAGGAGCAGCGACAACCCCACAAGGAGGTAGAATGGCCGCAAGATGTAAAAAGAATCTCTTTGATGAATAGTGAATTTTGCCGTTTACCAGAAGAGCCAAAATGCAAGAACCTTTCAACATTGTTCTTACAGAAAATGATTCCCTAGTAGTAATTCCTGAGTCATTCTTTAAACTCATGGAAAACTTACGAGTTCTAGATTTACATGCCACCAGAATTGCATCATTACCATCATCATAATATCTAGCTTGACGCATCTCATGTCTTGAGATACTTGATATTCAAGGTACTGGGATTAATTATTTACCAATTCAGATTGGAAGTTTGGAAAACTTGAAGTGTTTATGTCTATCATTGTCAAATGTTGGCATGGGACAGTCAAGCGATGTGGAATTTGGTAAAGGTGTCTTATCAAAACTTGTCAAATTGGAAGAACTTAGAATCAGTGGAGATAAGGATATTCAAGAATTGGAGAATGTTGTAAAGGCTATTACCCAGGAGGTGGCTTCCTTGACACACTTGACTTCACTTTCAATGTGCTTTCCCGGAGTGGATTGTCTTGAGGCTTTTATTTCAATTTTCCCTCTATGGAAGGATAATCACTTCACATTCCAATTTTCTGTTGGTCACCATGACTCAACCAGATATCAAATTCTTGATTATTTTGAAAGTCATCAAATCAGGAGGTGTATGAAGTTTGTAAATGGTCAAGGTGAACCTACTGCAATTTCAAAGGTTCTTGCAGAAACTGATGCGTTTGAATTGGTTGGCCACAAGGGGACTGCAAAACTATCAGATTTTGGTGTTGATAACATTAACAAGATGCGTGGTTGTTTGATTGAAGGGTGCAAGGAAATTGAAACTCTTGTTGATGGTAATAGTATAACGAAGAGTGCATTAATAATGTTAGAAGAGATGCACATAATTGATGCTGCAAGTTTGACAAATATTTGGGAAGGAGTTGTTCATGCTGGAAGCCTAGCTCTGCTAAAGACTTTAACTTTATACAAATGTTCGAAGCTCAAAATGATATTCTCCAGCGACATGATTGGACAACTCTCAAAACTTCAAAATTTAAGAGTTGAAAAATGTCCAAAAATCCAAGAGATAATTATGAAGTCTGAAAACTGCAGGCTGGAATCTCTTGTGCTTCCAAAGTTGAAGGTATTAGAACTTTTAGATCTTGAACAAGTAAAAAGTATCTGGATTGATGACTCAATTAAGTGGCCATCTTTAGTGAAGGTTAAGGTATATAAGTGTCCGTCATTGAGCAAATTTCCCTTCACCAAGGAGAATGTAATCAATTGGATGGTACTTAACATCTGTTAGTCATGGTGGAGTGCATTGGACAGAAAAGAAAGTGTCATTGAACAAAGGGTAAGGTCTATATGCATCTTTCACTGGTGCTTTTGGTTTCCAATCTTCTTGATAGCAATTTGGTGTAAGCTGGTGGTAAGAATGTCATTGAAGGTGCATAATATGCCTATTATCTTGACGTGTGATTGTGTTTGAAACCTTAACTTGTGAGTGTTCATGATTGTCACAATCTTTGATCATTAGCGCTCATAGTTTTCCCAAATATTTAATGATAAATTTTTGTATGTTTCTGTATCCTAGTTAAGATAGCAATTTAGCTTAAATTAAATGAATTTTGTATAGCCAAACCTACCTTTTCAAGTACTTTCAATTTCAATATGCTACTTGGGAAAGCCCGAATCTTGTTTGGCTTAGGACTACCTTATTCCATTACATTTTCATCTTGCTTGATACGTCATAGATATTATGGTTTAAATGTATGTTGTTTGAAGTTTTAGGTGAGCAGAAAAACTACCCTCTTGCTTCCATTCTAAAATCTAAGATGAAGGCTATGTTGATTCAATAAATGTGGCTTGTTAATATGTTTGTATATATGTCATATTATTAAAGAGAGTCCAAAGTTTCTTTCCTTTTTAGTGACCAAATGGTCTGGCTTTAATTGAAACTATAGTTAGATTATAGCCTCTGCTAATTGAAGTTTATTTTCTTTGTTCTAATCAAATTCAGCAACACAATATACAATTAAATTTTCTGTTAGAAGTATGGCTGTAAAGCATTCCTTGTTACTCACTGATTTGTAAGTAATGTCTGAAATGTGTTTTGTAATTGTTTTGAAATTACGAAGTAAACTTCTCATGTTGTTATACTTATTTAATTACCATCTCACACTTGAATTAACCAAATTCTATTTGCTAAGGTGACTCATTATATGTTATTAACATTTTTCAGATGATATAGAAGATCGTGATCCTTCTAGCTAAACAGACCTTGGAGGATTTGGAGTCTTTTGGTGCGCATTTGCTAAGTTGTCTCGTTCAGTTTATGGAGCAAATGGACATGCTTATGTTTTGATTTACTTAAATTGTTGTTCTTGGAGACCTTCCGTTTCACTGGGATTTTAGAATTTGTTGGATTTGTTATTGTGGTCTTTTATCCTATGGAGTTCTTGTTATTGTTTTACTTGAGTTTGGTTTTTATGGTCCGTGGATACCAATAGCATGTGAACTTTCGACATTGTGTGATGAATTTTAGTTGCTTTGGTTGTATTGTTTCAATTTCAGATTTTATTAGAGTTAGTTGCAGTGACAGATGTTATCATGCCGTTTTGGGATTTGGGGCATGACACTTGACCTACTTTTGGCTTGTGTTGAGTTTAATTTGTGGAGTAATGCTAAATGTCACCTCGTATTCTCTTTATGTCCTCAAAATTGATGTAGCTTTGAAGATATGTATATATTTGTTTATATTTACCAAGAAATCTATCAATGAAATGTGATTATCAAATATCTCTCTCCAGCAACAAAAAAGTGAATAGTTTAAATAGGAAATACAAATGTGATTAATTCCCAAGAAATCAACGAAACAAATAAACACCATGAAAACATCATGTGCAACAAAATATCAAGTCTTCAATATGTGGTAGCAACGGTTTCTTTATGTTATTTGTACCATCAACGGTTTGCCATGAAGATGTTGATCTCTCACTTCCCCATTAACTTTGCACAAGGTTGTTCTCTTCACCAGCTTCCTTCTTAAAAGCTTTTAGTCTTTCATACAATTTCTTATTCTGCTCAAAGTTTGCTTTCCGTTTCAGAACTTTCTCAAAAAATTGAAGATCTTGTTATGGGAATCATAATAAAATAAAGATCCCAACCAGGAAAAAAAGACCCATATAATGAAAACTCACCTCCTCCATAAAACAACGATCATGCTTTATTTTGAGATCTCATCTATGTGAATACGTAATGTGGATAGATTTAAGTTAGGAACCTAGACCTTAGATTCTAAGGAACCTAGACTTTTAGATTTTGAGGAAACCTAAAACCTTTTCAAACTCAAGGTTTGGGATTAATTTTCGATCCTTTTTTTAAAATACCATCATTTAAATAGGAATATTACAACGATTTAGACTTGGAGTAAAACTCTTATCAAGATAAACTTAAAAGATAACTAGATCTAGATAATTGAAATACAAATAAATATCTCTAATCTAAAAATACCGATAACAAACTAATCTAAATGAAATCTAATTCATTTTAAATATAAAACTACTATAATTTAATGTCTACTTTATCTTTATGTTACTTCGTAACATTCCTTATAAGGAGACCTTGTCCTCAAGGTCTAGAAATTATTTTCTTCCAATGTTGCCCCATTTTGTATTCTTTTCGTCTTTGGCCTTTCATCCTTTTCCTAGGTGGCGTTCTCTCGGTTGAAGCGCTTCCACCTCTCTGCAAGCACGGTGGTCATTGGACACAACCAAAAGCGTAATGGGCTTCTCAAATACCACGAATATTTTCTTTGTTATCAATCGTCTTTGTTTGCATCCTTGGAAGCCATTCCGCTAGTTTCAAGTGGTTGCGACGGAGACTTTATTGTTGGTGGTGATTGGGCTATTTTGGAATAGTGGTGGAGTTGGGCTGTATAGGTACGATAGCACAAGGTGGAGATACCTCAACATGGCAAATTAGATCTTGATTGACAAGGTTGTTGACTTCTTCAGCACCATTTGTGATTGTTCGTAGCAATGAAGTTCATCATTGTTATCATCGAACAATTGTCGAATTTAGCAACCAATGCATCCAATTTAGCATTATTTACTTTCATCGTCTCATTATTTTTCCCATCTTCTTCATCAAGACTTGCACATAGTTACGAGATTATTCTGCTGCTCGATCCAAGCGTGGATTCGCCATTGAGCAAGAACGCGCTCGATACCAAATGTTAAGTGAATACGTATGTGAGGATAGATTTAAGTTCGAGGAACCTAGACCTTAGATTCTAAGGAACCTAGACCTTTTAGATTTTGAGGAAACCTAAAAACCTTTTCAAACTCAAGGTTTGGGATTAATTTTCTGATCCTTTTTTTATTAAAATACCATCATTTAAATAGGAATATTACAACGATTTAGACTTGGAGTAAAACTCTTATCCTGAAGATAAACTTAAAAAGATAACTAGATCTAGATAATTGAAATACAAATAAATATCTCTAATCTAAAAATCCTGATAACAAACTAATCTAAATGAAATCTAATTCATTTTAAATATAAAACTACTATAATTTAATGTCTACTTTATCTTTATGTTACTTAGTAACATGTACATTCACCAAAGAATTTCCCAATGGGATGGCCTATATGATATACGGAACTCCTCAATAATCAGCACAAAATCACATAGAACAATCATATCAACGTCTATCCACTTATTCACCATCTTCAACATTTGATTTGAAGAAA